>JAVJIF010001717.1:0-164803 GCA_038442645.1 Agave tequilana
GCTTTTCTCCTGTTTGGCTCTTGAGGTCCCTCTTGCTGCTCGTGAGCATTTCTAAGCTTTTACTATGTTATCCCTTCATGTATTATACTTTTATTTCTTCTGGTGATGTAATATTCCTGTAATATTGTATCACTCTCTGTGATAACCATGTACTTGTACTATTTTGTGTTGGAATGTATATTATCATCGTGCTTCCACCTCTGATTCTTGCCTGTATTAATGCTTAGCATTATATACGTGAGGTATTTTTGACCTGCGTATATACGCCACAGTGGCGTCTCCGTACTCGCCGGATTGGGGCGCCACAATTATTGAAGTCTACCGTCTCTCAGCAGGTAGAGAGATTGAAGACAAAGATGTATCGCAGCGTGTGGAGATTGATGCTACTCCACACCTCCTGTTGGTTCAGTATCAATAAAGACTTCACCGGATGGACACCAGGTGGATATCATGGTAGCCATTTTGATGCTAACATGTTGAGACATTGATGAATGTCGAATTATTTGCATCTACTGGAACTAAGATAAAACTACGAAAGTGGTGAAGAAGCATGAATCTCAAGTTAGTGAGCATGACAAGCTCAAATTGAAGTTGTTGTTTTCATGACGGTATTGGCAAGGAGTTCATATGACTCAGCCAGTTCGGTTCGCTGCTGAAAATTTAGTCCAAGTTTCTTGAGCTCAATGTGGCTCATTTAATGAACTACGGATGACTTGATCCCTTGGGCAAGATACGTAGGGCAGCCGCATAGGCGCAGCCATTTGGTGATGCAACCCATATGAAGCTATTAGTGTATTTTGGTTCTCGAGATTTGGCAGCGAAGCTGATTTGGACTTCCCATAGAGGTGAAGAGTTGGACTTTACGCTGAGGTAAAGTGTTGTGATCTCGATGAATATTTGATCTTTCAGTTAGAAGATAGTTGAGCTTGCATATGGGGGTATGCATCCAGTTTGTTGAGCCGATATTGGTATTTGTAGTGCTCTACTCAGATTTAGTTGGATCGTCACTGGAGTGCCAGTCAGTTGGAGTCAGTGTTGCTCATATTGGGTTCTCTTAGGTCATTTAGAACGGTGTTCCATTCAGTTACTGAGTTGGAGATACATTCGTGAGTTGGGCTCATATGGTATTGATTCTTTTCGTGAAGTATTGAGGAAGCCATATATGGTGCATTCTGTTTGATGGCTGAGATGAATTTGGAATCTTTTAATTGATTGATTAGAGTTTGGAGAAAGTTGCCTGAGGGGACGACAAACTCAATTTGGATCCGGTGTGATCAATTAAAATCAATTGTAAGTGGTGCTGGCGATTCGTTTGGAACCGGTTGGTCCCGTTCAGCCAAGTCGAGATCGGTGTCGATTTCGTCCGAAGCGCTCAAGCCGAGATCGTGTGTCAATTTCGCCGAGATCTTGTGTCGATTCCGCCAAGTGTTCATTGGAGTTCAGCTCAGATTTGAGAAATCTTCACTGAGGTGGAGAATTGTAGGGAGAGAGGAGATAAAAACTTGAATAGGAAGAGTTTTTTTTTTTACTCATTGAAGAGATGCACAGAGAACGGAGTTCAGAAGAAGCGAGAAGCAGTCCAAACGCAAACCAGAACAATGGCCAGGCGGCCGACCGTAGTAAGGAGAACGGTCGATTGACTGGCATGCCCAACTTTCTTCGAGTTCGGTCGACCAACGAGTCGGCCGAAAGGATGGGTCTGTCAACCGCCTGGTCGGTTGACAGGCGAATCTGCTTCTCCTGCTCTGATTAGGACTTCGTTTCTGAAAAGAGGTCAAATCCAATTGTGGTTTCCTAATACCCTGGGACTCTCTGGTTATAAATAAAGTGGTAGAACCCTCATGAATTTTATCCTTGAAAGAAAAACTTGTATTGATTTGTTGAATCATAATATCTCTCTCCGTGCCCCGAGGATGTAGGCAAATTGCCTCTCGTTAAATACTGTGTATGCTTTCTCTCTTATTTATTTGTTCTTATCTTTTGAGTACTTCTCTGCTGCATCTCTCTATGATTGGGGTTCCTCAATTTGTTGTTGCAAAGGCGTGCACAATAAGTGGTACAAAGCATCCCGGTTCATCATGTGATCGTGTGTCGATTCCAAGAGCATTGGTTGCTGTTTGGCGAGATCGTGTGTTAATCACGGAGCAATGTTGGGACTGTTTATTGGATCGTGTGTCGATCTCAGAACAGTATTTGGATTGCTCAAGGAATCAAATTTGATGGAGTAGATCGTTTTCAGAAACTCTCCGGGTTTCACTTTAAGATAAAATTCTATCTTTATCTATTTTTTTTGATCTACTCTGTTTGTTTTCCGCATTGTTTTTTGAGAAATCTATTGAGAAGATGGTTAGAGGTAATACATCTATAAGGAACATGTCATATCCATTGAATATTAATGTGTTGACGAAAAGAATAATTTTGAGATGTGAAGATGTGAGGAAAAGAGAGGAAGAGGGAAGAGGAGAGAAGAGCGGTTGAAAAGGGGAAGAGGTTCTTCACCTCTTCTGCTCTTGATGTTTGATTAGGAAAGAAAGGAAGAAGAAAGAGTGGAAAAAAAAACAATAAGAAAAAAGAAAAAATCCCACCGCCGGTCTCTCTCTTCTCTTTCCTGTCTCTATCTCACTTTGATCCTCGAGCTCCACTGCTTCTTCTGGCGATTTTTGAGAGGAATAAATTCTTTTCTTCTTCCGTCAGATCAGGCGCCAGCTGGAGAAAGATAGCTCTCTTCTTCTAGCAAATAAATAAGGGAAGAGAGGAAGAACCCTCTTTTCCTCCCTCTTCTTCTCAAATGTTGCAAAACAAACAAGTCCTTATTCTCAGGCTTTTTCCCACCTCGAGGGATAGCATTTTTTGATCAAATATAGCCGCAGCCTCCCTAGTTTCCCCTTGGACTTCACACTTTCCCATCAGTTCACTGTTTTTGATCTCGTCTTCATTAGAGGAGAATCCCTCTTCTCTTCCTGTATAATTAACAATAGAGATTTTAATATTATATTAATAATTGTTTGTGATACATATTTTAAAAAATAAATGCTATGTGCCTATTTCATACATGATAGAAAACGAGAATATGTGCTCGATTAATTAAATCTTACAAAGTTACATTGTTATCATGTAAGTTTTATTAATTGATTAATCATTTTCTTTCAACATATTATTTTAAGATGCTATTTTTTTAATTTAATTACTTAAACCGTTTAGTTATGTTTATGTTCAGAATTTCTTGCAAACAAATAAACAACGAAATTTTGGTTTCCCATTTTAGTTTACAATTATAACAAATATTAAAATTGACAATATAATTTCCCAATTGCACTTGTAATGCGCCAACCAAATACTTGACAACCTACTTCCTGTAACTACTCTTACAATAACTCGTTTTAAGGCGGGGAAAAATATATTTCTCACTTCCTATTTTCACTTACAGATAATAAATTAACTTTTAATCATTTTGGGACCATGCTTGAATCAAAAGGAAAAGGGGATCCCTGCCTTCCAATTCTAAGATCAAAATTGACTACTTGAATCAAAATGATTCATGAAGTATATAAAATGAATGTTAATGAATTAACCATCAACTCTCCTCCAAAAACAGCCAATGATTTAGCTGCTTAATGTCACATTTGAACCAGCCTGATCTTAAACATGTCTATAACTATTTGTTCTACCTACAACTCTACGAGAATAAAACACTGAAATCAGTCAAAAAATAGTGCAAATTTCAGTACTTACTGATATTGTCATGCAGAATCAGAGGTGCGCAGCTAAAGTTGAAAAAATAGCGCAAATTTCAAATTTTTGACCGTTGAGTCCAGCGGTCGACCGCCCAGTCGACCGTGCCAGATCCAGAGAGCAATTGCTCTCTGGCCGGTCGACCGCCCGGTCGACCGGGCCAAAGTTCACGGTCGACCGCTCCCACCCGAGAGTGGGGTGACTTCAGTCGGTCGACTGCACGGTAGACCGGCCAAGCCAACTTGGCCTTTGTGCACATCTCGTGCACATCGGTCGACCGGGTCGGTCCACCGACTACTGGTCCAGTCGACCGTCCCGGTCGACCGCCAGAGCCTGGCAGGTATATTTTAGGATTTAAAAACTTGACTTTTTAACTTAAATTGAATTCTACAAAAACACCTAATTTCACAAAAATCAGTTCTTATTATATCTTGGAAATACAAACATGTGTGACAAAAATTCAACACATATTTCAAACTATTTGAATCATTTTTGTGATCTTGAAATTTAGCCTTAAACCAAAAACTGTATTTTCCAAAATTAGGATTTTTGAAATGGAAAATCGTTTTCTCGAAAACACATGTAAATACAAAAACATGATATTTAACAAGTTTGAAGCATATTGTATATGGATAGAATCCAATATACATGAAATATAGTATATCTATGTTTTTGACTTAAAAACCAAGGTTGGTTAAACTGAAAACCAAAACAAATAAACATGAAGCTTAAAACATGTGTGTGTATTGTGAACTTGAGCATATCACACTATCTAATCTTTATAATAGATCTAAACAATCTATACTAAAACTAACCAAGGTCTTCTTGTAGAACGCCGTCTCCAAGTCGACTCGATCCAAACGTGATCTGCCGAACTTGACTCCAACCGAGTGCTAGATGTGAACTTGAACGCTCGGGCTCTTGAATCACCATGTGAAAGCTCCAAAATACTTTTGTTGAAGCTAATCACCTACTAATATCTTGGTTAAATATTTGAAACTAAATATCACAAGATTATTAGTAAACTATAACTACATGAGCTAATCATCATCAAAACTAGAGTGAAGGGCCTCTGGGCCAACAATCTCCCCCCTTTTGATGATGACAAAACTCATGGAGTTATATATGCATGGATTAAATTTAAGTTTCATAAAAGCTCCCCCTTAACTCATGCATAGCAATAAACACTAAAGATATGTTTTGGATACCAATGAAATTTGATATTTGATACCAATGAAATAAATATGCTCTTGATACTAACAAAAGATGCTCTTGATACCAATAGTAAAAGATAACAAATGAACCAAATATGCTTTTGTTACCAATTGAAAGTATATGGTAAACTTTCAAACAAACATGCATATAAACACAAACATGCATATAAACTCCAAAATATTTCTCCCCCTTTTGTCAATTCATTAACAAATGGGTACAAACAATAAAAGGCATAATAAAGAATTTTCTTCCTTTATGTATAAATCAAAACAATAAAGGTATATAAAGAGAAGATGTTAAGCTTCCCTTGCATATAAGCATTACAAATCAAAACATAATGATACCAATTGAAAGATATAACAATCAAGTATGAAGGTATACATCAAAACATCATGATATCACTTATGATATCAATTGAAACTAAACAAAACATTTTGAAGAAGCCATCAACAATTTTGATATCAATTGAAAGATATACACATATAGGTAATCTTGATACCAATTGAAAAAAAATTTTACCAATTGAAAATAATTTATACTATTGATACCAATTGAAAAACATAAATCAATCTTTTTGGTTAAATACCAAAATCATTTTGCAATAGAGATACCAAATAGAGAATAACCAATATTGAAAATGAAATATATATCAATTGAAAATAATTTTCATTAAAAGCGTATGATACCAAATAAAAAAATTAATAACATTTTTCAACATAAAGAGTGGGAGTAAGATACCAAAGGTAAACAAAACCGATTGAAAGGTAAAGCATGAATTTTCTCCCCCTTTATGAAATACCAATAGAAAGTATGCATAAGCTTGTATAAGATACCAATTTAAAAATAATTGTCATTAAGAATTAAATCAAGCTTAGCATGGTAAAATTTGTGCTCAAAGATATAGAAATATAGTAAGCACAATCAAAACACATATATAATGTATGAAAAATTAAATACCAATCGAAATTGATATTATTTGAAGTTAAAGCATACATATATAGAAACAAATATGAGTATACTAAATAGAAATCAATTGTGATACCAACTGAAAACACAATAAAGATCAAGTGTATAATTCATACTTCCTACTACCCATTTCATACACAAGTTAAATAGATTTTCAATAATGCATACAAGGCATGGTCGCCCAACCAACCGCCCTTTGTTGGGTAGGGGTTTTCAAAAATAAGTTTGAAAATAATTTTAGCACAATTGAAAGCTCTACCATACGAAGAATACGGACTAGTTAAATGACAAAATTTGTAAACCAGTACGAAATCCTTCAAGTAAGGAATAAAACAAAAATATATTTCATGAAACATGAAAATCACACGATCATCAAACACTCAAATGTCTATAAGCACATATAGTCTCATGAATACAAATCATGAGTAAACAAGAACGAAAGAGAGTGTATACGAGTTATGTGAAAACCATAATCACGAAAATAGGCAATAAGCTCAATGTGAAATTCCTTTATAAACGAAAACATGAAAATCATTAAAATTTAATTTTAAATAATACAACTTCTAGGCATATGTATGTTTTGTACAAACTAGAGTACACATACATATCCAAATATAAATGAATCTACAAAAGTATATGCATGAAGGCAAGTGGCTCAGAGGATGTATATGTATAACTATTAGTTTAGATAAAATTGACATATACATGAAGCTAATCATAAACATGAAAACATGTATAACAATAAGAATACAAGTCAAAATGTAAGAGTCATCAAAACTAGACTATGCTAGTACATCTAATGGGTACAAATGAGCATTTAGGCACAAACATATAATAATCTATTTGTGGCTCACTAATTGTACAAGCATATACTCAAGTTTTAATGAAAATTAATATCGAAACATGTAATCAAGACATGAAGTGCAAAAATCAAAACAAAACTCATATGATCATTATGTAAATACTCATGTTATTAGAACTATGATATACACAATAGCTAAACTATAGAGAGAACATAAAATATGGGTCCATATACACATGGGTGATCTCACATACTATATATGTATGTCAATGTCTAATAAGCATGGCATATGGCATAATGAGCATTAAAACAAGACATGCTACAAATATATGATCTAAAAGCATGCAAACATAAATGGGAGTAAGAGATCGTTACTAAAACCGTGATGGTACATCTCTATCTCTCCAAACCATGGTGGTCCTTATTGGCCCAAAGGCTTATCACCCTAGTTTTGATGATGATCAACTCATGAAGTTATGTTTACTAATGATCTTGTGTTTAATTAGTGACAGATTCATTATCATGATCTTAGTAGGTGCATAGCTCAACAAAGGATAAAATATCAAGATTTGAAGCTAGCACGGTGTGATCCAAGGAGTTTTTGGATCAAGCTTGGACCAAGTCAAGAAGATGAGAAGCCTTCAAGTGAAGACTTCAAGAAGATGAAGACTTGTGTCTAGGTATAAGATTTGTTTTTGTTTTAGATAAAATGTAAAGGATAGATAGTTGGTGGATTGCTCAAGTATACCATGCACACACACTCTTGATTTAGTTTGTTTTAGAAAAGAATTTTAACCAAAAACCAAACATGTATTTTAAGTGATTTTTGGTGTTTCTCATATACTTATCTTTTAACCAAAACCAAGTTTAGAGCTTATGTCAAAAATATAGATATTTCATCTTAATTGTGTAGTGGATCATATCCATACACACTATGCCTTAAAATGAATTATAATATCTTGTTTTTGTATTTGAAGATGTTTTGGGAAAACAAAGTTTAGAAAACATGTTTTGGAAAATACAGTTTTTATCATGAGTCAAATATTTCTATATTACAAAAAAAGTCCAATCTTTTATAACATGCCTTGATTTTGTGCAAGCATGTTTGATTATCAAAGTATATTGGTTAAACTATTTTTGTAGATTTTTATGTATTTTATGGGATTTTATTTGAGCCAAAAAGACAAACTTTTTAATCCCAGAAAACTGTTTCAGGCTTCGGATAAGTCGACTAGTAGCCTTTATAAGTCGACTAATCCTGGAGTCGGCCGACCGGACCGGTCGACCGACGTGCACAGATGTGCACGCCTTTGTGCACTGGAGGACGGCCGACCGTACGGGTCGACCGCTCCAGAGAGCAGAGCTCTCTGGAAAGTTCGGCCGACCACACGGGTCGACCGACAGAGAGTTGGACTCTCAGCTCCAGTGGGTCAGTCGACCCTGGCGGTCAACCGTGGCTCCAACGGTCTGATTTCTGACCGTTGGCGGTCGACCGCACCGGTCGACCGGCAGTTCTGATAAAGCCCCAACGGCTAGTTTTTGACAGCCTATATATTTGGGGTTTGTGGACTGTTTTCAATAAGATTTGGAGAAGTTTTTAGAGCCAGTTTTCTCACTCTTTTCAGATGTTTTTCTCCACAAAATAGAGAGCAAATATTTCCTATCTAAAGGGAAGATTTTAACAAGAGTGTTTTAAGTGATTTCTTGAGTTTTCCTCCACCATCTCTTTCCTAGTTTTTCTCACACAACACTTGAGCCATCCATTGCTATATCTACCCTATAGGGAGTGTTATTGTGAGAGGATTTTAGGTGATCAAGAGTTGTGATCACCAAAGTTCTACTTTGTTCATTTGAGGAGGCGGACGGTTGTGTTCGCATTGTTTCGGGTCCTAGTGTGGACTCGGTGTTTCAGGTTCGGGTGCGAACTCTTGTTGATTGAGGTGCGGCCTCGGCGAGTCGGTGGGCTTGCGGTGTGTAAGGGACTAGAGAGTCCGAGGGCTTGTAGGTGTTGCGGCACCGAGGAGAGATCCATTGGGATCTTGCATAGTGGAAATCCTTCTTGTGTCGAAGGCGGGGATGTAGAGCAAGTGTGCTCGAACCTCGAAACAAACCCTTTGTGTTTGCGATTGCTCTCTCTCTCTTTGTCTCTTGTTTATATCTTACATTCAATTATTGTCTATCTTTATATGCTTGATATATTCATTTGTGCTTAATTGATATACTTGCGTGGGATTGTTTGCTAACACTTGTATTCAACCAAGAGAGCCAACGCGGCACCTCAACCCATTCAAGGGGAATCTAGAGGAGTTTGTCCAGAGCCCTTCACGGGAATTCGGCAACACTCTTGGTTATACGTGGTGTTTAGTGTAAAAGATTTAATTAGGTCATAATTGTTTTTAGCTTCCGCATTATTGCATCATTCATCATTAAGTGACCATTAGATTAGCCATCATCTATTCACCCCCCCTCTAGGTGAACCTTCAATTGGTATCAGAGCTTGGTACTCTGATTTGGTCTAACAACCTAGAGTAAAAGATCCTCATTTTTTGGCTAATCACAATATTTTTGTACACACACCATGGACTGCATGTCACCACCCATGTTTGACATTCTTAACATCCATATATGGAAGGTGAAGATGTCCTTGTACCTCAAAGCCCTAAGTATTCATGTTTATCTTGCCACCACTAGAAATGATTATTGTTTAAATGGCAAAAATATTGAGGCTAATACAAAAGCCCTACATGCTTTAAGATCTACCCTAAATGATGATTATTTATCTAGGGTTTCTAACTTTGATTTGGCTTTTGTAGTTTGGAACACCCTCCTCTCCCTTGGCGAAAATGATCAATACTATGCAGGGAGTGATTCGGATGTTGGAAGCGACATCTCCAACAAGTGCTACATGGTCCAAGGGGATAACCCCCTTGAGGTAACTTCCGAATCCGAGGATGAGGATAATAACATGTCATATGATGAGCTATCTACTTTTTGTCAACTATTGCTTGAGAAATATGACATGATTAAAAGAAGAATAATAATTTGAAAAAGAACATTGCTTGCATGCATGTAGAACATGATATATTTAGATCTAACATTGCATGTTTAGAAAAAGATAACAAAATTTGAAAAAGAATTTTGATGCCATGGTTGATGAAAAAGATTCATTAGAAAATAAAATGGCATGCTTAGAAAAAGAAAATAAGATTTGAAAAATGAGAATGTTTCCTTGTTTGCAAAATTGAATGATTATGTGAAGGAAACACTATTTGAAAAAGAAAGTTGATTTGGTGGAAAAACAAAGAGAAGTTATTTTTCAAGAAAATAAACCTTTGAAAAGAAAATTTGTGAAAAAGAAAAAGATTTTGTTTCACAAAAGAAAAAGAAAAATGATTCTATATCTCACATGTCTTTACATGCCACCATTGATGATTGTGAGATTAATCTTTTGAAAAATAAAATTAATAATTTGAGCTCAACTTTGAGCAAATGTGCATTTGATCATTCTAGGTTGGAGTCTATGTTTTCAAAGAAACAAACTCCACACATTCATGCACATTCATATCATGCATATGCTTATGTTGCACGTCATGATCACACTCCTACACATAAGCATCCTAAGGTGTACCAATGTACACATTGTGGCCGCAAAGGCCATCTAGCAAAATTTTGTTTTGATAAGTTGCATGTTTTAAATTTTGCTAATAAAAATGTTTGGGTGCTTACAACAAGACTAACCCCCAAGGACCCAAGAAAAAATGGGTACCAAAACCCCCACCATTTGCTTTTGATGTAGGTGAGGGCTCTCACAAAACGTGAGAGATTTGGTGCCTTGATGGTGGATGCACTTGACTTGATGGACACATATATAGATGCATCGCTATCAAGGAGTTTTGGTGGGACAACCACCATGGTTGGAGCTTTGGAGTTGGTAACAATCTCTAAACTCTTACTTTTTATGTACATGCCTTTTACATATATCATATTCATAGCATGTTCATGTTTTGTATTTTTATGTGCTTCATGTGGTAATAACATGCTTAGATTTTTATCAAAACTTGTATTATACATGTACAAATAGTGAGCTACATTTGTTTTATATATATTTGCACTTCATGCTCATTTGTACCCACTATATGCACATGTATAGACTAGTTTTGATGATCTCTTTTATACATGTTTTGCCAATTTTTTTTTGATTTTACTTCATGTATATGCATTTTTATTCAAATCTAATAAATATACATGTATACCCGTGAGTCTCTTGCCTTCATGCAAATTATTTAATAGACTCTTTTATGTTTGGGATATGTATGTGTATTGTTAGTTTTGGATAAATCATACATATACCATGAAGATTAGTGTTTTTATGAAAAATGATTTTTCATGATTTGTTTGATAAAATAGGATTCTTGATCATTTTGAGCCTCAATGTATATTTTCATGAAAATGCTATTTACATGACTTTTGACCACTCACACTTTATTTATTTTGTCATGACTTAGTTTCATGGACATATTTTTGTGCTTTATAGATTATGAGTGTAAATTGTGTGTATTTAGTTTTGTTTCATGAAAAAACATATGATTTATTGTATTTTGAAGGATCTTTAACTAGTTTTTCAAAAATTATCTTTAACTAGTTAATTATTCTTCTTTTGGTAGTGATTTTCAATGCTAAAATATTTTCAAACCTATTTTTGAAAACCCCTACCTTCTATGGGAGGATGGATGGGCGATTATGCCTTGTATGCTTCATTGAAAATCTTCTATCTTGAGCATATGAAGGGTGGTAGGTTATGAGTTATACACTTAATTTTATTGTTATGTCAATTGGTATCATTGAATTCTTTCAATTGGTATCTAAATTGATAATTTTTGTATATACTCATACTTTGTTTTCTTATATATGTATGTATTAATGCCAATTGGTATACTCATTTCATACATATGAGTTTCATGTGCTTAACTTTCAATTGGCTCACATTTTTTTAAAAAAAGGCACAAAGTTTATGATGAAAAATAAAAATTTTGGATCATTATGTTTACCTTTGATATCAAAATGCTTCAACTTCATATTTGTTAAATTTCAATTGGTATCAATATGTTTTACAATAATGATTATTTTCGTTTTGGTATCTTAAAAATTTGATTGTTTTACAAGAGCTCTGATACCTTTAAAAATTTTGTTTAAGAAAAATTAAAAAAAAATTAAAAAATGTTTTGGTTTGTATTTCCTATATGCAAGGAGAGCTTAACATCTCTTCTACATATAGATTCATGTTGAGTATATTATAAATTGAGGAGCTTGACAACTCTTCTTTATATGATATACGTGTGTAGGGGGAGCTTCACATCTCCTCTTATGCATTACATAATATGTGTTATGTGAGTTAGGGCTTGTCATTCCTTCTTCATGTAATGCATATGTGTAGGGAAGCTAACTTAGCGTCTTCCTCTTCATGAATGTATATCGCATATAAATCTTTATTGATTGATTTGTTTCACCCCTTTTGATCTTTTTGTTTTGACAAAAAGGGGGAGAAAAATTTGTTTGATTTGATTTTACTTTGAACCCTTTGTTGATGAGTGACAAAAAGGAGGAGAAGTATTTGAGTTTATATGCTTGTTTTTCATTGCTTAAGGGGGAGAATTATTTGTCTTCCTTATTGTTTATGCATATAAGTTTTGTATTGCAAATAGGAGAAAAAGATTTGATTTATGCTTGTTGCATGTTTTATCTCCATACTTGCATACATATTCATGTGCCCCATTGCCATTCTATTATTTATTTGGTATGCATGAGTTAAGGGGGTGCTTCTTTGAAGCTTTACTTTAATCCATGCATATATAACCTCATGAGTTTTGTCATCATCAAAAAGGGGGAGATTGTTGGCCCAAAGGCCTATCACCCTAGTTTTGATGATGATCAACTCATGAGGTTATGTTTACTAATGATCTTGTGTTTAATTAGTGACAGATTCATTATCAAGATCTTAGTATGTGCATAGCTCAACAAAGGATAAAATGTCAAGATTTGGAGCTAGCACGGTGTGATCCAAGGAGTTTTTGGATCAAGCTTGGACCAAGTCAAGAAGATGAGAAGCCTTCAAGTGAAGACTTCAAGAAGATGAAGACTTGTGTCTAGCTATAAGATTTTGTTTTTGTTTTAGATAAAATGTAAAGGATAGATAGTTGGTGGATTGCTCAAGTATACCATGCACACACACTCTTGATTTAGTTTGTTTTAGAAAAGAATTTTAACCAAAAACCAAACATGTATTTCAAGTGATTTTTGGTGTTTCTCATATACTTATCTTTTAACCAAAACCAAGTTTAGAGCTTTATGTCAAAAACATAGATATTTCATCTTGATTGTGTAGTGGATCATATCCATACACACTATGCCTTAAAGTGAATTATAATATCTTGTTTTTGTATTTGAAGATGTTTTGGAAAAACAAAGTTTAGAAAAACATGTTTTGGAAAATACAGTTTTTATCATGAGCCAAATATTTCCATATTACAAAAATAGTCCAATCTTTTATAACATGCCTTGATTTTGTGCAAGCATGTTTGATTATCAAAGTATATTGGTTAAACTATTTTTGTAGATTTTTATGTATTTTATGGGATTTTATTTGAGCCAAAAAGACAAACTTTTTAATCCCAGAAAACTGTTTTAGGCTTCGGATAAGTCGACTAGTAGCCTTTATAAGTCGACTAATCCTGGAGTCGGCCGACCGGACTGGTCGACCGACGTGCACAGATGTGCACGCCTTTGTGCAGTGGAGGACGGCCGACCGTACGGGTCGACCGCTCCAGAGAGCAGAGCTCTCTGGAAAGTTCGGCCGACCGCACGGGTCGACCGACAGAGAGTTGGACTCTCAGCTCCAGTGGGTCGGTCGACCCTGGCGGTCGACCGTGGCTCCAACGGTCTGATTTCTGACCGTTGGCGGTCGACCGGCGGCAGTTCTGACAAAGCCCCAACGGCTAGTTTTTGACAGCCTATATATTTAGGGGTTTGTGGACTGTTTTCAATAAGATTTGGAGAAGTTTTTAGAGCCAGTTTTTTCCACTCTTTTCAGAAGTTTTTCTCCACAAAATAGAGAGCAAATATTTCCAATCTAAAGGGAAGATTTTAACAAGAGTGTTTTAAGTGATTCTTGAGTTTTCCTCCACCATCTCTTTCCTAGTTTTTCTCACACAACACTTGAGCCATTGTAACGCCCCGATCCCGGCGATACGGGGACGTCACTGCGACGTATATACGTAGGCCAGAAATTTCCCCACACGTATATACGCTAAGCAAAAAGTACAACAAGAAACAGAGTACACGACAAAGCGTGGTATCAATACTTATGCCAACATAAAGGTACACATACAAAGTTATCACAGGATATTATAAAGTATTACACAATACATGTGTATTACATCATAATCAAGTCCAAAGAAATATATACAAATATGTATACAAAAAGCTCACAAGTAGAAAGAGAATCTCGTGAGTCAAAAGGTAAGTCTGGCACGAAGGGACTGGAACTAGTCCGACTGCTTGCTAAAGTAAGCTTGGTCCTCTGTGGATGGCTCCACTTCGTTCCAAGCTTCAGAATCTGAATGTGCAAATCCAAGGAGTCAAGACATATAAACAATAAACGGACTACAGCCAAGTGGCTAAGAGACATGAATAAGTAGTATGAAACCATATAAGGAATATCAGCTCACAAGTATGAAAAGCATGAAGAGATAAAGTCCTAATACATTAGGTTTACAGTTAACATCTTATTATTATTACTTGTCTTACTGTGATATCTAACTATGTGACCCAGCGTCCCAGAGCACATAGATCCATATCCTAGTAAAGCAAGGTTGTTATTGGAAATCAGCGGTTGTATCGACGAACTATGTTTACAGTGGACCCCGTACATGCCCGGGATAACGGTCCAGGATTGTTCCGTTGCTTGGTGACGGAAGCCAGCCGCTAGGCTAAACAGGAGGGACTTATGTATGCCCTTAACATGATGGTACCAGTAATAGAGGGAGCAAGCACTCCCCTCGGTCCCCTGGAGGCCCGCAGGTCAGACCGGAACATGAGTTGCACAACATTCCTAAAAGCCACTGTAAACACGAACACATATCGATATCCGCATGTTTTCCCCCGACCCATGTGTAAGTTGGTCCATTTTATGGAAAAGTCAAGTGTATCATGCTTGGTTCAAGTGATGGCATGATAAGTGGTGATATTCACATTTTAACAAGTTATGGAGCTATGATATGTAATAACAAGTCATGAAGTAATATGAGATAATGTCTATCAAGTAACATGTCATGTAGTACCAGTTAAGAAGCAAGAACAAGAATAATATGTCACACGTGTATCAACAATAAGATCCAAATTCAGAACAGAAACAACCAAGTCAAACAGTCAGAATTAGTCGACTAGGTGGAAGGGTTAGTCGACTAATAGGGGTCTTAAGTCGACTACTAGTCTGGATGAGTCGACTAAAACTGGGAAACAGAGAGTTGGGTTCTGTTTCAGGGAAAGTTAGTCGACTAGGGTTGTAAGGGTAGTCGACTAACAGGGAACTACTAGTCGACTAATGGATACTTAAGTCGACTAAGTTTGAGATACAGAGAGTTGAGTTTATTTCAGGAGTCGACTAGGGGAATTCTAGTAGTCGACTAGGGATATCTAGTCGACTGGAAATCTGGCCTAGTCGACTAAAACTGTGAAATCAGAAAAGGTTAAGTTTCAACTACAGTGGATTAGTCGACTAGTCTCTAGGTATAGTCGACTAATCGTGGGAAAACAGCAAACAGAACAGATTCCTAGGGTTTTGTTTGAGGGTCTAAAAATGTGATTTTTATGGCTCAAGTGAACATGAATTGTCAACACAAGTACACAAAGGAGTTCACAAGTCTTGGTGAGTAGATATACTCACTAGGAAAGGTTCGATTGAAGCTTTACGAGTCCGGGAAGAGTGTGGTCGTCAAATGGCACCTATGTGATCCTTGGCGACGAAAGGAGCTACGATCCAAGCTCCAAATCAGTTGCTTGAGGTGGGGATGAAGTCCTTGAGGTGGTCCTTGGAGCTAGGGTTGAGGTTGAGAAGGAGGAGAGATCTCTTGGTTAGGGCTAGCACTTAGGTGAAATGAAGAAAAAGGGAAAAGAATGTAAAGAGATTGTTTATATAGGTGTTAGATTTTTGTAAAGGAGATGCAATTAAAGGAAATGAGAGGGGGTTTTGTGTAAATAGGGGGGGTGAGATGAGTGTCCTTCTCCTTGGCCACTTGGCCGGCCATGGGGAGAGAGAGAGAATGAGTGGGATTTTAATGAGGAAGTAGGTGAGAAAATTGTGTGGGGTTGAAATTTTTGGAAGAGATTTGTATTTTGGAAAAATGGGAAAAATTTGTGGTTGGGGAGAAAGAGGAATAAAGGAAAAGGAAAAATGGAAAGAAATTCATAAGGAAGATATTTACTCTAACTTGGAAATTGAAAATATTGAAAACATTGATTCCTAGGTTTAAATCAAGTATGCGGAAAACATTTCGGAAAATACCGAAATCGTCCGAAATTCAAGTATCTCGGAACGACTCGTAAATTTTACCAAAAATCAATAATAATATATGAAGACTAATAGTGAAATCCTTTTTAAGAAATACTTTATAGTTTTAAAACTAAAAATCCCGGAATCAGTAATTTACCGACTCCGTTGAAATTTTCATAAATTCATAAAATTCTCAGAAAAAGTATTTAAGTAGGGAATATGATTCTAAGAAATAAAGTCTAAAGGACCATCTAGAAATTCCTAACTGTTTGAGAATTAAAATTCCAGGAATCGATCAGCGACACTGGTCGACACCGGTTTTGAAGAAATTTATTTTAATTCAGGAAAAATCCAGAAAATCATAGAAAATCTAATATATTGGAAAACGATATTTGAAAGTGAAATCGGTCAAATACAGGAAGTAAATCGAAAAATACGGTCGAAAAGCTGAATACGCAACTAAGTACGTATTCTGGGAACAGGGTATTACAATCCACCCACCTTACAAAAATTTCGTCCTCGAAATTTCATAAGGTGAAAGGTAACAGGAAAGGTAACAGATAGATAAGGATAAGAGGAAAGATAACAGTAGAAAAGAATAGAAGGAAAGAGATTTTACAAATCAAGATGTGAAGAGTTGAGGGTAACGCTCTCGGATAACATCCTCTCGTTCCCATGTGGCTTCTCCCGGTGCATGTCTGTTCCAAGACACCAATACCAATGGTATAGCCTTGTTCTTTAGTGTCTTCACACTCTTATCCAAAATGGCCATCGGCTGCTCCTGATATGATAAATCTGGCTGCAGTTCCAGTTCGGAATGATCCAAAATATGACTATCATCCTTTACATACTTCCTCAACTGAGATACGTGGAAAACATTGTGCACACCGTCCAAAGATGGAGGTAAGGCCAATCTGTAAGACACATCTCCCACTCGCTCCAAAATCTCGAATGGGCCGATATATCTCGGACTCAGCTTTCCACGAATACCGAACCGGATAACTCCCTTGGTAGGTGATATCTTTAAAAACACATGATCTCCTGCCTGGAACTCCAATGGCCTTCTCTGAGAATCTGCCCAACTCTTCTGACGGCTTTGAGCTGTCCTGAGGTGGTCTCTGATGACTCTAACTTTCTCTGTTGTCTGAATCAGAATCTCTGGCCCCAAAAGTCTCCTCTCACCGACTTCATCCCAACAAATCGGTGACCGACACTTCCTTCCATACAGTGCCTCAAAAGGTGCCATCTTGATACTTTCCTGGTAACTGTTATTATAAGAAAACTCAGCCAAGTGAAGATGATCTTCCCAAGATCCTTTAAACTCAATCATGCAGGCCCTTAGCATATCTTCAAGAATCTGGATAGTCCTCTCAGATTGCCCGTCTGTCTGAGGATGATATGATGTACTGAATTTCAGACGGGTCCCCAAACTTTCTTGGAGACTCTCCCAAAAATGGGATCTGAATCTGGTGTCTCTATCTGAAACAATACTGACTGGAACTCCATGCAGACGAACTATCTCCTTCAAGTACTTGTCTGCCAAGACCTCCGTTGACTGTCCCACCCTGAATGGTATAAAGTGAGCTGACTTGGTGAGACGGTCAATGATTACCCACACAGCATTATTACCTTTAGGACTTCGAGGTAATGCCGTGACAAAATCCATGGTGATGTGCTCCCACTTCCACTCAGGTATCGGCAAAGGATGCAGAAGCCCAGCTGTCCTCTGATGCTCTATCTTTATCTGCTGGCACACCAGGCACTTGGCTACAAACTGAGCTATCTCCCTCTTCATAGCATTCCACCAAAAATGCTTCTTCAAGTCCTGATACATCTTGTTTCCCCTGGGTGGATGGAATATGCTGAACTGTGTGCTTCTGCCAAAATCTTCTGTCTAACTTCCCCTTGGGGAACACAAATCCTGCTACCGAAATATAAGGCACCATCTGGATGAATACAGATATCAGTCCTCAATCCAGCCCTTACCTGAGCTCGGAATGTCTGTAACCTGGGATCTTCCTTCTGAGCTTCCCTGATCTCATCAATCAATGTTGACTGAATCTGCAAAGTCATGAACTGTCCTGCCTTCTCGGTCCTTCGAACTATCATCAAGTCCAAACTGATGAAGTCTCGAACCAACTCCTTCTGCTGAGTGAGCTGGACAAGCACTCTATTCTCTGGCATCCTGCTCAGGGCATCTGGAACTGTATTGACCTTGCCTGGATGATATTGCAAGTCAATATCATAGTCCGCCATCAATTCAAGCCATCTCCTCTGCCTCATATTCAACTCTTTCTGCGAGAAAATATACTTGAGGCTCTTATGATCCGTGTATATCAACACTTTATCTCCCAGAAGATAATGCCTCCAGATCTTCAAGGCAAAGATAACAGCTGCTAGCTCCAAGTCATGAGTTGGGTAATTCCGCTCATGAGTCTTCAGTTGCCTTGATGCATATGCTATAACATAACCATGTTGCATAAGCACACACCCCAGGCCTTTACCTGATGCATCACTGTAGATGACCATCCCTCCTCTACCTGAGGGAGTCCTCAAGATTGGAGCTGAAATGAGCCTCTGCTTCAATTGCTCAAATGATGCAGTACACTCCTCTGTCCATATGTACCTTTCCCCTTTCCTGGTGAGCCTGGTCAATGGAGCTGCAATCCTAGAGAAATCCTGGACAAAGCGTCTGTAATATCCGGCTAGTCCAAGAAAACTCTTAATCTCAGTCACTGTCCTCGGAATCTGCCAATCCCTCACTGCCTGGACTTTGCTGGGGTCAACTGAAATCCCTTCTGCTGAAACTATGTGTCCAAGGAAAGCTATGCTGTCCAACCAGAAATCACACTTGCTCCTCTTAGCATGAAGCTGCTCCTGCTGGAGAGTCTGCAATACAATCCTCAAGTGTTCTGCATGTTCCCTGTTGCTCTTTGAATAGATCAGGATGTCATCTATGAAAACAACAACAAACTGATCCAGATAGGGCGAGAACACTCGGTTCATCAAATCCATGAAAACTGAAGGGGCATTGGTGACTCCGAAAGGCATAACTAGAAACTCATAGTGGCCATAACGGGTCCTGAATGCCGTCTTCGGGATATCCTCCTTCTTCACCCTCAGCTGATGGTAACCCGACTGCAAATCTAATTTAGAGAATACACGGGCTCCATGAAGCTGATCAAACAGATCATCAATCCTGGGTAAAGGATACTTGTTCTTGATGGTAACTTTGTTCAACTCCCTATAGTCAATACAAAGTCTCTTACCACCATCCTTCTTATTGGCCAACAGTACTGGAGCTCCCCATGGTGAAGTACTTGGCCTAATCAATCCCCTGTCTGAATATTCCTGCAGCTGCTTCTTCAAAATCTCTAACTCCGTCGGTGCCATCCTGTACGGAGCCTTGGATATAGGAGCTGCTCCTGGAACTGTGTCAATGGAGAACTCAATCATCCTTTCCGGTGGCAGTCCTGGAATCTCAGCAAACACCTCTGGGAATTCATTCCACACTGGTACCTTCTGCTTCTGAACCTCCGAAGTAGTCATCCGAGTCTTTCCCTTGGTAGACTTCACTTCTCCACTGAATTGGAACTCCGGTTGATGAGGGATTCTGAAATTAATTTTCTTTTCCCTACAATCAATAACTGCATGGTACTGACTGAGCCAGGTCATGCCTAAGATTACGTCGTACCCTTTGGTGTCTAGTACGATCATATCTATGGCCAAGATCTTATCACAAAGTTCTACTGGACAATCAGTACAAACTCTAGAAGATATGACTACCCCATTCCCTGTACTAATCTCCCATTTGTGGTCTAAAGATTTAACAGGTATAGAATGCAAAGCCACAAAATGGTCTGAGATATAACAATGGGATGCACCTGAATCGAAGAGAGCGAGAACAGGTTTTGAATGAACTCTGATGTTACCTGTTATCACTTCCTCTGAAGTCTCAGCCTCTTCTGCTGTAAGAGTGTAAGCCTGACCTCTACCACGCCCTGCTGCAGTCCTGGCTCCTCTCTGGACTGGGCGAACAACATGCTGTGGCGGAAGGGGAAGAGCTCTCCTCATCACTGGTCCCTGATTCCTCTGCCCAAGTGGCCCTGGTAGCACTCTCTGTCCATTGGGTCCTGGAAGTGCTGGCAAAGTCTGGTTGGCTATCCCCAATCTCCTGTGTGGACAGGTCTCTATAGAATGATCCCGTGATCCACACACCAAACACAACCCATTTGCCCTCCGGCAATTCTGTCGGATATGCCCTGGCTTCTGACAATAACTGCAGAAAGAAACTGGTTGGCCGTCTGGTAAGGAGCTGGCCTGAAAGGTTGCCTCTGAACTTTCGCTGCTCTATATGGGCCTCCTCTTCCCATTGGTACAAATGGCCTCTTCATGGCCTGGCTCCCCATCTGGTCAACTTTCTTCTTCTCAAGCCCACGCTCCACCTCTCGAGCTATGGTGAGAACCTCAGAATAAGTCTTCAACTGCTGGGGCATCAGGAAAACTTGTATGTCCATCTGCAGACCCTGCTGGAACCTGCTTGCCCGCTTCTCCTCATCCGTCACCATGTACGGAGCAAAGCGGCTCAATCTAAGAAACTCTGCAGCATACTCGTCCACGGACTTGCTCCCTTGCTGGAGCCTGATAAACTGCTCTTCCATGTCCTTCTGTGCAGTAGCTGGGAAGAATCTGGCATAGAAGCTCTTGGAGAATGTGTCCCAGGAGACAGGCTTCTCCAGTCTGGCCTCTTCAGCAAGCCACCAAGTTCTAGCAACATCTTTCAACTGAATCTTGGCGACCTCAACTTGGTTCTCCTTTGGTACCCTGGCTGCATTCAGCAAATCTGTGGTATCTGTCAACCACTGTTCAGCATCCAATGGTTTCTCGCCTCCCGTGAAGATAGCTGGTTGCAGCCGTCTGAAGTCCGAAATATTTCCCGGCCTCTGCTCTTTCGGTGCTGCCAATTCTTGCCTGAGGAGTTCAGTCTGCTGCTGCTGGTTTTCCATCATGGTCTGAATGACCTTCAAAATATCCACATTCTCTCCTGTGGGTCCATTCGAAGCTTGCCCCGAGTGGTTACGGCCCGTCCTTCGCTCCATACCGAGTTGGGGAAAGATAACTGGAATTTGGAAACAAATGGAAGGAGTTTAGGATACAAGGGAAGGAATCAAGAAGGAATCAAGGAGGACTTAATAACTTTGTATATTATAGTTGGCATCAGCAAATTATTAAAATTTGCCGCTCGATTGTACTTCAGGTGTGAGAGCCTAGGCTCTGATACCAACCTGTAACGCCCCGATCCCGGCGATACGGGGACGTCACTGCGACGTATATACGTAGGCCAGAAATTTCCCCACACGTATATACGCTAAGCAAAAAGTACAACAAGAAACAGAGTACACGACAAAGCGTGGTATCAATACTTATGCCAACATAAAGGTACACATACAAAGTTATCACAGGATATTATAAAGTATTACACAATACATGTGTATTACATCATAATCAAGTCCAAAAGAAATATATACAAATATGTATACAAAAAGCTCACAAGTAGAAAGAGAATCTCGTGAGTCAAAAGGTAAGTCTGGCACGAAGGGACTGGAACTAGTCCGACTGCTTGCTAAAGTAAGCTTGGTCCTCTGTGGATGGCTCCACTTCGTTCCAAGCTTCAGAATCTGAATGTGCAAATCCAAGGAGTCAAGACATATAAACAATAAACGGACTACAGCCAAGTGGCTAAGAGACATGAATAAGTAGTATGAAACCATATAAGGAATATCAGCTCACAAGTATGAAAAGCATGAAGAGATAAAGTCCTAATACATTAGGTTTACAGTTAACATCTTATTATTATTACTTGTCTTACTGTGATATCTAACTATGTGACCCAGCGTCCCAGAGCACATAGATCCATATCCTAGTAAAGCAAGGTTGTTATTGGAAATCAGCGGTTGTATCGACGAACTATGTTTACAGTGGACCCCGTACATGCCCGGGATAACGGTCCAGGATTGTTCCGTTGCTTGGTGACGGAAGCCAGCCGCTAGGCTAAACAGGAGGGACTTATGTATGCCCTTAACATGATGGTACCAGTAATAGAGGGAGCAAGCACTCCCCTCGGTCCCCTGGAGGCCCGCAGGTCAGACCGGAACATGAGTTGCACAACATTCCTAAAAGCCACTGTAAACACGAACACATATCGATATCCGCATGTTTTCCCCCGACCCATGTGTAAGTTGGTCCATTTTATGGAAAAGTCAAGTGTATCATGCTTGGTTCAAGTGATGGCATGATAAGTGGTGATATTCACATTTTAACAAGTTATGGAGCTATGATATGTAATAACAAGTCATGAAGTAATATGAGATAATGTCTATCAAGTAACATGTCATGTAGTACCAGTTAAGAAGCAAGAACAAGAATAATATGTCACACGTGTATCAACAATAAGATCCAAATTCAGAACAGAAACAACCAAGTCAAACAGATAGAATTAGTCGACTAGGTGGAAGGGTTAGTCGACTAATAGGGGTCTTAAGTCGACTACTAGTCTGGATGAGTCGACTAAAACTGGGAAACAGAGAGTTGGGTTCTGTTTCAGGGAAAGTTAGTCGACTAGGGTTGTAAGGGTAGTCGACTAACAGGGAACTACTAGTCGACTAATGGATACTTAAGTCGACTAAGTTTGAGATACAGAGAGTTGAGTTTATTTCAGGAGTCGACTAGGGGAATTCTAGTAGTCGACTAGGGATATCTAGTCGACTGGAAATCTGGCCTAGTCGACTAAAACTGTGAAATCAGAAAAGGTTAAGTTTCAACTACAGTGGATTAGTCGACTAGTCTCTAGGTATAGTCGACTAATCGTGGGAAAACAGCAAACAGAACAGATTCCTAGGGTTTTGTTTGAGGGTCTAAAAATGTGATTTTTATGGCTCAAGTGAACATGAATTGTCAACACAAGTACACAAAGGAGTTCACAAGTCTTGGTGAGTAGATATACTCACTAGGAAAGGTTCGATTGAAGCTTTACGAGTCCGGGAAGAGTGTGGTCGTCAAATGGCACCTATGTGATCCTTGGCGACGAAAGGAGCTACGATCCAAGCTCCAAATCAGTTGCTTGAGGTGGGGATGAAGTCCTTGAGGTGGTCCTTGGAGCTAGGGTTGAGGTTGAGAAGGAGGAGAGATCTCTTGGTTAGGGCTAGCACTTAGGTGAAATGAAGAAAAAGGGAAAAGAATGTAAAGAGATTGTTTATATAGGTGTTAGATTTTTGTAAAGGAGATGCAATTAAGGAAATGAGAGGGGGTTTTGTGTAAATAGGGGGGTGAGATGAGTGTCCTTCTCCTTGGCCACTTGGCCGGCCATGGGGAGAGAGAGAGAATGAGTGGGATTTTAATGAGGAAGTAGGTGAGAAAATTGTGTGGGGTTGAAATTTTTGGAAGAGATTTGTATTTTGGAAAAATGGGAAAAATTTGTGGTTGGGGAGAAAGAGGAATAAAGGAAAAGGAAAAATGGAAAGAAATTCATAAGGAAGATATTTACTCTAACTTGGAAATTGAAAATATTGAAAACATGGATTCCTAGGTTTAAATCAAGTATGCGGAAAACATTTCGGAAAATACCGAAATCGTCCGAAATTCAAGTATCTCGGAACGACTCGTAAATTTTACCAAAAATCAATAATAATATATGAAGACTAATAGTGAAATCCTTTTTAAGAAATACTTTATAGTTTTAAAACTAAAATCCCGGAATCAGTAATTTACCGACTCCGTTGAAATTTTCATAAATTCATAAAATTCTCAGAAAAAGTATTTAAGTAGGGAATATGATTCTAAGAAATAAAGTCTAAAGAACCATCTAGAAATTCCTAACTGTTTGAGAATTAAAATTCTAGGAATCGATCAGCGACACTGGTCGACACCGGTTTTGAAGAAATTTATTTTAATTCAGGAAAAATCCAGAAAATCATAGAAAATCTAATATATTGGAAAACGATATTTGAAAGTGAAATCGGTCAAATACAGGAAGTAAATCGAAAAATACGGTCGAAAAGCTGAATACGCAACTAAGTACGTATTCTGGGAACAGGGTATTACAGCCATCCATTGCTATATCTACCCTATAGGGAGTGTTATTGTGAGAGGATTTTAGGTGATCAAGATTTGTGATCACCAAAGTTCTACTTTGTTCATTTGAGGAGGCGGACAGTTGTGTTCGCATTGTTTCGGGTCCTAGTGTGGACTCGGTGTTTCGGGTTCGGGTGCGAACTCTTGTTGATTGAGGTGCGGCCTCGGCGAGCCGGTGGGCTTGCGGTGTGTAAGGGACTAGAGAGTCCGAGGGCTTGTAGGTGTTGCGGCACCGAGGAGAGATCCATTGGGATCTTGCATAGTGGAAATCCTTCGTGTGTCGAAGGCGGGGATGTAGAGCAAGTGTGCTCGAACCTCGAAACAAACCTTTGTGTTTGCGATTGCTCTCTCTCTCTGTGTCTCTTGTTTATATCTTGCATTCAATTATTGTCTATCTTTATATGCTTGATATATTCATTTGTGCTTAATTGATATACTTGCGTGGGATTGTTTGCTAACACTTGTATTCAACCAAGAGAGCCAACGCGGCACCTCAACCCATTCAAGGGGAATCTAGAGGAGTTTGTCCAGAGCCCTTCACAGGGAATTCGGCAACACTCTTTGTAATACCCCGTTTCCGGAATACGTACCTTGTTGCGTATTCAGCTTTTCAGTCGTATTTTTCGATTTACTTTCCGTATTTATCCGATTTCAATTCCAAATATCATTTTCCAATATATTAGAATTTATGTGATTTTCTGGAATTTTCTGGAATTAAAATGAATTTCTTCAAAACCGGTGTCGACCAGCGCCGCTGATCAATTTTCTGATTTTTATTTTCCAAACTGTTAGGAATTTTCAGAAAGTCCTTTAGACTTTATTAATTAGAATCAGATTTCTTATCTAAGTCCTTTTTCTGAGAATTTTCTGATTTTATGAAAATTCCAACGGAGTCGGTATTTTTCCGATTCCGGGATTTTTAGTTCCAAATTATAAAGTATTTCTCCAAACGGATTCCCCTATAAGTTTTAGTATATTATTATGGATTTTTGGTGAAATTTAGGAATCGTTCCGAGATACTCGAAATCAGGACGATTTCGGTATTTTCCGAAATGTTTTCCGTGTACGTGACTTTAAACCGGGAACCCGTGTTTTCAATATTTTAATTTTTCGAGTTAGAGAAAATATCTTCTCTTTTTATAATTTCTTTTCCTTTTCCTTTTTCCTTTTTCTTTTCCTTTCCTTCCTTCCTTCCACCAAATTCTCAAAATATCTTTTCCATCAAAATATCCCAAGTCCACACTCTTCCTCATTAATGCCCTCATTAACTCTTCTTCCCCATGGCCGGCCACCATTGGCCAAGGGAAACACCTCATCCCCACTCTTTTGCAAATAAGCCCCTCTCTTTTATAATATTGCATTCCCTCTACAAAAACCAAATCCTATATAAACAAAATCCTTTACACTTTTATTCTTTTCTTCTCTTCACCAAGAAACCAACCTTCACAAAATCCCTCTCCTTCTCCAAAGCAAACCCTAGGTCTTCCTCTCCATCTCAAGCAACTTGGTTTAAGGATCATCCGCGATATCGTCAAGAATCGCGTTGGTGCTTTTCGTCGATTTCTATCTCTTCGGGACTCGTAAAAGCCCCACACAACCTATCCAAGTGAGTATATTTACTCACCAAGACTAGACAACTCCCTTGTTTACTTGTGATGCTCATTCATGTACATTTATGCCATAAAAATCGTATTTTTAACCCATCAAACAACCATCAGAATTTCTATTCTGTTTTCTGTTTTTCCCAGTATTAGTCGACTTGACCTAGGACCTAGTCGACTAACCCATTTTAGTTGAAACGTAGCTTTTCTGATTTTCACAGTTTTAGTCGACTAAGACCCAATAACCAGTCGACTAGACCCCCCTAGTCGACTACATTTTAACCCCTAGTCGACTAATTTTCCTTGAACCAGAAAACACCAACTCTCCACTCCAGTCGACTTATCCCAAATTATTAGTCGACCAGAGACCTCTAGTCGACTACACATAGTACCCTAGTCGACTAACATGTCCCGGAAATTAATCCCAAATTTCTATATCAAAGATTTAGTCGACTTGCGTGCCCATTAGTCGACTTATAGACCCCTACTAGTCGACTACCCTTCCAACCCAAGTCGACTACCAAACTCTCTGGAAATCACTTTAGTCGACTCCTGCAGACTAGTAGTCGACTGAAGACCCCTACTAGTCGACTAATCCCCCACCTAGTCGACTAATTCTGACTATTTAACTTAGTTGTTTCCTTTTCTGATTTTGGACTTTAACCCCTATACACTTGTGGTACATTGTTCATGTTTATGCCTCATTACTGATATTACATGGCATGTTACTTGATGGATCTCATGGCTTATACTTCATGACTTGGCACCATGTATATTCATGTTAGACTTGTTAATTAAAATGTATATCTCCACTTTATCATGCTATCACTTGTACCAAGCATGATTGATTTGACCTTTACATAAAATAGACCAACTTATATTGGGTCCGGGGGAGACCATGCGGATATCGATTGTGTTCATGTTTACAGTGGTTTTAGGAAGTGTTGTGCAACCCCTGTTCCAGTCTGACCTGCGGTACACCAGGGGACTGAGGGGAGAGCTTGCTCCCTGTATTGCTGGTACCATATTGATAAGGGCATGCATAAGTCCCTTTTATTGAGGCCTAGCGGCTGGGTTCCGTTACAAGCACGGAACATTATTGGGCCGTTATCCCGGGCATGCACGGGATCCACTGTAAACATAGTTCATCGATACAACCGCTGATTTCCAATAACCCCCTTGCTTTATTGGGATATGGATCTATGTGCACTGGGACGCTGGACCACATAGCTAGATATCACGATGAAACAAGTAATAATAATAAGACATCAATTGTAGATGTATTGTTTTAGGACTTTGGATTTCCATGCTTTATCCTTTATATTGCTATATCTTATTTACTCGTATCCATTAGCCATTTGGCCATATCTCGTTTATTGTTATATGTCTTGATTCTGTGGATTTGCATATTCAGATTCCGAGACTTGGAACGAAGTGGATCCATCCACTGAGGACCAAGAGTACTTCAGTGAGCAGGCCGACCAGCTCTAGTTCCTCCAGTGCCGTACTCTTCATTTTTGGCTCACGCGTCTTCCTTTCTTACGTGAGCATCTTGTATACAATTGTATATCTTCTTTTGGACTTGGTTGTGAAACAAAACACTTGTAAAGTGTATTAGTTCATAACTTGTACTTGTACTTTATTGTTGGCATATATGAATATACCACGCTTTTGTGTTATACTCTGAGTTTGTATTGTACTTTTACGCTTAGCGTATATACGTGGGGGCAGTTCTGACCTACGTATATACGTCGCAGTGACGTCCCCGTATCCGCGGGATCGGGGCGTTACAGGTTGGTATCAGAGCCTAGGCTCTCAAACCTAAAGTACAATCAAGTGGCAAATTCTAGTAATTTGCTTATGCCAACTACAATGTACAAAGTTATAGAGTCCTTCTTGCTTCCTTCATTGATCAATTCCTTCGTATCCTAAACTTCTTTCCATTGTTTCCAATTCCAGTTATCATTCGGAATGGAGAGACGATCGGGTCGTAACAACATCGGGCAGGCACCCAACGGACCAGTAGGCGGAGAGAATGCTGATGTCCTACAGATCATTCAGACTATGCTGGGGAATCAGCAGCAACAGATGAATAACCAGCAGCAGCAAATGGAACATCAGCTGCAGCAGACCGAGCTCCTTAGGCAAGAGCTAACAGCCCCGAAAGAACCGAAGCCGGGGAATGTATCGGATTTCCGGAGATTGCAGCCTGCAGTGTTCACGGGGAGTGAGGAGCCATTGGAGGCAGAACAATGGTTGACGGACACGACAGACCTGCTGAACGCAGCTCGTGTCCCACAGGAGAGTCAAGTTGAGGTCGCTAAGATCCAGCTGAAGGACATAGCTCGGACTTGGTGGCTTGCAGAGGAGGCTCGCTTGGAGAGGCCTATCACTTGGGCTACCTTCTCCAAGAGTTTCTACAGCCGCTTCTTTCCGGCTACAGCACAGGAAGAGATGGAGGAACAATTCATCGGACTCAAGCAGGAAAACAAGTCGGTAGATGAATATGCAGCAGACTTCCTTAGACTCAGCCGTTTCGCTCCTTATATGGTGACGGACGAAGAGAAGCGAGCGAGCAGGTTTCAGAAGGGTCTTCGGATGGATATTCAGATGTACATGATGTCTCAGGAGTTGAAGACATATGCAAGTGTTCTCTCTACCGCTCGGAAGGTAGAGCGGGGGTTTGAGAAGACACAGGGGGATCAGATGAGACAGCAGGTCATGAAGAGGCCTTTTGTACCTATGGGACGAGGAGCCCCATTCAGAGCAGCAAAGATGCAGAGGCAACCTTACAGGCCAGCACCTTATCAGACAGCCCAACCACTCCCTGTCTGCAGCTTTTGTGGGAAGCTAGGGCACATTCGACCCAATTGCCGGAGGGCAAATGGTTTGTGTTTATGGTGTGGGTCTCGAGATCATGCAGTAGAGACTTGTCCACACCGGAGATTTGGGACAACCAACCAGACCTTACCAGCACTTCCAGGACCCAGTGGACAGAGAGTGTTGCCAAGACCAATTGGGCAGAGGGATCAAGGTCCGGTGGTGAGGAGAGACCAGGGACCAGTGGTGAGGAGAGCACCCCTTCCTCCACAGCATATGATTCGCCCAGTCCAGAGAGGAGGTAGGACAGCAGCCGGGCGTGGCAGAGGTCAGGCTTACAACCTGACGGAAGCAGAGGCTGAGGCTTCAGAGGAGGTGATTACAGGTAACATTAGAGTACACTCAAAGCCTGTTCTCGCTTTATTCGACTCTGGTGCATCCCATTGTTACATCTCAGATAAATTTGTGGCTATACATTCTATTCCTGTTAGATTATTAGACCACAAATGGGAGATAAGTACAGGGAATGGGGTAGTCTTATCATCTAGAGTGTGTACTGACTGTCCAGTAGAACTGTGTGACAAGGTCTTGGCTATAGATATGCTCGTACTCGACATTAAGGGGTACGACGTGATCTTAGGCATGACTTGGCTTAGTCAGTATTACGCTGTGATTGATTGTAGAGAGAAGAAGATCAACTTTAGAATTCCCCTTCAACCGGAGTTCCAGTTTAGTGGAGAAGTGAAGTCCACTAAGGGAAAGCAGATCATTTCTTCGGAGGTTCAGAAGCAGAAGATGCCAGTGTGGGATGAATTCCCGGAGGTGTTTGCGGAGATCACAGGACTGCCACCTGTCAGGATGATAGAATTCTCCATCAAGACTATCCCAGGAGCAGCACCCATTTCTAAGGCTCCGTACAGGATGGCACCAACGGAGTTGGAGGTTTTGAAGAAGCAGCTACAGGAATTATCAGATAAGGGATTGATCAGGCCAAGTACTTCACCGTGGGGAGCTCCAGTATTGTTGGCCAATAAGAAGGATGGTAGTAAGAGACTTTGTATTGACTATAGGGAGTTAAACAAAGTCACCATCAAGAACAGGTATCCCCTTCCCAGGATAGATGACTTATTTGATCAGCTTCATGGGGCCCGTGTATTCTCCAAGTTGGATTTACAGTCGGGCTATCATCAGCTGAGAGTGAAGAAGGAGGATATACTGAAGACGGCATTCAGGACCCGATATGGCCACTACGAGTTTCTTGTTATGCCTTTCGGGGTCACTAATGCTCCTGCAGTGTTTATGGACTTGATGAACAGAGTGTTCTCACCCTTCTTGGATCAGTTTGTTGTTGTTTTCATTGACGATATCTTGATCTATTCCAAGAACAAGAAGGAGCATGAAGAACACTTGAAGATTGTGTTGCAGACACTTCAGCAGGAGCAGCTTCATGCCAAGAGGAGCAAGTGCGAGTTCTGGCTAGACAGTATAGCATTCCTCGGACATGTGGTGTCAGCAGAAGGTGTCTCAGTTGATCCGAGTAAGGTCCAGGCAGTAAGAGAGTGGCCAGTTCCGAGGACAGTGACAGAGATAAAGAGCTTTCTTGGACTAGCTGGCTATTATAGACGCTTCGTCCAGGACTTCTCTAGAATTGCAGCTCCATTGACTAAGCTCACCAGGAAAGGGGAGAAGTACATTTGGACAGAGGAGTGTGATGTAGCCTTCGAGCAGTTGAAGCAGAAGCTCATTTCAGCTCCTATCTTGAGAACTCCCTCAGGGAGAGGAGGGATGGTCATCTTTAGTGATGCCTCGGGTAAAGGCCTAGGATGCGTGCTTATGCAACATGATCATGTTATCGCATATGCATCTAGGCAGTTGAAACCTCATGAGAGGAATTACCCAACTCATGATTTGGAATTGGCAGCAGTGATCTTTGCATTAAAGATTTGGAGGCACTATCTTCTGGGAGATAGAGTGCTGATATATACAGATCACAAGAGCCTCAAGTATATCTTCTCGCAGAAGGAGTTGAATATGAGGCAGAGGCGGTGGCTGGAGCTTATGGCAGACTACGACATTGACTTGCAATATCATCCAGGCAAGGTCAATACAGTCCCGGATGCTTTGAGTAGGATGCCAGAGAACAGAGTACTTGTCCAGTTCACTCAGCAGGAGGACTTGATTCGGGATTTCATCCGATTGGATTTGATGGTGGTCCGAGGAGCTGAGAAGACAGGACAGCTTATGGCTTTACAGATCCAGTCTTCACTGATAGAGGAGATTAAGGAAGCCCAGAAGGAGGATCCCAGACTCCAGACATTTAGAGATCAGGTCGAGGCTGGATTGAGGACGGATATCTGTATTCGTCCGGATGGTGCCTTGTATTATGGAGATAGGATTTGTGTTCCTCAGGGAGAAGTGAGACAGAAGATTTTGGCTGAAGCCCACAGTTCAGCCTATTCTATACACCCGGGGGGAAACAAGATGTACCAAGACCTGAAGAAGCACTTCTGGTGGAATGCCATGAAGAGAGAGATAGCTCAATTTGTGGCTAAGTGCTTGGTGTGCCAGCAGATAAAGATCGAGCATCAGAGATCGGCTGGACTTCTGCAACCTTTGCCAATACCTGAGTGGAAGTGGGAGCATATCACTATGGACTTCGTCACAGCATTACCTCGTAGTCCCAAGGGTAATAATGCTGTGTGGGTTATCATTGACCGTCTCACTAAGTCGGCCCACTTCATACCATTCCGGGTCGGTCTGACGACAGAGGTGTTGGCGGAGAAGTATATGAAGGAAGTGGTCCGTCTGCATGGAGTGCCAGTCAGTATTGTTTCAGACAGAGATACGAGATTCAGATCTCACTTTTGGGAGAGTCTCCAAGAGAGTCTGGGCACTCGTCTGAAGTTCAGTACAGCTTATCATCCCCAGACGGACGGACAGTCGGAGCGGACCATCCAGATCCTCGAGGACATGCTTAGAGCTTGCATGATTGAGTTTGGAGGTTCTTGGGAAGACCATCTACACTTGGCCGAGTTTTCTTATAACAACAGTTACCAGGCAAGTATAAAGATGGCACCTTTTGAGGCAATGTATGGGAGGAAGTGTCGGTCACCGATTTGTTGGGATGAAGTCGGTGAGAGGAGTCTTTTGGGGCCAGAGATGCTGATTCAGACCACAGAGAAAGTTAGAGTTATCAGAGATCATCTCAAGGCAGCTCAGAGCAGACAGAAGAGTTGGGCAGACACACGGAGGAGGCCAGTGGAATTCGGAGTTGGAGATCATGTGTTCTTGAAGATTTCACCCACCAAGGGAGTGATCCGGTTCGGCGCTCGTGGGAAACTAAGTCCGAGATATATCGGCCCATTCGAGATATTAGATCGAGTGGGAGATGTGTCTTATCGATTGGCGTTGCCGCCATCGTTGGACGGGGTTCATAATGTTTTCCACGTGTCTCAGTTGAGGAGGTATGTGAAGGATGACAGCCATATTTTGGATCATTCCGAGCTGGAGTTACAACCAGACTTATCATATCAGGAACAGCCAATGGCCATCTTGGACAGGAATGTCAAGACACTGAAGAGCAAGGATATACCTTTAGTGTTAGTGTCTTGGAACCGCCATGTGCCAGGAGAGGCCACATGGGAGCGAGAGGACGTCATCCGAGAACGATACCCGCAACTCTTCACCACTTGGTAAGACTCTTCCCTTCTATCTCTACCGTTATATTCCATCTATCATGTCTTTCCTTGTTGTCTTTCATCTTGCGAAATTTCGAGGACGAAATTTTTGTAAGGTGGGTAGATTGTAATACCCCGTTTCCGGAATACGTACCTTGTTGCGTATTCAGCTTTTCAGTCGTATTTTTCGATTTACTTTCCGTATTTATCCGATTTCAATTCCAAATATCATTTTCCAATATATTAGAATTTATGTGATTTTCTGGAATTTTCTGGAATTAAAATGAATTTCTTCAAAACCGGTGTCGACCAGCGCCGCTGATCAATTTTCTGATTTTTATTTTCCAAACTGTTAGGAATTTTCAGAAAGTCCTTTAGACTTTATTAATTAGAATCAGATTTCTTATCTAAGTCCTTTTTCTGAGAATTTTCTGATTTTATGAAAATTCCAACGGAGTCGGTATTTTTCCGATTCCGGGATTTTTAGTTCCAAAATTATAAAGTATTTCTCCAAACGGATTCCCCTATAAGTTTTAGTATATTATTATGGATTTTTGGTGAAATTTAGGAATCGTTCCGAGATACTCGAAATCAGGACGATTTCGGTATTTTCCGAAATGTTTTCCGTGTACGTGACTTTAAACCGGGAACCCGTGTTTTCAATATTTTAATTTTTCGAGTTAGAGAAAATATCTTCTCTTTTTATAATTTCTTTTCCTTTTCCTTTTTCCTTTTTCTTTTCCTTTCCTTCCTTCCTTCCACCAAATTCTCAAAATATCTTTTCCATCAAAATATCCCAAGTCCACACTCTTCCTCATTAATGCCCTCATTAACTCTTCTTCCCCATGGCCGGCCACCATTGGCCAAGGGAAACACCTCATCCCCACTCTTTTGCAAATAAGCCCCTCTCTTTTATAATATTGCATTCCCTCTACAAAAACCAAATCCTATATAAACAAAATCCTTTACACTTTTATTCTTTTCTTCTCTTCACCAAGAAACCAACCTTCACAAAATCCCTCTCCTTCTCCAAAGCAAACCCTAGGTCTTCCTCTCCATCTCAAGCAACTTGGTTTAAGGATCATCCGCGATATCGTCAAGAATCGCGTTGGTGCTTTTCGTCGATTTCTATCTCTTCGGGACTCGTAAAAGCCCCACACAACCTATCCAAGTGAGTATATTTACTCACCAAGACTAGACAACTCCCTTGTTTACTTGTGATGCTCATTCATGTACATTTATGCCATAAAAATCGTATTTTAACCCATCAAACAACCATCAGAATTTCTATTCTGTTTTCTGTTTTTCCCAGTATTAGTCGACTTGACCTAGGACCTAGTCGACTAACCCATTTTAGTTGAAACGTAGCTTTTCTGATTTTCACAGTTTTAGTCGACTAAGACCCAATAACCAGTCGACTAGACCCCCCTAGTCGACTACATTTTAACCCCTAGTCGACTAATTTTCCTTGAACCAGAAAACACCAACTCTCCACTCCAGTCGACTTATCCCAAATTATTAGTCGACCAGAGACCTCTAGTCGACTACACATAGTACCCTAGTCGACTAACATGTCCCGGAAATTAATCCCAAATTTCTATATCAAAGATTTAGTCGACTTGCGTGCCCATTAGTCGACTTATAGACCCCTACTAGTCGACTACCCTTCCAACCCAAGTCGACTACCAAACTCTCTGGAAATCACTTTAGTCGACTCCTGCAGACTAGTAGTCGACTGAAGACCCCTACTAGTCGACTAATCCCCCACCTAGTCGACTAATTCTGACTATTTAACTTAGTTGTTTCCTTTTCTGATTTTGGACTTTAACCCCTATACACTTGTGGTACATTGTTCATGTTTATGCCTCATTACTGATATTACATGGCATGTTACTTGATGGATCTCATGGCTTATACTTCATGACTTGGCACCATGTATATTCATGTTAGACTTGTTAATTAAAATGTATATCTCCACTTTATCATGCTATCACTTGTACCAAGCATGATTGATTTGACCTTTACATAAAATAGACCAACTTATATTGGGTCCGGGGGAGACCATGCGGATATCGATTGTGTTCATGTTTACAGTGGTTTTAGGAAGTGTTGTGCAACCCCTGTTCCAGTCTGACCTGCGGTACACCAGGGGACTGAGGGGAGAGCTTGCTCCCTGTATTGCTGGTACCATATTGATAAGGGCATGCATAAGTCCCTTTTATTGAGGCCTAGCGGCTGGGTTCCGTTACAAGCACGGAACATTATTGGGCCGTTATCCCGGGCATGCACGGGATCCACTGTAAACATAGTTCATCGATACAACCGCTGATTTCCAATAACCCCCTTGCTTTATTGGGATATGGATCTATGTGCACTGGGACGCTGGACCACATAGCTAGATATCACGATGAAACAAGTAATAATAATAAGACATCAATTGTAGATGTATTGTTTTAGGACTTTGGATTTCCATGCTTTATCCTTTATATTGCTATATCTTATTTACTCGTATCCATTAGCCATTTGGCCATATCTCGTTTATTGTTATATGTCTTGATTCTGTGGATTTGCATATTCAGATTCCGAGACTTGGAACGAAGTGGATCCATCCACTGAGGACCAAGAGTACTTCAGTGAGCAGGCCGACCAGCTCTAGTTCCTCCAGTGCCGTACTCTTCATTTTTGGCTCACGCGTCTTCCTTTCTTACGTGAGCATCTTGTATACAATTGTATATCTTCTTTTGGACTTGGTTGTGAAACAAAACACTTGTAAAGTGTATTAGTTCATAACTTGTACTTGTACTTTATTGTTGGCATATATGAATATACCACGCTTTTGTGTTATACTCTGAGTTTGTATTGTACTTTTACGCTTAGCGTATATACGTGGGGGCAGTTCTGACCTACGTATATACGTCGCAGTGACGTCCCCGTATCCGCGGGATCGGGGCGTTACACTCTTTGGTTATACGTGGTGTTTAGTGTAAAAGATTTAATTAGGTCATAATTGTTTTTAGCTTCCGCATTATTTGCATCATTCATCATTAAGTGACCATTAGATTAGCCATCACCTATTCACCCCCCCTCTAGGTGAATCTTCAGTCCTTCCACCAAACTCCCCTTGAAAGTGATGCATCCAAAATAGTCATCATATAGCTCGGAACGCATCCACCTCAAGGCATCATCACTCTCACGTCATGTGAGAGCTCACACCTACATCAAATAAATAAGGGTGGTCTTTGGTACCCATACTCTTTTGGGTCCATGGGGGTTAACACCTTTCCTAACCCAAACAAACTTATTTGCTAAATTTTCATCATGTATACGATCATAACAAAACTTAGCAAGGTGGCCCTTACGTCCACAATGTGTACATGTGTACACATGAACCATACATGGTGTTGTGTGCATGAGCGTGGGAAGCATGTGTATGTCGTAGTTTGTGTGCATGCAAAGATGAAACTTATTTCTTTCAAAACATAGATTCCAAACGGTATGTTTTATGGCATATTGGCTCAAAGTGGAGCCCAAACAATCAACACTCTTCTTTAAAACATTTATATCATTTTTAATAATGGAAGAAGAAGTGAATCATGCAATATGTGAGCTAGAAGGTGAAGCTACACTAGCATGGCAAACATGTGAATCAATATCATTTTTTAAAAAAATATTTTTCTTAGAAACCAAATCCAAATCCTTTGAAATTAAAGCAATTTTCATTTTCAAAGATTCATTCTCTTTTATAATAAAATCAAGTTTTGAAAATAGAACTTTATTTTTCTTCAAAACTTCATTACAATCATTTTTGGTTTTCAAAATTTCATTTTCTTTTAGGGCAAGGTCAAGTTGGGATTTAAGTGAGTCACGTTCACTTGAAATCTCTTCATTCTCTTGCAAAAACAAATCAAGTTTTGAACACAAATTCTTATTTTCTTTGTAAGTCCAAAACTTTTCTTTTTCAAAACTTTATATTTTTCTAGCAGTTTTTCACAAACAATAGATAGTCCTTCATTCAAAGCATCGGCATCAACTAAATCATCACCGGAAGAACTAACACAATCATCTAGTTGAGATTCCGAATATACCTCAAGGGAGTCATTCTCTTGGACCATGTAGCATTGTTGTTCGGATTCATCCTCACTAGATTCCATCTCCACAAGATTCATCTTTTGGAGCGCGGGAGAAGTCAACATGTTCTACACTGTAAAGGCGGAATCACAATGAGAAACCATACACATATATTCTTTGTTGAGTTGCTTCTAAGTGCTGTTAGGGCTTGTGCATTGGCCTCTATATGCTTGCTATTATCAAGATAGAATTTCTTAGTAACGGCAAGGAAAACATGCAAACCTATGGTCTTGAGATACATACTCATTTTTATCTTCCATACGTCGATGTTAGAAACATTAAATATAGGAGGGGTCAAGCAATCCATGAGTGAGTGAATAAACAAGTGTGCAAATGAAAATCTAGATTAGCAACCAAGATCACACTCCTAGGTGGTTAAACCTAATATCAGGAGCGTAGGCTCTGATACCAATTGAAATCACCTAGAGGGGGTGAATAGGTGACTAGCCAATCTAATACAAATAATACGGAATTACAAAACTAATTGCAACATACTTAGTGTAACCAAAGAGTGTAGCCGAATTCTCGGTGAAGGTTTCTGGACTAACTCCTCTTGATTCCTCTGAATAAGCGTTGAGGTGCTATATGAAGCTCTCTTGGTTCAACACAAGTGAGGCATACAAACAAACACAACCAAGCATATAAGTATGAATGAACAATATGAATGATGCAAGGTACAATATAAATGAGAGAGAGTTAGAGAAAGTGGATCAAACGTAAACACACAGATATGTTTCGAGGTTCGAGCATATAGCTCTACGTCCCCGCCTTCACACAGAAGATTTCCATTAACTCGTCCACACAGGACTTCACACACAGGGAACCTCCACTGAGGATTTGGGTAAATACAAACTGGGAGTACACAACTTCTCTCTCAAATACAACCTCTCACTAGAGGCAAGGCACAACTCAAATCACCTCTACACTTAGAGGGATAGGCACTTAGCCAAACAACAATCCACCTCTCACTAGAGGGATAGGGCTCAAAGCCACTCAAACACAATCACCTCACACTTGAGGGAATCAGCCACAATCTCCACCTCTCACTAGAGGGAGCCAAACACTACTTCCTCTATCACCTCACACTTGAGGGATATCAACACAATCACCTCTCACTAGAGGGATATCACAAGGATGGAAGGTTTACAACTTGGTGGTTTCCACAACCACAAACTAATTTCCCCACAAAATAGATCCTAATAGATAGGATAGATGAATAAGCTCAAGTGTGAGAAAATAAAAAGTTTGAAAATCAAAAACACAAAGAAAAACTCTTAGGAAAACTTCTAGAATATATATGAAATGAAGATCAAAAACCAATCCCAAAGACTTCTCCTTTTCTTGATTTTTCTAACCCTTTAAACAAATAAAGATAAAATCTTTTGGCTTAAAAACTCTATTGAAAACTTGTGTTAAAACACTTATAAAGATGAAAATTTTGCTCTCTTAAATTCTTATTCAAAACGACCAAGAAATGGGGTATTTTTACTTCATTTCAAACCTGCCCGTTGGCAGCTGAAAAGGGAAAATTTGCCCTTCCGGTCGACCGGCCGGTCGACCGGCCAACGGTCATAACCGTTGGGCCTATCGGTCGACCGGGCCTGGATCCAGAGAGCAACGGCTCTCTGGCCGGTCGACCGCTCAGTCGACCGGGACTGGATACAGAGAGCAGAGGCCCTCTGTCCGGTCGACCAGTCGGTCGACCGGGGCCATTTTCAGAAAGCAGAGCTCTCTGGACGGTCGATCGCCCGGTCGACCGGCCTACCAGCTCCAGCTGGCATGCACGCTTGTGCACGTCGGTCGACCGGTCCGGTCGACGAACTACTGCTCCGGTCGACCAGCAATAAGCCAGTTCAGCAAATTATAGGACTTAAAAACTTGACTTTTTAACTTAAATTAAATCCTATAAAAACACATAAATTCTACAAAAATCAGTTCTTATTATATCTTTAAAATACAAACATGTGTGACAAACATTTAACACATATTTCAAACTATTTGAACCATTTTTGTGATCTTGAAATTTAGCCTTAAACCAAAAACTGTATTTTCCAAAACTAGGATTTTTGAATGGGAAAATTGTCTCCAAAACACATGTAAATACAAAAACATGATATTTAAATAAGTTTGAAGCATATTGTGTAAATCACCTAGAGGGGGGTGAATAGGTGATGGCTAATCTAATGGTCACTAAATGCGGAATTAAAAACTATTACGACCAAATTAAACTTATTACACTAAACACCAAGTATAACACAAGAGTGTAGCCGAATTCCCCGTGAAGGGCTCTGAACTAACTCCTCAAAATTTCTCTAGATATGGGTTGAGGTGCCGCGTTGGCTCTCTTGGTTGAATACAAGTGTTAGCAAACAATCCCACGCAATATATCAATATGAGCACACAAGTATATCAAGCATATAAATATGAAAGAAATAGACGCATGCAAGATATAAACAAGTAAGGGAGAGAGAGAAAGAGCAATCGCAAACACAAGGGATTTGTTTCGAGGTTCGAGCACACTTGCTCTACATCCCCGCCTTCGACACACGAAGGATTTCCACTATAATCGATCCCACTGGATCACCCGGTGCCGCAACACCTACAAGCTCTCGGACTCCCTAGTCCGTACACACGCAAGCCCACTAGCTCGCCGAGGCCGCACCTCAAACCAAGAGTTCGCACCCGAACCCTAAACACCGAGTCCACACTAGGACCCGGAACAATGCGAACACACTTGTCCGCCTCCTCAAAGTACAAGAAAAGATCTCTTGGTGATCTAAACACTTTGATCACCAATAAACACTCTCACAAAAACACTCCTATAGAATGAATATGTCAATGGTTGCTCAAGTGTTTGTGAGAAAAACAAGGATGGAATTTGTGGAAGAAAGCTCAAGAAAATCACTTATAAACACTCTTGATAAACTCTCCTTTTGATTGGAAATATTGGCTCTAAAAGAAGTGGAGAAAACCTCTTAAAAGAGTTGAGAAAACTGGTGAAAAATTCACTTGGAAATCTTGTTTAAAAACAATGCCCAAACCCCCAAATTTATAGGCTGGAAAAAACTAGCCGTTGGGGTCTGTCAGGCCTGGCAGTCGACCGCCCGGTTGACCGACCAACGGTCATATTTCAGACTGTTGTGCCTGCGGTCGATCGGTCGGTCAACCGAGGTCAGATACAGAGAGCAGACTCTCTGTCCGGTCGACCGCCCGGTCGACCGGGGCCTTTCCAGAGAGCAGAGCTCTCTGGACGGTCGACCGGGTCGGTCGACCGGCCATCTGCCAGGTCAAGGCGTGCACGTCTGTGCACGTCGGTCGACCGAGTCGGTCGACCGACTTCAGCCCTAGTCGACTTGGTCGGTCGACTAGTCGACTGGCTGAAGCCAGGAAACAAAAAACAGTTAAGGGATTAAAACTTGGTTATTAAATAAAATCCCATAAAATCACAGAAAATCTACAAAAATAGTTTTACCAATATACTTTGATAAACAAACATACTTGCACAAAATCAAGGCATGTTACAAATGTTTTGGACTATTTTTGTAACTTGAAAATATTGGTTCAAATGAAAACTGTATTTTTCCAAAACTTGTTTTCCAAACTTTGTTTTTCCAAAACTTCTCCAAATACAAAAACAAGATATTTAAATAACTTTAAAGCATAGTGTGTATGGATATGATCCTCTATACAAACATGGTGAAATATCTATGTTTTTGACATAAAGCTCTAAAATCGGTTTTGGTTAAAACATGTAACTTGAATACCAAAAACCAAACATGTATTTTTCCAAAATGAAAAGTCTTTTCTAAACTGAAAAATCTTTTATGAAAAGACAACTAAAACAAGAGTGTGTGTGCATGGTATACTTGAACAATCCACCAACTATTCTATCCTTTACATTTTATTCTAAAACAAAATCTAATAAAACAAACCTAGACTCAAGTCTTCATCTTCTTGAAGTCTTCACTTGAAGGCTTCTTGACTTGGTCCAAACACCGTGCTAGCTCCAACTCTTGACTTTAAATCCTTTGTTGAAGTTATGCACCTACTAAGATCTTGATCATAAATCTGTCACTAATTAAACACAAGATCATTAGTAAACATAACTACATGAGTTGATCATCATCAAAACTAGAGTGATGGGCCTTTGGGCAAACATATTGTATATGGATAGAATTCAATATACATGAAAGGTATTATATCTATGTTTTTAACTTGAAAACCAAGATCGGTTACACCAAAAACTAAAAAAATCAATAAACATGAAACTTAAACTAGAAACATGTGTGTGTATTGTGAACTTGAGCATATCACACTATCTAATTTTTACAATAGATCTAAACAATCTATACTAAAACAAACTGAGGTCTTCTTGTACAACGCCGTCTCCAAGTCGACTCGATCCAAACATGATCCGCCGAGCTTGACTCCAACTGAGTGCTAGATGTGAACTTGAACGCTCGAGCTCTTGAATCATCATGTGAAAGCTCCAAAACATCTTTGTTGAAGCTAATCACCTACTAATATCTTGATTAAATATCTGAAACTAAATATCACAAGATTATTAGTAAACGATAACTACATGAGTTAATTATCATCAAAACTAGAATGAAGGGTCTCTGGGCCAACAGGGTCTCTGGGCCAACAAGAAGAAGAACAGGAAGAAGGAGAAGAAGAAGAAGAAGAAGAACAAGAAAAAGAAGGAGAAGAAAAAGAAAAAAGAAGGAGAGGAGGAAAAGAAGGAGAGGGGAAGGGAGTGGCGCCCAGTGGTGCGCCAGCTTGCCGCCGACGGTCTGCCTCCTTGGCTGGAAATAAAAACACACAGAGAGAGAGAGAGAGAGAGAGAGGGGATTAGAGAAAGAGAGAAAGAGAGAGTTTTTGTTATAGATTAGAGAGAGAAAGAGAGAGGGAGATGTTTTATAAAAGAAGAAAGGGGCAAAGGTGGTGGGTTAAGGCAGTGGAGAAGCTTGGAAAAGAAGAAAGAAATAAAATTAGAAAAAGGGAATTAAATAATATCTAATTAATATTATTTTAATCGATCAAAATTTGACCAACTCCGAACAATTCCTAAAATTTCTATAAAATAGTAAATATTATGTTGAGAAGTAATGTGAAATTAGATTTAAGAAATTCTATCTACTTTGCAAGTTAAAATCCTGGAGTATTTCGCCGACACTGGTCGACACTGGTTTGGTTCGATTTTGGATAAAAATGCCCTAACATAGAAAATATGATTCTAAGACACAATGTGAAAACATATTCCCAAAATTCTACTCCATTTGTGAATTAAAAATAGTAAAGCCTATTATTGGTATCGGTCGACACCGACTTTAGAGATTTTTCAAACTAATACAAAAAAATTCTAGAAAATTCTGAAAAATCTAAAATATTAGAAAATAATATCTGAAACTAAAATCGGCTCAATATGACTATTAGGAAGGTCAAATCAACTTTGTACGTCGTATTGAGTACTGATACTGTGATACGTATATCAAGGACCGGGGGTTACATTTACTCTCTCAACACCCTATTTCTTATAACTTCTACAAAATTTTTCTTAACGTATTGAACCATTAATCTTTTTCACATTTTTAAGGGGGTCTCAAGGCAAAAAAATTAAAAAAAGATACATAACTAGGAAAAACTATTTTTTGTTTTTGGGAAATAATCTTAATATTAGTACAAATAGTAAAAAGGCTCTAAAACAAAAACTATGAATGAAACTCTCAAAAAGACACAAAACTATTATAATTGTTGCAGATTCAGTCAATTTTTAATTTTGCACACATGGTAATTAAGAACAACAACACTAAGAGAAAATAGTTTAATGATTTCGTAATTATTTTATTTTTAATTCTTATTTCTGAGTTGAATAATAAATGAAATCCTCTCTCTCTCTCTCTCTCTCTCTCTCTCTCTCTCTCATTCTAGGAATTCCTATTCTTAATCGTATTAGACTTTTCTAATCCCAAAGGCTCATCAAAACTACGTTTTCTTCCTTTCCCTTTTTTTACTTTATTTTAAGTGAATATTATTTTCTGCATATTTAATCATTTATTCCCTATTTGTTTATGGAATTACTAAATCTTATGCTGAATGACTATAAATTCTTTTAATTAATAGTTCAAATAAAAATATAAAATTAATGTGCATATCAAATTAGAGATTATTCAAATTGAAAAAAAAAAGATATCCCATGCATGGCACGTGCACTTTTCTAGTGCTCTTAAAAGTAAATATGAAACATGTGTACATTTTCTCATTAGTGTCGGAGCGACAACCAAGCACAGGCTGTTCAGTCCAAAAATTCAATTTTTCCCGAATTTATGCTTTTCTTTTACCAAGTCCTTCCAAGCCGACCAAAGTCCAACCTCTTTTCATCATGACAATTCCAAAAAACTGTGGTTTATAAATTAGAAGTTAGGGTTTTAAGATATTAGACCTTAAATTGTTTCATATTTTAATATTAATCTCTCAAAATCATTTGTGTTTTTATTTAGTATCTCAAATCTTGTAAGTTACATCAAGTTAATTACTCCTCGAATTAATTTTTCATCCAAATAGAGAGAATATTATATCAACTCTAACAATTTTACATGTTATGATCATTGTAATCTTCATTTATTGATGGAATTTAAGTGAACACACCCACATGAATTAAAACCCAACCAACTTAATCCTTCCCTCTGAAAAATCTATGTAACGCCATTCCTCCCCCTCTTTATGGTAAAGAAAATCTTAATACTAATCCTCTTCCTCTTGTAGAACATAAGATTACATATTTCACAAACATATATATATATATTGGATTGCTTATTTTAGTGAGTCCAAATGAAGCTAGGAAACCGAGTCAACTTTAATATCTCCCTTATTCAATCAACTCCAATCAAAATCAGCTAGGAAACCGAGTCAACATTAATATCTCCCTTATACAATCAACTCCAATCAAAATCAGATTTACCATCAAACATCATTGGTCGAGTTGACGCGTTTACCCCACTAAAGGAGACCCTGACCCTTGCGATTCTTCCTCTTCGTCCAGTTTCAATTTCTAAGTCATCTCAGCATCATCATGCCTTTTAAATCCCCCTCCTTCATCCCCAAACCCTAAGCAACCATAAATCTCCCAATCTCTTTCCATGTCAATGTCTAAGGACATCCCTGAATCAAGTAGCAAGCGTCGACGCCATGAAAAGTCTGACACGGTGGTGCCTCCGCCTTTTCCCGCTCTTTCGATGCCCAAGAGCGGCGGCGGCGAAGGCAGTGGCACGTCTCGGGAGCAGACTGCTGAGGAGGAGGACGTGGTCACCATCCTCAAAGCCGTGATCGAGTTTAGGGCGAACAACAACGGCGACACTCCCACGCGCAGCACCATGACGCCCCTTTTTAATGCCATCAAGGACTCTCTCCATAAAAAACTTACGAGCGAACAGCTCTACAGAAAGTTTCGCACCCTTAGAGACCGCTACCGTGTCAAGTTCAGAGTGGGTCCCACCATCCCCTTCGACCACCAGTTCCTCGATCTCTCCAGCAGGGCCTGGGGCGAGAAAGAGAAAGAGAAGAAAAAGAAGAAGAACACGAGCGAGGAAGAGGAGGAGAACAATGATTCTGCAAAGGGGTATGAGAAAGATTTCAAGCTTTTGACCGAAGAGGCAAAGAAGCATTGGAAGGCAACGGGGATGGACATCTCACTCCCACTTTTGGAGTTGGGTTTGGAGTTTATTGATAAAAAGAAGGCCGCGTCTTTGGAGAAGAAGTGGGAGAAACATATTCAAACCGGGCGGATGAACATTGAAGCGAAAACTTGTGATGTGAAGAAGGAATATCTCGATGCTCTCTGTGGCGCAGTGGAGGAAGCAAGGAGATGAAAGTCTCGCACCTGGATCTTTCTTTTTGTCTTCTACAATTGCAATTTGCAAATGAATTGAATATGTTATAGCTGCAATCTAAAGAATGTGATCAACAACCATAGGGTCTGCAGGTTAACTCTTTCCTTTATATTCCTTAGATGGACATGTTGCATTCTATTATTAGCGTTTTGTTCTCATTTATTTAACTCGTTTAATTTTTGATGCTGCCACTTTGGTCATGGTGTTTTTGTCAAAAATTAGTTCTGCTTGATGATTTATAATGAGTTTGGTGGTTTTGAATTTTGTAGTTCTGGTGAGTATTTGATGATTTATAATGAATGTGTTAGGTTTTATAATGAATTTTAGAGGTAAATGTTTATAGTTCTATTGATATTTTAATGTATCTGCATTCTGCAATGAGATTTGGTGGTTCTGAAATTTATATTGAATCTAATTTGTGAGGATGTTGTTTTGGATTATTTCCGTTATCGATCTTGAAATCTAATGTTATAATCGGCTGTCTAGGATCGACTGTAAGTCAATGCAAGAGAAAGTGGCAGGTTCAAAACTGCATGGTGCATTCTTTTCTGCTTGCCTATATTTAACTCTTTCTTCTTAAGCTTCTATCTATATCTCTGTATCTATCATACCAAAACTATCAGCTTCTATCGTTTATCGTCCCGCTGCTCGTGTCCGTGTTGGGGTTGTTTGATCTGGTGGATGACTGACTAGTGCCCCTGCCCTCGCCGTCTAAGCCGACACAGTGGGTGGTTCTCCTTATTCAATACTGTGGGTGCGCGCGTGCATCTATGTGGGCAGTGTGTGGTGTGAACAGGTAATGGTTAGTTCTCTTTTAATAGTTTTGATTCTAAATCTCTGATTCTCTTCTTTGTTTCGATGCAGTTGAGTGCTGGCAGTTTTTGTGTGCAAGTCAGTCAGGAGCCATTTCTGGTGGTTTCGTGTTGGGTGGATTGGAAGTGCTGTTTGTGGGTTGCGGTTCGCAGTGCTCAGATCATGTGAGAAAGCAGAGACTGAGAATTACTTGTGAGCCTTCCCTTCCATGCATATTTTATGGTAGAACATAGTTAGATTTACGGTGGCTGATGCCTTCTAAGAATATATTAAAGTAGGACTTAATTTGATTTAAGTTTGGTAATCACGTGATGAATTAAAATTGGGACTGTATGGGCATAAAAAACTGATTTTTCACTTTCATTTGTGCTGTTGAAATCATTCTGTTGTAATTCAAAAAGATCATATTGGTAAGGTGTATTTGTCACTGTTTGCATAGAAACTGTTTGATAAAATTTCCAATTAGTGTTGGCTTCTTTTTCTCTGTTTTTTAACTTTATTTGCTTCCTCTTAATTTCTGAAACCAAATTCATTTTTGCTTAATTATTTGCATTTAATAGCCCCAATAGTTTTGTTAATTTTCTATTTTAGTTTTGCCACTAAGCCCTGTTTATGTTATGGGGTATTACCAGTTCTTGCTCTTTTACTTTTGGATACAAGAATATATGTTTTGAACTCTTCTAATTAATTCATTTATTTGCACACCTGCATGAATCTGATAATCATCCTCCAGAAATAACTTCCAAAGCTCGATAGTAATATCATCTGGTCTTACTACTTGCTCGGTTTTCATCTTCTTTAGAACATCCTTAACTTTGCTTCTCCTAATTTTTCTCAATATATCTATAGTTCCTACCACCGATACTAGGTTCTCCTATGTATTCTCATTTAATAAATTATGAAAATAACTTCAGCTTTTCTTTGTTTCATTATCCATTGCTAACACTCTTTGATCTTCACTCGTAATACATCTAACATTCCTTAGGTCTCTACTCTTTTTTCCCAATGTCGTTGCTGTTTTTGTTCCTTATAGATTCAAATGTCCAGCAATTTTTTTTTTATGCATAATAAAGTTACAACAATCAGAACATCTAAGAAACATAAGTGCACTTATACCCGTAAGACTGTAATATTATATTATAGCAACTTAAACATACTTAGAGTACGAAAGCACTGACTTAAACATACTTAGCAACAACAGAAAATTAGTAGTAGGATCCAGGTGTCTGATAAGTCTACTTAAAAGCATAATATCACCAAAAAGAATAGATGTGTGCTTTCAGGAATGCTGATGAAAGCAAACATCTATTCAAGGGCAAAAGGATTGAAAGCATCGGAAAGAACTCCCTCAAAGCATTTTTTTTTTTTGTTAGCAGCTACAGGGAAGAGTCAGCTGACCCTTGGGCTTTAGTTTCTTCAGAAGTATTGACTGCATCAGAATCTGTTGCTGAATCTTCTGAGCTATATTCAGTTTCATCAGCTTCAATTTCTGGTTCCGGACAGATTGGCTGTCGAAGAGTGTAAGCTCTTGGAGCCCAATCAATTGTGTGGGCTGTGTGGCATCCTTTGTTGCCATACTGGTGTATTTGATTGTGAATTTGTATGTTTTGTCCTGAGCCCTGCCAAGGATCTTTGCTATCTTTGCAAAACCATCTTCCTGTAGCAGAATCAGAGAGATTCACTCCGGTCTTTTCCCTTTTCTCCCCCATGGTAGACATGTATTTAGTATCACTTGTTTATACAATATTATTGTTAAATTGTTTTTTTCGGAAGTACCTGAGATTTCATCTCTTCAATTTCTAATCCGTGAACATGCAGGATCTCTTCAGCTTCTTTATTGAACGATGTGATGAAGACCCTTCCAGTAGGATCCCTCAGCTCCAGCCTTACACGATATCTGCAAATACTGCAAACCAATGTCAATGTGGCAATGACGAAGAAAATATATAGAAGGATCACATTCAGTAGAGTGCACACGAATGGTACGTGATTGCTGCTCCACTAAAGATATATGAGATGACTGCTCTTATCGTGTAATATATTTCCTGTCGCAAAGTAAAGAATGTAATTATTTGATTGTTGTTTATTTGGATCACTGCAGGTTGTCATATATGTATTACTTTGTTAGTTTAGAAGGAAGCTGACAGCTATACCGGATTTAGTGGAGGGCAGACTGTAGTTTCTCATCGATAGAAATGATGTGCTCAGGTTGCTGAGTCCATAGAATGCTAAACTGCGGCACTGCATTCATTGTCGGATAGAATTCCCCACTCATTATCATCTCCAAGAAGGCCCATTGCAAGGCATGCCAATTTGAAGGTTGGTTGTGTTACGCCATCAACTGAACGTAGGTGCTTAAAACTCCTTGCACCCGAACAACATCTAATAGAATCCTAAGGTAGTAGCGCTCACCAGACGCGGGATGTGCATACAGTAATCGCCCTATTGCGAATCCCCTCCGGCGAGGCATCCACTCTAAAATCCATCTATCCCATATGAATGCTTGTGGGAACTCCCTGTATCGGTACTTTCGAGCGTGTTGGCTGCAAGCCATACAGCAGCATTGTTTTCCTGCTCCTTTCTGAACTGATAATTTCTTTGACATCTCCATTATCATGGAAGTATACTTCCTGCAAATGGCATCATAAGTGTTGAACTCGAGGGTATCGGTTCTGCAAGCCGAAATCAAACAATCTCCAAGCAGCTTCCGCTGCACTGATATACCGTGAGTCAACATAACGTTTGATTTCATCATTTTTGTACTCTGAATCATTCTTCATAATTGCAGTTGCGTAATCTGGCCCTTTGTGCGCATACTTGAAGAGGTATTTTAGCATCTTAGCATGTGTTGAGACCTCAATGTTGATATGTGATTGGAATCTTCGTTACAACATTGGATTGTAAGGGACAACCCATGAACTATCAACGGCTACATTTTTAACAATTGCTATTGGTGAGGCCTTTCTCCTCCTATAGACTGGAAATCCTTTAGCATCAATTATTGTAAAGTCATTGTATGGCTTTGGGAAACCCTTTGTGCATTTCCCATCTCTCAGGCAAGAGTTGGATGGATTGAGGTCACCACAAGGGCTGTGTATCACGTGAGTCTTGACCAACAAATGTAGGAAAGGATCTTTTTTGTTCGTCAGAAATTTCTGCTCAGATAACCTAGTTAACTACTGTAAAACCTAGTCGACTACTGTAATACAATTCGAGAACTCAACTCTCTGTTACAGGATCTAAGTTGACTATCCAAAATATCAGTCGACGAGCTCAAGACTTAGTCAACTAATAAGACCTATTAGTCGACTAATAATCATACACAATGCATGTACATGTTCGTGCTTGATCTGTGAAGCTTGTAACACTTTCACCTGAATCTGAATTCTTCACCAATGAATATGAGACACTCTAAATACTAACAATTTTCACCTTGACTCATGTAGTCATGTTCAGTCCCTTCATAGAAATTGACATCCGCTTCATTCGCCTTGCTTTCTTCCCCCTTTTGTGACTTCACATAGCTCCCTCTCAAGAGCCTATTCCTCACTTTACTTTTGAAGAACCTTGATAAAATTCAGAAATGCTCTAAACTTCTCCACTGGGATGGTCTTCGTCATCATATCCTCTGGATTCTTCTTCGTGCTAATCTTTACCAAATGATCATCTTATCATTCACGACCCACTGACGTATCTTGTGATACCTCACATCAATGTGCTTCATCTGCTTGTGATATTTGAGATCCTTAGTAAGATGAATCGCACTCTGACTGTTACAATGAACTCGAACTGAAACCTGTATGATAATAATTGTCTCAACCAATCTTTTCAACCACAAAACTTCCTTTGATGTCTCAACTGCAGCCATGTATTCCGCCTCTGTCGTTGAAGATCAACTGTTTCTTGTAACTCTGCCTTCTAACTAATGACACACTCAGTTACTGTGAACACATACCCTATCATAGATCTTTTCTAATCAAGATCTCCGGTATAATCTGCATCAATATAGCCTTGTAGTACCATATGCTTTCCCATTTTCAATCTTTAAAACACCAAGCCTAGTCTCGCAATCCCTCGCAGATATCGTAGCATCCACTCACTGCTTCCCAATGTTGCTTTCCTGAATTTGACATGAACCGACTTTCTGTACTAACTGTATAGCCTAAATCAGGCCTAGTGCAGATCATAGCATAGATGAGTGATCACATCGCACTAGCATATGGTACTCGAGACATCTTTTCCTCCTCTTTCGGTGATTGTGGACACTGCTTGGAGGATAATTTAAAGTGACTTGTCCAAAGAGTGGTGACTTGTCTTGCTTCTTTCATATTGAATCTCTCCAACATTTGGGAACATAGTTCTCCTGGGATAGCCAAAGTCTGCATGAGCTTCTGTCTCGAGTGATTTTCATACCTAAGATTTTCTTGACTTCTCCCAAATTCTTCATGCCAAATTCCTTCTTGAGCTGAGGTTTAAGCTTCTGAATATGTGTCATGTTTCTCGCATCAATCAGCATCAATCAGTATATCATCCACATATAAAACAAATATGTTGGATCATTACTCTACTTAAAATAAATGCTTCTATCATACTTACATCGGTTGTGTAATGCCCCGATCCCGCGGGTACGGAGATGTTACTGCGACGTATATACATAGGTCAAAAATACCCTTACATATATACGCTAAGCATCTGTACGACAAGAATCAGTGTACGAAAGCACGTGGTGCATTATATATTCCAACATATGAGTACAATTATAAAGTTATCACCAAGCGTGACACAATATACAAGAATATTACATCATCGATAGGTGCAATTGGGAGAATATAAGGAGATAAACAAGTATGAATAGTACAAAAGACGCTGACAAGTTTACAGAAGGAAAACTCGAGAGACGCGCGGGGGCCTGAAAGAATAGGCTTCAGATGGTTTGCTGACGATCCACGCTTCAGCTCGCATCTCTGATCAGCATCCAAAGAATCTACAAGCTCCAAGCTCCGAGACCTGAACATGAAGATCCAGGGAAGTCAAACTCCCCAACGAGTGGTGATGCGAATGACAAATGGCATGCATAGAAAAGCACACGTGTATTGATAAATTCGAATCATAAACATGTATTGAAAATCGTATCGTGAGCATAGGCATACATGAGCAAGTAGAGAGATAGCAAGCGATATAAAGCAGAGAATACTCATGGTATAATAAGATAAGAGCAGGAGACTTGTGAAATAGAACACAAATGGTAAAGCAGGATATAAGCAGCTATAATATAATAATGATCATAAACCAGAAATCTGATGTAGAACCCGATAAAAGCAAGTACGGCAACAACATCAGCGGTACATACCCAGTTTATGGCTTTATGAGATAGTACGTCGAAGGAATAATCCAGACAAGAAAACCCTCAGCTATATACCGTATGTCTCACGTCATCGTAAGGTAAGTCTATATGACCCGAATTACAAAACACACAACAATATATAGTTGGCATCTTTTATTATTATTATTACTCATCGTACCTAGATGTCTAGATATGTGAACTAGCATCCCAGCACACATATATCCACATCTGAGTAAAGCAAGGTTGTTATTGAAAATCAACGGGGGTATCAACAAACAATGTTTACAGTGGGTCCCGTAGATGCCTGGGACCATGGTCTAGGGTGTTCCATTGTTGGTGTATGGAACTGGCCGCAAGGCCTACAGGAGGGTCTTATGGGATGCCCTTTTCAAGATGGTACCAAGAAGGAGGGAGCCAGCGCATTCCTCAATCACCTGGAGGCCTTCAGGTCAAACTGAAAGTTTTTATTGCACAACATACCTAATACCACTGTAAACACGAACATATATTGATAGTCGTAAGTTCCCCCGACCCAATGTAAGTTATCTTATTTTATGGTTTATTAGATAATTATCAGATTTCGTGAATGAGCGGAACATGTCAAGAGCATCAGGAGTACAGGTGTATCAAGAGTACGGTTTGTACTGGAATATATCAAGATGCAAGCAAGATGTCAGGTCATCATTCCCCTTATTGTGATAATTATAAGAGTCAGGAATGTAATGCTGGATGTCAGGTGATAGCATGACAGGAGGTGATATCAGGCAGGTGACAGGTGACAACATTATATATGTAAGTACGTCAAGCGATGCATGAAAATAGTACCGATATATGAGATCAGTATGAATACCAAAAATACGAGATCAGTATGAATACCGAAAACCATGCAGTTTCAGAAAAAAAACACTATAATTAAGATTTCAAACTCTTCACAACTATTAATAAAATAATAGATAAGCTAGCGAGAAGGTAATAAGTAAGAAGCGAACACCCAAGCGGACCTAAGCGATCTGGAGGTACGAAGAGCAAACAGTGTTTAACACTAGAGCGCTTGACGGAGCTACTAGAATGACTCGGCTTAGAAGGAAAGTCTAAAATCCGGTAGAGTTTTGCCTAGAGGAATCTAGTGGTAAATCGCTGAGCGTTAAGCATGCCTACTAGGCGGAGCTGAGAGACCTGACGGTCTAAGTGCACTTCTCTTTCAAGAAAGTGGGCGAGAGCCCAGAGGCTAAAGTACGCTCGGGGTCTAAGCACACTCTTGGTAACTACCACGAAACTCATAAGGTTGTAGGCCTAAAACCAATTAGGTAGTTAGCCCAGGAGTGGGCAGAAACTCGGAGTCGATACGAAAATACCTGTACGAGATGTTAGTACCATACGAGCATGCTATAGCGTGATAATATCTAATCTACCGTGGAGTGGAGAAGGGTGGAGACTGATAGGGCCCGGAGGCCAAGTAGAGAGCCCGGAGGCTAACAACCACGAAGGGTTGGCCACGCATGGTATAAAGAAGTAAAAAGAGTACTGTAAAATCACCTAGGGGGTGAATAGGTGATGGCTAATCTAATGGACACTAAATGCGGAATTAAAAACTATTATGACCTAAACTAAAAATCTTAAACTAAACACCACGTATAACACAAGAGTGTAGCCGAATTCCCCGTGAAGGGCTTTGGACTAACTCCTCTAGATTTCCCTAGATAAGGGTTGAGGTGCCACGTTGGCTCTCTTGGTTAAATACAAGTGTTAGCAAACAAACCCAAGCATATACAATATGAGCACACAATATATCAAGCATATAAGTGTAATGATAATAATAGCATGCAAGATATAAACAAGAGACAAAGAAAGAGAGAGAGTGAGCAATCGCAAATACAAGAGATTTGTTTCGAGGTTCGAGCACACTTGCTCTACATCCCCGCCTTCGACACACGAAGGATTTCCACTAAAATCGATCCCCCGGATCACTCGGTGCCGCAGCACCTACAAGCCCTCGGACTCTCTAGTTCGTACACACCGCAAGCCCCACAAGCTTGCGGAGGCCTCACCTCAAACAAAGAGTTCACACACGAACTCTAAACCATCGCGAACACACTTGTCCGCCTCCTCAAAGTACAAGAAAAGATCTCTTGGTGATCTAAACACTTTGATCACCAAAAAACACTCTCACAAAAACACTCCTATAGAATGAATATGTCAACGGGTTGCTCAAGTGTTTGTGAGAAAAACAAGGATGGAAGTGGTGGTGAAAAACTCTTTTGACACTCTTGATAAAACTCCCCTTTTGATTTGGAAATGAAGCTCTAAAACTTGTTGATATAACCACTGAAAAGAGTGGGAAAAACTAGCCCAAAACTATTCTTCAAATCTTAGAGAAAACAGCCCCAAAAGCCTCTTTTTATAGAGCTAGAAAAACTAGCCGTTGGGGTCTGACAGAGCTGTCGGTCGACCGGCCGGTCGACCGCCAACGATCAGAAATCCAACCGTTGGGGCTTCGGTCGACCGGCCCGGTCGACCGAGCCTCTGGAACAGAGAACAGATTCTCTGTTGGTCGACCGCTCGGTCGACCGGGGTTTTCCAGAGAGCAGAAGCTCTCTGGCGGTCGACCGGGTCGGTCGACCGGCCCTCCAGTGCACAAAGGCGTGCACGTCTGTGCACGTCGGTCGACCGCCCGATCGACCGACTTCAGACTTCGGTCGACCGAGTCGGTCGACCGGCTGAAGCCTGGAAACAGAAACTGGGATTTAAAACTTGGTCTTTTTGGCTCACATAAAATCCCATAAAATCACAGAAAATCTACAAAAATAGTTTTAACACTTTACTTGATAAACAAACATGCTTGCACAAAATCAAGGCATGTTTCAAATGATTTGGACTATTTTTGTAACTTGAAAATATTGGCTTAAAAACGAAAACTGTATTTTTTCAAAATTGATTTTTTCAAAACTTCTCCAAATACAAAAACAAGATATTAAAACTCTTTGAAGCATAGAGTGTATGGATATGATCCACTACACAAACAAGATGAAATATCTATGTTTTTGATATTAAGCACTAAACATGGTTTTGGTTAAAACATGTAAACTAGAATACCAAAAACCAAAGCGATATTTTTCTAAAAGAAAACTCTTTTTGTATTTTTTCAAAATAAAAATTCTTTTATGAAACATATCTAAATCAAGAGTGCGTGCGTATAAGATGTACTTGAGCAATCCACCAACTATTCTATCTTTTACATTTTAACTAAAAACAAAATCTTAAACAAAGCTAGACACAAGCCTTCATCTTCTTGAAGTCTTCACTTGAAGTCTTCTCATCTTCTTGATTTGGTCCAAACATGATCCATAGAGCTAGACTCCTCTTGAGTACTTGATGTGGTCTTGATGCACAAGCTCTTGAATCAAACCGTGTAAGCTCCAAAACTTGACTTTAAATCCTTTGTTGAAGCTACACACCTACTAAGATCTTGATCGTGAATCTGTCACTAATTAAACACAAGATCATTAGTACTATAACTACATGAGTTGATCATCATCAAAACTAGAGTGATGGGCCTTTGGGCCAACAATCTCCCCCTTTTTGATGATGACAAAACTCATGAAGTTATATATGCATGGATTAAAGTAAAGCTTCAAGGAAGCTCTCCCTTAACTCATGCATAAAAATAAACAAATAAATATGCAATGTATGCTCATAAACATGTATGCAAATCAAGGAGATAAACATGCACTCAAGCATAAAACAAATCAAATTCTTTTTCTCCTATTTGCAAAACAAAACATATATGCATAAACATACGAACTACTCCCCTTTATGAATAAAGCAAGGAAAACAATGCATATATATACCAAATACTTCTCCCCCTTTTTGTCAATCATCAACAAAGGGCTTAAAGTAAAAACAAAATCAACAAATTTTTCTCCCCTTTTTGTCATAAACAAAGAAATCAATAAGGGGTGAAATTAAAGCAATCAAATAAAAGGTATATGCGATATACATTCATGAAGAGGAAGACACTAAGTTAACTTTCCTACATATATGCATTACATGAAGAAGGGATGACAAGCCCTAACTCACATAACGCATAATATGCAATGCATAAGAGGAGATGTGAAGCTCCCCCTACACACATGTACCACATAAAGAAGAGTTGTCAAGCTCCTCAATATAAGATACACTCAACATGAATCTATATGTAGAAGAGATGTTAAGCTCCCCTTGCATATAGGCAATACACATAAAAAATATTTTGATTTTTAATTGTTCAAATAAAATTTTGAATTTTTCTCAATAAAACAAAATTTGAGAATATCTTAGTAATAAAAAAATTTTAAGGTACCACTTGTAATCAAATTTTTTAAGATACCAATTGAAAAAAAAAAATCATGTTGATACCAATTGTAAATAAACATTACAAATTTTGAATTTTTCAAATAGGCAATACATATTGATACCAATTGTAAATTTATAACAAATTTGAAATAGAAACATATTGATATCAATTGAAAAACCATGCATAAGCTTTATTAAAATGTCAATTGAGATACCAATTGAAAATAAGGTTTTAAATCAAGCTTAGCATAAACTTTGTGCTTTAAATATGTAAACCAATTGTAAAGAAAGCACACGAAAATCATATATATGTATGAAAAGAGAATACCAATAGCAATTGATATTATGGAAATAATGAAGCATACATATATAGAAAACAAAATATGAGTATATACAAAATATCAATTTAGATACCAATTGAAAAGATTCAATGATACCAATTGCAAATAACAATGTAAATCAAGTATATAACTCATAACCTACCACCCTTTATATGCACAAGGTAAAGAATTTTCCAATAAAGCTTACAAGGCATACTCGCCCAGCCATCCGCCCATATAAATGGGTAGGGTTTTCAAGAATAGTTTTGAAAATATTTTTATAGTGAAAAACACTACCAAATTGAAGAATAATAACTAGTTAAAAGTAATTTTGAAAAACTAGTTAAAGATCCTTCAAAACATATGTTTTTCATGATTCATACCAAATACACAAAAGTTGATACTCAAAATCGATAAATCTCAAAAATATGTTCATGAAACAAGGTCATGACAAAACAAATGAAGTGTGAGTGTTCAATAATCATGTAAATAGCATTTTCATGAAAATAGTCAATAAGGCTCAAAGCAAATATCATTTTATCAAACAAAACAAAATGAAAAATCATTTTTCATTGAAACATAACTTCTAGGTATATGTATGATTTATCCAAAACTAACAATATGCATACATATCCCAAACATAAAAAGAGTCCATAATATAAATTGCATGAAGGCAAATGACTCAAGGAGTATACATGTATATTTATTAGATTTGAATAAAAATGCATATACATGAAGTAAAAACATGAAAATAGGCAAAACAAGTGTAAATGAGAGAATCATCAAAACTAGGCTATACATGTGCATATAGTGAGTACAAATGAACAATGAAGTGCAAACATATATGACTCAATTTGTTGCTCACTACTTGTACAAGTATACATCCAAGTTTTGATAAAAACTACATTTAAACTAGTATTTACCACATGAAGCACAAAACATGAACATGCTAAAGAAATTATCAATGAAAAGCATGTAAATAAACTAGGAGTTTAGAGATAGTTACCAAACAAAGAACTAAGCTCCAAACCTCCAAAACATGGTGGTTGTCCCACCAAACTTCCTTGATAGCGGTGCATCAAATATGTGTCCATCATGTCCATGTACATCCACCATCAAGGCACCCTCCCTCTCACGTTTTGTGAGAGCCCTCACCTACATTAAATACAAAAGGTGGGGATTTTGGTACCCATTTTCTTTTGGGTCCTTGGGGTTAGCTTTGTAAGGGACCCAAATATTTTTATTAGCAAAATTAATATGATGTAACTTGTCAAAACAAAACTTTACTAAATGGCCTTTGCGGCCACAATGTGTACACTTGTACACCTTAGAATGCATATGAGTGTGGGTGTGGTCATGACGTACAATATGTGCATATGCATGATGATGTGCATGAATATGTGGAGTTTGTTTCTTTGAAAACAAAGACTCCAACCTCTTGTGATTAAATGCACACGAGCTCAAGGTTGAGCTCAAACAATTTATTTTATTTTTCAAAACATTTATCTCATTTTCATTAATAGTAGCATGTAAAGCATGATGAGAATGAGAATCATTTTTCTTATTTTTAGAAACATTTTCAATCATTTTTCTTTTCAAAGAATTGTTTTCTTGCAAAGCAACATCCATTTGTTTTTCCACCAAAATAACTCTATTTTTCAAAATAGTGTTTCCTTCACAAAGATCATTTAATTTGGAAAGTAAGGAAACATTTTCATTTTTCAAAATTTCATTTTCTTTTTCAATGCATGCAATTTTATTTTTAAAAGACTCATTTTCTTTTAACATGCAATCAAAATTCTTTTTCATTTTCTTATTATCTTTTCTAGGTATGTCATATTTTTCAAGTAATTGTTGACAAAAACATGTAAGCTCATCATATGACATATCATTATCTTCATCTACCTCGGATTTGGTAGTTACCTCAAGGGGTTGTCCCCTTGGACCATATAGCACATGTTGGAGGTGTCGCTTCCAACATCCGAATCGCTCCCCGCATAATATAGATCTTTTTCGCCAAGGGAGGTGATGATATTCCATGCTATAAAAGCCGAATCAATGTTAGAAACCCTAGATAAATAATCTTCATTTAGGGTTGACTTTAAAGCATGTAGGGCTTTTGCATTAGCCTCAAAATTCTTGCTATCATTAACATATGAATCTTTAATTGTAGCAAGATAAACATGAATGCCTACGGCTTTGAGGTACAAAGACATCTTAACCTTCCAAATTTGGATGTTAAGAATGTCAAACATGCGTGGTGACATGAAGTCCATGGTGTGTGTACAAATATAGTGATTAGCCTAAAAATGAGGATCTTTAACACTAGGTTGTATGATCCAAATCAAGAGCACTTGGCTCTGATACCAATTATAAAATCACCTAGAGGGGGGTGAATGGTGATGGCTAATCTAATGGACACTAAATGCGGAATTAAAAACTATTATGACCTAAACTAAAAATCTTAAACTAAACACCACGTATAACACAAGAGTGTAGCCGAATTCCCCGTGAAGGGTTCTGGACTAACTCCTCTAGATTCCCCTAGATAAGGGTTGAGGTGCCGCGTTGGCTCTCTTGGTTAAATACAAGTGTTAACAAACAACCCAAGCATATACAATATGAGCACACAATATATCAAGCATATAAGTGTAATGACAATAATAGCATGTAAGATATAAACAAGAGATAAAGAGAGAGAGAGTGAGCAATCGCAAACACAAGGGATTTGTTTCGGGGTTCGAGCACACTTGCTCTACATCCCTGCCTTCGACACACGAAGGATTTCCACTAAAATCGATCCCCCGGATCACTCGGTGCCGCAACACCTACAAGCCCTCGGACTCTCTAGTCCGTACACACTGCAAGCCCCACAAGCTTGCCGAGGCCGCACCTCAAACAAAGAGTTCACACACGAACTCTAAACCACCGCGAACACACTTGTCCGCCTCCTCAAAGTACAAGAAAATATCTCTTGGTGATCTAAACACTTTGATCACCAAAAAATACTCTCACAAAAACACTCCTATAGAATGAATATGTCAATGGGTTGCTCAAGTATTTGTGAGAAAAACAAGGATGGAAGTGGTGGTAAAAAACTCAAGAAAAACTCTTTTGACACTCTTGATAAAACTCCCCTTTTGATTTGGAAATGAAGCTCTAAAACTTGTTGATATAACCACTGAAAAGAGTGGGAAAAACTAGCCCAAAACTATTCTTCAAATCTTAGAGAAAACAGCCCCCAAAAGCCCTTTTTATAGAGCTAGAAAAACTAGCCCCGGTTGACCGAGCCTCTGGAACAGAGAACAGATTCTCTGTCGGTCGACCGCTTCGGTCGACCGGGGTTTTCCAGAGAGCAGAAGCTCTCTGGCGGTCGACCGGGTCGGTCGACCGGCCCTCCAGTGCACAAAGGCGTGCACGTCTGTGCACGTCGGTCGACCGCCCGATCGACCGACTTCAGACTTCGGTCGACCGAGTCGGTCGACCGGCTGAAGCCTGGAAACAGAAAACTGGGATTTAAAACTTGGTCTTTTTGGCTCACATAAAATCCCATAAAATCACAGAAAATCTACAAAAATAGTTTTAACACTTTACTTGATAAACAAACTTGCTTGCACAAAATCAAGGCATGTTTCAAATGATTTGGACTATTTTTATAACTTGGAAATATTGGCTTAAAAACAAAAACTGTATTTTTCCAAAATTGATTTTTCCAAAACTTCTCCAAATACAAAAACAAGATATTAAAACTCTTTGAAGCATAGAGTGTATGGATATGATCCACTACACAAACAAGATGAAATATCTATGTTTTTGACATTAAGCACTAAACATGGTTTTGGTTAAAACATGTAAACTAGAATACCAAAAACCAAAGCGATATTTTTCTAAAAGAAAACTCTTTTTGTATTTTTCCAAAATAAAAATTCTTTTATGAAAACATATCTAAATCAAGAGTGTGTGTGTATAAGATGTACTTGAGCAATCCACCAACTATTCTATCCTTTACATTTTAACTAAAAACAAAATCTTAAACAAAGCTAGACACAAGCCTTCATCTTCTTGAAGTCTTCACTTGAAGTCTTCTCATCTTCTTGACTTGGTCCAAACATGATCCATAGAGTTAGACTCCTCTTGAGTACTTGATGTGGTCTTGATGCACAAGCTCTTGAATCAAACCGTGTAAGCTCCAAAACTTGACTTTAAATCCTTTGTTGAAGCTACACACCTACTAAGATCTTGATCATGAATCTGTCACTAATTAAACACAAGATCATTAGTACTATAACTATATGAGTGATCATCATCAAAACTAGAGTGATGGGCCTTTGGGCCAACAATCTCCCCCTTTTTGATGATGACAAAACTCATGAAGTTATATATGCATGGATTAAAGTAAAGCTTCAAGGAAGCTCCCCCTTAACTCATGCATAAAAATAAACAAATAAATATGCAATGTATGCTCATAAACATGTATGCAAATCAAGGAGATAAACATGCACTCAAGCATAAAACAAATCAAATTCTTTTTCTCCTATTTGCAAAACAAAACATATATGCATAAACATACAAACTACTCCCCCTTTATGAATAAAGCAAGGAAAACAATGCATATATATACCAAATACTTCTCCCCTTTTTGTCAATCATCAACAAAGGGGTTAAAGTAAAATAAAATCAACAAATTTTTCTCCCCCTTTTGTCATAAACAAAGAGATCAATAAGGGGTGAAATCAAAGCAATCAAATAAAAGGTATATGCGATATACATTCATGAAGAGGAAGACGCTAAGTTAACTTCCCTACATATATGCATTACATGAAGATGGGATGACAAGCCCTAACTCACATAACGCATAATATGCAATGCATAAGAGGAGATGTGAAGCTCCCCCTACACACGTGTACCGTATAAAGAAGAGTTGTCAAGCTCCTCAATATAAGATACACTCAACATGAATCTATATGTAGAAGAGATGTTAAGCTCCCCTTGCATATAGGCAATACACATCGAAAATGTTTTGATTTTTAATTGTTCAAACAAAATTTTAATTTTTCTCAATAAAACAAAATTTGAGAATATCTTAGTAATAAAAAAATTTTAAGGTACCACTTGTAATCAAATTTTTTAAGATACCAATTGAAAAAAAAACATGTTGATACCAATTGTAAATAAACATTACAAATTTTGAATTTTTCAAATAGGCAATACATATTGATACCAAATAAGAGAGAGAAGAGAGAGAAAGAAAGAGAAAGAGGTAGTGCTAGAGAGAGAAAGAGAGAGCTAGTGAGAGAAAGAGATCTAGATAGAGAAAATCTAGAGAGAGTTAGAGAGAGAGAATGAGAATAAGAGAGAGAGAAACTGAGGGGGGAGAGACAGTAGAGAGAGTGAGGAACGAAAAGAGAGAGCGAGAGAGAACTGGAGAGAGAGAGCTGAGAGAGAGAGAGAGGAGGGCATGTAGAGAAGGAGAGAACAAGGGCCAGCAACCCCCTTACTCACAGCCTAGTACAAAAATATGATTTTAAGAAATAATATGAAAGTCGTTTCTAAAAATTTAACTCCGTATATAAATTAAAAATCTGAGAATCGATCAGCGGCATTGGTCGACACCGGTTTTGAAGATTTACAACTTGATTTAGGAAAATTCCAGAAAATAATGAAAAATCTAAAATATTTGACAACGATGTTTGAAACTAAAATCGGTCAAATCTGACTACCAAAAGATCAAATTAAGGACTTATGCATTCTACTTGCAAATTCTTTACCATTAATTTGCCATCTGGACGTACTGAGGATGCGAGAGTTTAGGCTTTGATACCATCCTGTGACGTCCCAATCCCGCTGGTACGGAGACGTTACTGCAACGTATATACGTAGGTCAAAAATATCCTCACATATATACGCTAAGCATCAGTACAGGCAAGAATCAGAGTACGAAAGCACGTGATGCATTATACATTCCAACATATGAGTACAATTACAAAGTTATCACCAGATGTAACACAATATTATAAGGATATTACATCACTGACAGGCACAATTGTGAGAATATAAGGAGATATACAAGTAAGAATAGTATAAAAGGCGCTCATGGGTTTACAGAAGAAAAACTCGAGAGACGCGCAGAGGGCCTAGAAGAATAGAGCTTCAGATGGTTTGCCGATGATCCATACTCAGCTGCGCATCTCTGATCAGCATCCGAGAGAATCTACAAGCTTCAAAGCTCCGAGACCTGGACATGAGGATCCAGGGGAGTCAGAACTCCCCAACGAGTGGTGATGCGAATGCCAAATGCGTGCATAGAAAAGCACACGTCTATCAATAAATCTGACTCATAAACATACATTGAAAACCGTGTCGTGAGTACATGCATACAGGAGCAAGTAAAGAGATAGCAAGCGATATTAAGCAGAGAATACTCATGGTATAATAAGATAATAGCATGAGACTGGTGGAATAGAACACAAGTGATAAAGCAAGATGTAAGTAGTTATAATATAATAATGATCATAAATCGAAAATCCTATGTGAACCCCAATGAAAGCAAATACGGCAACACTAGTAGTACAGATCCAGTTTACTACTTCATATGATAATTACGTCGAAGGAATAATCCAGATAAGAAAACCCTCATCTATATACTGTATATCTCACGTCATCGTAAGCTAAGTCCATATGACCCAAATTACAAAACACACAACAATCTATAGTTGGTATCTTTTATTATTATTATTACTCATCCTACCCAGATGTCTAGATATGTGAACTAGCACCCAGCACACATATATCCACATCTGAGTAAAGCAAGATTTTTATTGGAAACCAACGGCGGTATCAATGAACAATATTTACAGTGGGTCTGTACATGCCCGGGACCACGATCCAGGATGTTCCATTGCTGATGTATGGAACTGGCCGCAAGGCCTACATGAGGGTCTTATAGGATGCCCTTTTCAAGATGGTACCAAGAAGGAGGGAGCCAGCGCTCCCCTCGGTCACCTGGAGGCTTTCAGGTCGAACCAGAAGTTTTAGTTGCACAACATACGTAATACCACTATAAACAGTAACATATATTGATACCCGTAAGTTTCCTCCAACCCGATGTAAGTTGTCTATTTTATAGTTTATTAGATAATTATTAGATTTTGAGAATGAACAAGAACATGTCAAGAGTATCAGGAGTACAAGTGTATCAGGAGTACGATTTGTACTGGAATATATCAAGATGCAAGCAAGATGTCAGGTCATAATTCCCGTTATCATGATAATTATAAGAGTCAGATATGTCATGTCGGATGTCAGGTGATAGCATGACAGGAGGTGATATCAGGCAGGTGATAGTGACAACATGATATATGTAAGTACGTCAAACGATACATGAAAATAGTACTGATATCGAGATCAGTACGAATACCAAAAATCATGCAGTTTCAGGAAAAACACATATAATTAAGATTTCAATCTCTTCACAACCATTAATAAAATAATAGATAAGATAGCGAGCAGGTAATAAATAAGGAAGCGAACACCCAAGCAGAGCTAAGCAAGCTGGAGGTACGAACAGCAAACAGTGTTTAACACTAGAGCGCTTGACGGAGCTACTAGAATGACTCGGCTTAGAAGGCGAGTCTAAAATCTGGCAGAGTTTCGCCTAGACAAATCTAGTTGTAAAGAGCTGACCGCTGAGCATGCTTACCAGGCAGAGGTAAGAGACCTGACAGTCTAAGCGCACTTCTCTTTCGAGAAAGTGGGTTAGAGCCCAGAGGCTAAAGTACGCTCAGGGTCTAAGCGCACTCTCGGTAACTACCACGAAACCCATAAGGGTGCAGGCCTAAAACCAATTGGGTAGCTAGCCCAAGAGTAGGTAGAAACCCGGAGTCAATACGAAAGTACCTGCATGAGATGTTAGTATGACACGAGCATACTATAGTGTGATAATATCTAATCTACCGTGGAGTGGAGAAGCTCGGAGGTCGATAGGGCCCGGAGGCCGAGTGGAGAGCCTGGAAGCTAACGACCATGAAGGATTGACCACGCATGGTATAAAGCAGTAAAAAGAGTACACACAGGCATGTATATGTGCAAAAAGTAAACATCCTAGTACAAGCATTAGTCACAGGCATATACATGTACAATCATGACACTCAGCCACATACAATATAGGGGCACCGCCCAATACAAAGTACATTCAAATACGAAATGAAATACATGTCGACCCGATGAAGCGGGAAAACTCAAAATGAGGCGAGGACACTCGCCTAATCTCTGAAAACGTTGTGAAATCCTAGAGTCCAAAACATACGCGCACGCCACCAAAAATATATTAAAATATATTTATATTTTTAGAGAGGGAATAAAAGAGAGGAGAGAGAGGAGAGAGAGAAAATAAGAGAAAGAGGGAGAGTTAGAGAGAGAGAGGCACTGAGAGAAAGAGATCTAGAGAGAAAATCTAGAGAGAAAGAGAGAGTTAGAGAAAGAATGAGAATAGGAGAGTGAAAACTAGGGGGAGAGAGACACTACAGAAAGAGTGGTGTGTGTGGAACGGAGAGAGAGAGAACTGGAAAGAGAGAGAGAGAGAGCAGGGGGCAGCAGCCCCCTTGCTCACGGCCTGGCACTGCCAGGCCGTGACCACCCTGCCCTAGCCGCACGGCCAGGGCGCCGGGGGCGGCGGTGCTGGCCGCCGGAGGCCGATGCAAGCCAAGGGTGCTAGTGGCCACCCCAAGGAGGAGGAGAAGGGAAGGGGTGTTGGGTTTTGGATGGTGGTGATGGTGGTGAGTTATGGAGGTGGTGGATATGGTGAATTAAAGAAGAAAAGAATTTGGAGATGGCTGGGGGAGAGAGAGGAGGCCGGAGGTTCGCCGGAAGCTCGTCGGAGGGATGGCGCACCCAGGGGTGTGGTGGTGGCCCGTGAAGGTAGGGGAGAGAGGAAGAGGGGGAGGCAAATTGAAGAGTGAGTGAGAGAGAGGAAGAGAAGAGAAAAAGAATTTGAGAAAGAGATTGAGAGTTAGAGGGAGATAGTGGGAGAATTTAGAGGAGGAAGGGAGGAGGAGCCCTCGTTGGCGCAAGGGGAGAAGAAAGAAAAATGAAAAGAAAAAGAAGGAAGAGGAAAAGATAAGGAGAAGAAAAAGAAGGAAAAAGGAAAGGGAAAAAAGAAAGAAAAAGAAAGAGAGTAATTGAACGGGAGTGATGGATGGGAGGGGGAGTTAATGAAGGGGGTAGCCGGTTGGTGGAGTGGGAGAAAAGAAAAAGAAAAGAAAGAAATAAAGAAAGAAAGAAAGAAGGAAAAGGAAATATTCCAAAAAATATAATATTATAATAAAGTCAGAAATATCGATTGTTCCAGAAAATACCCAGAGATAGAAAACATCATCCTGAGGAACAATAAAAAATCAATTTTTAGAAATAAAATCCCATTTTCAATTAAAAATCTTAGAGTCAACCGCCGATACCGGTCTACACTGGTTCGGCCAGATTTTAATAAATTCTGAAAAATTTCAAAAAATATATTAAAGGAGAAATATAATTCTAAGAAGCATCAGAATCAAAAAATTTCAACTCCGATTGTAAACCAAAAATCCTGAAATCAACCAGCGATACTAGCCGGCACCAAATCTGGTGAAATTTTGATATATTCCGAAAAATCTTAAAAAATGTATTTAAATAAAAATATGATTTTAAGAAATAATATGAAAGCAGTTTTAAAATTCAACTCCATTTGTAAATTAAAAATTTGAGAATCGATCAGCGACCCTGGTCGACAACGGTTTTGAAGATTTACAACATGATTCAGGAAAATTTCATAAAATCATAAAAATCTAAAATATTGGAAAATATTTGAAACTGAAATCGGTCAAATTTGACTAACCAAAATATCAATCGAGTAATACCCTAGGATCGGGTTTCCAGTTCAGATTAAGGCTGACTCCGAGTTCACGAATCCAGATCCAAGGCAAAACTATCATAAAAATAATTCATAATACAAAACAAATACAAGAAGTAAATCAAAACATATGATCAAAAAAATCTGAATATGCAACTAAGTACGTACTGGGAGGGGATGTTACAGGTTGTATCTGGCCTTGATCATAAAAGAGTCAAACCAATTATACCACTGCCTGGAATACTGCTTAACTCTATAGAAGGACTTATTTAGAAGATACACATTGTTTTCTTGACCTTACTAAATATAACCTTCATGTTGTCATGTATATCTTCTCCTTCAGCTCACTGTGCACAAATGACTACATTCATCTCTCTAACTTTAGATCAAACTGAATAACTATCACCAATAATATCCGAATACATATATGCTTGACTATAAGAGAGAAGATCTCATTGCAGTTTATACCCTCCTTCTGGGCATATTTCTTGGGAACTAATCTTACCTTATACCGATCATTGTCTTTCTTGTGAAAGACCCATCTGCAACTTATTGCCTTGAAGTCCTTTAGAAGATCGACTAATGTTCATGTTTGGTTTATATCCAAAGACTTCATCTCTTACTCTAAGGCTGTAATCCACTTATCGTAGTCATCTATCTCGATTACTTCCATATAACTGTCAGGATCTCCTGCTTCTGTCACTAATGCGAAAGAGTCATGATTATCTTTCCAGTCATACCTTGTTGTTGGCACCATAATTCTGGCTGACCGCCTCAACAGTCTAGATTGCTTTTGAGCAGCCTCCTATTTATCTCCATCTAAACCTAGGAGTCTTCTTCTGACCCTTCAGGCCTTTTAGGGCTCTCTCAGAACTCAACTTCTTTTTCCTAAATGTCTGTTGAACTATTTGAAGCTCCACCTTGTATTTTATCTTCCTCTCTGACTTTTCTTACAATATTGATTCTTAGTCAAAGATCACATCTCTGCTGGTAAAGGTCCTCCTTGTCTCAGGATCCCAAAATATGAACCCTTGACTCCTTTGATTAACCCGATGAAGATACACTTCTTGAACTTGAACTCCAATTTATTTTTTTCTTACTAACAGCAAAACTATAAGCCGGGCAACCAAAAATCCATAAGTTGAAGAGTCTACATACTCTCCTCGTTATATCTCCTCTGGATCTGAAAATCAATAGTTGTTGATGATGATCTGTTTACTAGCACCAACAGAATCCTTGCCACCTTTCCTCTTCAGCATCTCTTTGTATTTCATACAATTATTCTTGATGTGCCCTAGTTTCTTACAGAAATAGCAAGAAAAACTTTTAGAAGCCTCTGAATCTCTTTTGGGTCTCCTATTTTTTGATCTTCCCTTGTGGCTCTTGACATCCAATCCTAAGGTCTCCTCTGTAGAATTTGTCTTCTTAATCAGCTCGTTACAGATGATAGTCGCCAAATAGTCATAACTTGATGGAAGAGATGGGAGTAACAAAAGAGCTTTATCTTCTTTTTCTAGCTTAATCTCTAGAGCCAACAAGTCACTTAAAATTCTATTAAAAGCATTTAGATATTGTCTAATACGTGTACCTTCCTTCATCCAAGGCTGTATATTTGCTTCTTCATGAAGAGCTTGTTCGACAAACTTTTTGTTATGTAAAGACTCTCCAGTCTATACCAAAGACCAGCAATTGTCTTCTCGTTCATCACGTTGCAGAGGACTTCATCTGATAGGCACAATATTATCATTGCTTTTGCGTGAAAGTCGATGTCATTCCACTCATTATCCTCCATCTTCGATGGCTTCTTCTCAATACCTAGCAAGGCCTTGTGTATGTCCTCCTTCACAAGCAATGATTTCACTTGCATCTTCCACAATAGGAAGTTGGACTTCCCATCAAATTTCTCCAACTCGAACTTGGTTGTCGTGGTCATCTTGCTAGTCATCGTTCTGATATCAATTGTTGTGATCTATCACCAATCCAACAACAAAGAAACACCAAGTTGAAGACTCGATAGCAAAAGCGAAAGTGTAGAAGATCTATTACTAGCAAGCAATTGAGACTAAATCACCACATAACTAAAAAATACCAAATTTAACGTGGTTAATGCGCCTGCATCCACAGGGAGGAGGGAAGAAATCTTTATTGAAAACAGAGAAGATAATACAAGACTTACAAGAGGATCTCTCTCATAACTATTAATAGTGAAAATCTAAATTTCTCTTGAATTCTTGACACACCTTCAAAAGACTATCCCAAGGAGTTTATATTGGCACCTAGGATGATCCTAGTCCAACATAACCTCAACTATCTAATCAACACCACCTCAGAGAAAGAGAAAACCCAGATTCAATCCAAAACAAGAAACAAAATCGTATTTGAAAACTGTTAGAACCCGACATTAGTCGACTAGGGCCAATTATTTAGTTGACTATGCTAAGTATTAGTCGATATACGAAAAATCTAGTCGACTATTTTAACACAATCCAAGAACCCAGCTCTCTGTTGCGAGGCCAAGTCGACTATACCAAAATATCAATCGACTAGTCCAAGACCTAGTCGACTAATAAGACCAACTAGTCGACTAATAATCATGCACAATATCTGTACATATCCGTGCTTGATCTGTGAAGCTTGTAACACCTCTATCTGAACTTGAATTCTTCTCCAATGAATATAAGACACTCCAAATATTAACAGTAATGACAAGTAGGATGGATGCAATTCACTTCTTCGTTGCAATCCTTTCTTCTTGTGGTCGACAATGATATCACGGACTTCAGTTTTTTTGATTCATCACCGACCATAAGAGCAACAACTTCTCCACCCTCTGGTCTCAAGGACCTTATTGCTCCTCTCTTTCTCTGCTCAATCAATTTCAATATAAATTTTCTTTCCTTGTTTGCTTCATGACAATCCCTTGTCCTTCTAAAAACTTTGACATGTCTGTTATTCTCATACAAGCTTTCTTTCAGGCGTGTTATGATTGCTTTATATGTCTGCTTTTCAATTTCATCTTGCTTTTCCTTCTTGCAAGTGATTCATAATGTTTTCTATTTCATTATAGGCATCATGGATGTATAGCTGTGCATATTTTGGCTTGTATTTATCATGAGGAATAAGGGTGTCAATTCCATGGTAATTTTGGCCATGCATTCTAAAAGTGTATGAGCCTTTATCATGCATAACAGCATAATCTATCTATGCGCCATAGCAATGTTATATGAAAATTTTCTATTCTTGCAGCAAATAGCATAGTGAGATTTTTTTTTTAATTTTCACCCTTAACCTTCTCTTCATTCCAAACAGTTACCACAATGAGGGCAGGTCTTTGAAGGCTGCTCCAAAGCAAATGGTGGTCTCGACACACCATATGCGATGAAGTTCAATAGGAAATGGGCATTAAAAGGAGGAATGAATGGAAAAGTGAGCACGGTTCATGTTTCTTTTCTCTTTTGCCATGTGCATAAGGGCACGGTGTCTAGAAGAATGCATATGATGAAAATAAGAAAACCCTACGTGTACCGTTGCGGCTCAAACATTGTGAAATTTTTCATCGTTGTTTGCACCGACACAAATTATAAAATCGGATCTTGCTTTCAAATTTTTTAGAAATATAACATAGTAGCAAGGAAAGGGTCGAATCCATAGAGACTTGTAGAAAATCACAATTTTAAAATCCGACCTCTATTCTTAATCTAGTAGCATTTCAAAATTTGGATTTGGAGAGAAGTTAAAGCTTAAGATAAGTTGAAGTAAAATTAAAAAAATTAATAACAAACTAAAAAAATAAAAATCATCTGTCATTCTAGATGCATTACTTGGCAATAAATGAAAATAAGAAAAGAAGATTGAGAGAGAGGGAGATAGGAAAATGGAATCCAGATTTAGTACAAAGTCTTGGACCTCGTCAAGTTCGATTATGAAAAGGCCAGCTACCCGAGCCCTCTTCCCAGCATTATAAAAAATGATTAAAAAGAAAATAGATGCATGAAAGCAAAAAACAATCAGTTAAAGAATTTAAAAGTAGAAAAATCTTCTCTGTTATATTAAGTTCGCAGCTGATAATGTTCGAAGTACAAAAGCATTTAAGCTTTTTTAAAAGGAAAATAAAAATTACAGCACTCTCTTTAAACAAAACATCAACTAAGTCCTTAATTAATTTCCCAATTCCTCTGCTCTCTTAATGAGTCATCATTGGCCCCCTCCTTTGTTACTATGTGCCTTCAATTTATACGCTCAGACCCGATCTCAACTATTTGATTCTAACTATAAGTTGTTGAATCAAATCCCAACTGATGAATCAAATCCCCATCAAATAAATAAAATCCTCAATAATTGAATCAAATCCCACAACATATAATATTTGAGTTCTTATAAGAAAAATCTCAACAATAATTTATTACATAATAATTTATCTTCAGCTTGGAGAGATTTTTTTTAAATGATCTGATCGATACGGTCAGTCAAATGTGTGAATCGGCAAGAGTACTTAACATAAAAGTTGTAGATCTTTGAGTTCTCTTTTGTAGACACTTTGAATGACCTTTTTGAAGTTCGATAGAAGAAGTTATAGTCAAAATACTCTAGCATATTTTTAAAACACCCTTCAATGTTCATTTTGTGCAAAATCAGTCTATTCCACTTGCTTTTTCTCCTTTCCTTGTCAATTGGGCACATGTATTGTAATCACACTGGCATATACCTGAGTAGCATTATGTTGATATATAAAACAGATAAATAAGAGTATAAAAGTAATAAAATAATGCTCATCAAATACCCCCACACCTATCTTTTGCAAGTTCTCGAGAAAATAAAGAAAGCTAAGAAAATCCTAACTTACTTTCGAATCGCGTTTACACTTAGCATGTGCAACAAGCCATTAAACTACTAGCTTTCACACTAGTGAAAGGGTTGTGTCTCTTAAGGGTTTGCAGCATTGTTACCCACAAACATCAAATTTTTTTCTGAAGATAATAATTTCAGATACTTTATTACTAGAAATTCTAATGCACATGGTTATAACATATTATCCCAACTTTCAATTCTTCCCTCATATAATTGAGTTCAAATCCTTAAATTACTGTTACAAAATTTAAAAATATGATTGAGTGTGTAGTGAGAATTGAACTTAGACAATTAAGGCTCTTCACAAAGCAATTGTCAACCTGAGCAATTATCTAAACATAGTCATAGACATTAATCTAATTCAAAACCTTGCTAGTCTATCTAGGTTCAAAAGAGGTTTGGATATTTACTTTAATATCTCATGGGTTTTATCTGTGATATTCCAGCTTACTTGCTTTTTTGCACAAATGGTTTTCACGCTATTGGACAATGATCAACTTAACATTTTTTTAGTTTTCACAAATTTCTTGTATTTTTATTAATTAGTTGCTTTTCTTTTTTTCTTTTAAATTTCTTATTTTACTCTTGTAATGAATTTCTGTGTAAGAAGAATCAGTCGATAACTCCCACACCAATTGGCATAAGGTGTTAGAAATCAAGATTCCCCTATGGACCTATGTTCAAGATCTTCATCACAAGTCCGCAATTAGACTTTGGCAATATGTAGCCCTTTTTCTATGTACTTGGTTTAATTCATTGTTTGCCTTTTCTTTCAGTTGTATACTCCCTATATCTTTAGTGGAAAACTCAATGAACAAGCTAGTCATGGTTTATCAGACTTCTAAGTAAAATACTAGGTCAACCATTGCCACCTAAATCCTTTAAATTGCAAGTCCTTGTATCGTGAAAGTTCAAATTCAAAATTTTAAATACTCCAAAAGCAAGTTAAGAATATGAACTCATTGTCAATAACACACTAACATAATCATTGGCTTTAAGATTTTTACCAAGTGCCTTATTCTAGAATAATGTATACTGAAAAGATTTTATTTGAGAAAAAAATTGTAAAAAAGTTTTTTTTAGATGAAAGAAAATAGGTACCCCCAAACCTAAATTTGACATTGTCCTCAATGTGAAAATGTATGCTCATTGTGATGAATCATGATGCAAATTCAAGAAGGTGAAAGGTAGATAGTATCTTGAGAGCTGCAATAAGCATATAAGAAAATAAAAGAAATAGGAGGTGAGATAAATAAAAAGATGAAGGCACACCCCTAGACCTGGATAAAAGCATCTCCCCATAGAAAAGAAATAGAAACTCTAGAAAAAAATAAAAGACAAAATAAAAATAAATTATCTATAGAAATTTTTTTTTGGGTTGCCTCCTAGCAGCGCTTACTTTAACGTCTTCGGTCAGACATAACCACATGTCACTCAACCTCTATGTATGACCTTCCGATGTTGGACCAGAATATTAAACAGTTTTCTCATGTGGTCCTTGAAGCGAGACAATGGTGCATTCAAGAATGTTAAAGTATGTGCCCAAGATATTCTAATTTGAGTGCAAGATTCTTTGAGTAATGAGGCATAAACAACCAATTGTTTAATTACATCTAGGAGTGGAATGTCGATTTTAACCGATTTGATATCTTCTAGTACTTCATCCATCATAATCTTATTCTCATAAAATGGAAAGGCTGATCTAGACACTTGGAAAAGTATGCTCGGGGTACATCAAATATCTCTATGGTTGTCTTACATAGTGATCCTGCGAAAGATTCAGAAGGAGAAATAGGCTTCTTCAGGTTTTGTTGCCTAACAGCAGACTCTAAAAGTGTGTCAATTTTGAAATCATCTATTTGACCCTAATCCTTTTCGTTTGTTACATTGACCTCAACCCAGTTTTCAAAAGATTGATTAATAGACGGCTCATCAAAAGTGAAGCCACTCTAATGAATTTTTCTTTTCTCAAAGGGAACTCTAGACTTAAGCTCCTCAACACATGTCTTTTCAAAACTATGATCAAGCTCATCCTTAAACAATTCTTCAAGAAATAAAGCTAATCATTCACACATGCATCCTCAAAATTATGATCAACATGCTTTAAACGGTTGTGTGCATTACCAAATCATCTTTAAACAATTCATCCAAAAATATAGAACCATCTTCAAAGAATTATTCAATTGAAGGCTCATGGCAACACAGGTTGTCAAGCTCATGGATAACTTCAGCATCATGTTCAAACTCTTTAATTTGCTTTAAGTGAAATGATGAGGGCACAGATTAAAAAATTATGTCAACATGTGGAGTGGAATCTTGTGGTATATCAAATTGGTTCACTTGATAGAACTAATGAAACTTTTAATTTTGAACTGAAATAGGGGTTGAAGCAAGTTGATTAAGATGAGTCATTATTTGATCAAAATGCATTTCCATGTGAGCAAATGACTTGATTAATTGTTGATTAGTTTCAAGCATAGACTGCTGCATGGCTTCTGAACTAGAGGACATTGATATGTTGAGTGCTTCTAAACTTCCTCTAATGTGCTTTTCAGTTCCTCATGCTTATTATCAAATTTCAAATATGAAGGTTGTTGGCCCAAGGTTGCAATCACCCGATTTTGGAGTTTTGATGATTACAAAATATATATAGTTATTTGTACTAATCATATTTGAGTGTTTAAGTTTGTTTCAGGGTTCTAAGAATTCAAGATGTTTTCTTCTCTAAAGGAAGGTGATGTATGACTCAAATCGACTCAATACGGGATCAAGGATTCAAGCTATTCAACGATACATATGGAAAAGCCCATATTGAAGATCTTGTAGTCACCTAGAACCATTGTAAGAAGTAGTATGTTAAAGAGTTAGGATATGATAAGTTGTGCTCAAGAACACTCACACACACATATTCATTTTTCAAAAAAATACAAGTTTTGTTTTGGTTAGTTGATTAGGTGCATGTCTTGATTGATATACGTGTCTCAAAATATTTCATATTTTTACATCTAGTTTAAAACATGTATCTCATCCCCTATAGCATGCTACTTAAACATCAAACTATTTAAAAATATTTCAAAATTTTTTCAAAGTTCAAAAACTTTTTCAAAAAAATCTGTTTCAGGCCTCACGGTCGATCGGGCGGTCGACCGGACCTATTTCAGGCCAGATCGGTTGATCGTCCGGTCGACCGGGCCTTGTGGCCTTGGGCGTGAACTTCTGTGCACGTCTGCCGGTCGACCGGCCAGTCGACCGACAGACCTTGCGGTCGACCGACCGGTCGATCGACTGCAAGACCCTTAGTCTCGGGTTTTGTCGGTCGATCGGCCCGGTTGACCGACAATTCAAAAATTCTTCTTATTTAGCCTGCGGTCGACCGGGCCGATCGACCGAGTCCAATGGCTCTTTTGCCATGTAGGCTACCGGTCGACCGCCAGCCGCCAAAGAGCCCCAATGACTATTTCTTGGAATATGTTTTGATTTTGATCTATCTTTCAGCTATTCTGATTTTTGGTGGCTATACTCTGCCCTATTGACATAGATTCAATGATGAAATGCATTTAGCAAATCACTATAAATAGATGTCATTGGTCCTTTGTTGAATACACGAAAACTTCCTATTGTTTCCAGTTTTATTAAAGAGAAAAATGTATACTTGCATTGCTTTTCAAAGTTCTTTCATTTGCAAAAGTTTTCAGTTGGTTTACAAGCTATTTTTACTTCTTTACAGCTGAAATTTTTCTCACTTCACTTCTTGAGTCAAAAATCATCTCCACTCTATAAGAAGTTGTAAGAGAGAGTTTGTGGTCTTTTGATCACCTAGTGACTTGTATTTCCTTGTGTTGAGATCCCTCTTGTGTAGACCAATTGTAGATTGGTTGGAGTTGGGTACTCCGGTCTTGTGTAGATAAATTATAATCTCCTTGGGTGTAAAGGTTCCGGTGTGAAAGTTTCCTTTGTGGATTTAGTGAAAATCCTTCATGGTGGTGGAGGCGGGGACGTAGAGCAGTGGCTCGAACCTCAAAACAAATTACTTGTGTTTGCGATTAGTTTCCTTATTGCTTTTCATTGCTTTACATTTCTATCTTCTGATACCACTTGCTTGCACTTCATTATTGCACTCATTTCATTTACTTGCATTTTCGGTCTCTACACATTTCAACAAGAAAGCAATTACGCGGCCTCAACTCATAATCTAGAGGAACCAAAGAGGAGAAGTTCTAGAGCCCTTCATGGGGAATTCGGCTTCAATTTCTTGTTTTGAGTGACCGCTTGCATCATTTATACTTAGTTGTTAAAAAAATCATTAGATTAGCATTAACACCTATTCACCCCCTCTAGGTGTTTTTTAATTGGTATCAGAGCATTGGTCTCTAGGTTCTTGGCTTAACATCCTTAGAGAGATTCTATATTGCTAATCACTCTATTCATATTTCATCCTCATACACTTAGTAAAAATGGCCGAAGGAATTAAGACCCCACCCAAGTTTGATGGCCTTAACTTTCCCATATGGAAGGTTAAGATGACCGTATTCTTGCAATCCTTAGGGAGCCGGGTTGCAAAGGCGGTGACTAAATCATTTATCGCACCCCTTGGTGATGAGGACATTTGGTCCGACATTGCCAAGAAAGAGCTTGACGCTAATACTAGGGCACACTATGCCTTGCTTCAAGCTCCTAATGATGATGATATTTCTAGAGTCATTCATTGCAAATCTGCTTATGAGATTTGGATTCACCTACTAGTCACTCATGAGGGAACTTCACAAGTAAAGAGGGCCAAAATCGACCTTCTTCGTTCCCAATATGAAAATTTTTCATGCAAGAGAATGAAACCATAGATGATATTGTTACTAAGTTTACAAAGATTACAATGGTCTTTCTTCTTTAGGTGATGGCATTGACAACGATCAAAAGGTGAGGAAGATCATCCGTGCACTCCCTCCATCTTGGGAAGTCAAAGCCACAACTTTGAAGGAGCTCAATGATAAGAAGAAATGGAGCTCATCAGTCTCATTGGGAATCTCAAGACCTATGAGATGAAAATAAAAGCAAGAGAAGAGATGGCTCCTCCAAAGAAGAAAGCTATCGCCTTCAAGAGCTCTTCCACCTACTCCGATGAGGCTGATGAAGAAGAGGATGATGAAGATCTTTCTCTTCTTGTAAAGAACATTTAGAGAATGTACAACAAGGCTAAATTTCAAAATAGAAGGAGATGGCAAGGTAAAGAAGAGAAGAAAATCATTTGCTTCAATTGCCGGAAGCTGGGTCACATTATTGCGGAATGTCCGAAAAACAAAGGCAAACCCTCAACCTCCAAGAAGCCATACAAAAAAAAAGCTTTAAAGGCTACTTGAGATTCGGAGAGTGAATCCGATGAGGAAGTTGACACCACCAACATGTGCTTCATGGCAAATGAAAGCACAAGCAAGGTAACTCCCGATACATCTATTGAAGATTGTGAACTATCTATAGATGAACTAGGAGAAGTTTTTGAAGAACTATCTCATAACTATGATTTTCTCAAAAAGAAATACTTAAAAATGAAAAGAAAAATGAATCACTTAACCACAAAGTTTTCATTCTCACAAAAGAAAAAGATGAATTATTTTCAACTATCACTTCTACTCAAAAGGATTTTGATGACTATAAAATTTCTTACAAAGGTAAATTTTCACAAATTGATGAAAATGAGATTTCCATGCTAAAGAAGAAAATTGATTCATTAGGAGTAGTTTTGAAGAAATGTGAATTTGATAAAACTAGACTAGAGACTAGTTTTCTAAGAAACATGTCCCAAAGAAACAATCACATGATACTCACACTCATGTTCATAAATCACAACCTTTACATCATGCTAAGCACCCTAAACATGTCCACACTCTATACACTCATCATGCATTTATGTATGGTAAAGTTTATGCATGCACATATTATGGCCGTAAGGGTCATTTGGTTAAATTTTGCTATGATAGGATAAATGCATCGCATAATCATGTTGGATTCGGAATACTAACATTCAAGGACCCAAGAAAGTTTGGGTACTAAAGTCAACAAATTTGTTAAATGATGTAGGTACATTCCAAAGCCCAACGACGTAAGGAGCGGTGGTATCTTGATAGTGGTTGCTCAAGGCACATGACTTGGGACATCAACAACTTCGCAACCCTATCAAGATACCATGAAGGTGGCACCGTCACCTTCGGAGATGACGCCAAAGGAAAAATCATTGGTATTGGTAATGTTAAACTTGGTACATCTCCTTTAATAGAAAATATTATTTTAGTTGATGGCCTCAAGCATAATCTCTTGAGTGTTAGTCAACTTTGTGATAAAGGTTTTAATGTTGTTTTTGATGACATAGCATGTAGTGTAATTGATAGACAATCCAATGCATGTATATTTTCTGAATTTCCTGAAAAAATGTATACATAATTGATATGTCTAAAATGCTATGCAATGCTACTTGTTTGAATGCCTTCGATGATGACTCTTGGTTGTGGCATAGGAGATTAGGCCACATTTCTTTTGACCATCTATCTAGATTAAACAACAAGGAAATGGTAAAAGGTATTCCTTACTTGAAATTTGAAAAGGACCGCATTTGCGATGCGTGCCAACCTGTGAAACAAACCAAGTCCTCTTTCAAATCAATCAAAGATATCATGACATCATGACCTTTGGAGTTGATCCATATGGATTTGTTTGATCCTACAAAAACCAAAAGTCTAAGTGGGAATCGTTTTGCTTTCGTTTTAGTTGATGATTTTTCTCATTTTACTTGGGTTTTCTTTCTAGAATATAAAAATCAAGCCTTTTCACATTTTCAAGCCTTTAAGAAAAGAGTTGAAAAGGAAAAAGATTCTTCTATTTTAAGAATAAGAAGCGATAGAGGTGGTGAATTCAATAACCAACCATTTATCACTTTTTGCGAAGAACATGGAATTAAGCATGAACTATCTTGTCCTAGAACGCCACAACAAAATGGAGTCGTTGAGAGAAAAAATCGAACATTACAAGAAATGGCTAGGACAATGATCAATGAATACAGTCTCCCTCAATACCTATGGGCCGAGGCCGTAAAACACTTCTTGCTACATATCAAATAGGGTTTTCTTATGCAAAAATACTTCTAATACATCTTTTGAGATTTATTATTCAAGAAAACTAAATGTTTCATACTTTAAAGTTTTTGGTTGTAAATGTTTTGTTTTAAATACTAAAAATAATTTAGGTAAATTTGATGCAAAATTATATGAAGTAATTTTTGTGGTTACTCTAACACTAATAAAGCTTATAGAGTCTTCAATAAATCATCTTTGACTATCGAAGAATCTATACATGTAAAGTTTGAGGAATCTAATGTATTTGTTGAGAATATTATAGAAATAGATTCCCTAAATGAAGACATGGAGAGGATCACCTTGAAGGACTCACCTACTCTTGAAGACATGCCAAAGGTGATGAAGAAAATAAAGTTCAAGAAGTTGAAGTGGAGACATCACAACCACTTCCAAAAGATTGGAGATTCACTCCACATCATCCCAAGGATCTTATTATAGGTGAAGTATCAAAAGGGGTAACTACTCATTCTAAACTTTATGATCTTTGTGGGCACTATGCATCTATTTCTCATTTTAAACCAAAGAGCATCCTCGAAGCTGAGGGCGACTCATATTGGTTGCTTTTCATGCAAAAGGAGCTCAATCAATTCGAGCGCAACCAAGTTTGACATCTTGTTCCTAGGCCCCATGATAGACCAACAATTAGCACTAAATGGATTTTTAGGAACAAGTTGGATGAGTCGGGTAATGTTGTTAGGAATAAAGCTAGGTTAGTAACCCAAGGTTACACTCAAGTCGAAGGTATCAATTTTGAGGAAACTTTTGCACCCGTAGCGCGGCTTGAAGCCATAGGATGACACTTGCATTTGCTTCATACAAAGATTTTAAACTTTTTCAAATAGATGTAAAAAATGCTTTCTTATATGGATTTATTGAAGAGGAAGTGTATGTTGAACAACCCCCGGGTTTGTTGATCCTACACATCCGGAATTTGTTTTCAAACTAGACAAAGCTCTTTATGGTTTAAAACAAGCCCCTAGGGCTTGGTATGAAAGACTTTCTTCATTTCTTATTTCAAATGGTTTCACTAAAGGAAAAATAGATACTACTTTGTTTACCAAACATGTTAAAAATGATATTCTTATAGTTCAAATATATGTTGATGATATCATATTTGGTTCTACTAATGAAAATCTTTGTAAAACTTTTGAATCACGCATGAAGGAGGAATTCGAGATGTCTATGATGGGCGAGCTTAACTACTTCCTTGGTCTCAAAATCAAGCAAAGAAAGGATGAGATTTTCATCAATCAAGCCAAGTACACAAAGAAACTTATCAAGAAATTTGGGCTTAAAGGGGCTAAGACAAGCAAAACTCCCATGGCTACCACCATAAAGCTTGACAGGGATGAACAAGGTATAAATGTAAACATTAAACTCTATCGTAACATGATAGGTAGTTTGTTATATTTAACGGCTAGTAGGCCGGACATTATGTTTTGTGTATGTCTTTGTGCTTGATTTCAATCGTGTCCTAAAGAGTCCAATTTGATTGCGGTAAAACGCATTATTAGATACCTTAAGGGCACAATTGAAATGGGTTTGTGGTATCCGAAGACCGGACAATTTTCATGATGAGTTTTTCGGATGCCAACTATGCGAGTTGTAGAGTGGATAGGAAGAGTACAAGTGGAACATATCAATTTCTCGGTAATTGTCTTGTTTCATGGTCTTCCAAGAAATAAAATTCGGTAGCCCTCTCAAGCGCCGAGGCGGAGTATGTTACGGCCGGGGCTTGTTGTGCACAAGTCCTTTGGATGAAACATACTCTCCTTGACTATGATTTGCATTATGACCATATTAAAATATTTTGTGATAATGTTAGTACTATTCATATGACTAAAATTGCAAATCAACATAGTAAGACAAAGCACATTGACATTCGATATCACTTTCTTAGAGATCATTATGAGAAAGGTGATATTGGCATTGATTATGTTTCTACCGATTTTCAACTTGCCAATATTTTCACTAAACCACTAGATTATAATCGATTTTCCTTTATTTATGGTGAATTAAATGTTTGTGTTATGGACTCATGATATCTCTTTACAAATAATCTTCAAACATGTTTCTTGATTTTCTTACCCTTTTTGATGCATGACAAAAAGGGGGAGAATTACTTTTGAGTTATGAGTTATTGTGTTGTGTTTTGAGTTTTTATTTGCTTTTTATTCTCATGTCATGTTTTTACTTTCTGTATAGTGCATACTCTTGTTATATAGCATGATTTGAGGGGGAGCTTTTCAAGCTTCTTTTTCCATTTTTTAAAAATAACTGGTATGTTTTGTCATCATCAAAAAGGGGAGATTGTTGGCCCAAGGTTGCAATCACCCGGTTTTGGAGTTTTGATGATTACAAAACATATATAGTTATTTGTACTAATCATATTTGAGTGTTTAAGTTTGTTTCAGGGTTCTAAGGATTCAAGATGTTTTCTTCCCTAAAGGAAGGAGATGTTTGACTCAAATCGACTCAATACGGGATCAAGGATTCAAGCTATTCAACGATGCATATGGAAAAGCCCATATTGAAGATCTTGTAGTCACTTAGAACCATTGTAAGAAGTGAAATCACCTAGAGGGGGTGAATAGGTGATAATGCTAATCAATGCACAATTAAAAACTTATGATGCAACAATCACCCAAAACAAGACTAGAAGCCGAATACCCCGTGAAGGGCTCTGAACTCCTTCCTCGTGATTCCTCTAGATAAGAGTTTGAGGTGCACAATGCAATCTTGTTGTATGAGTATAAGATTGACAATATGAATATGAAACAAGTGAATATAGCAATGAATGTAGAGAGCAAGTAATAAGAGCAATGAAAGTAGAGCAAGAAACAAAAGTAAGTAAACCAAACGCAAACACCGAGAATTTTTCCGAGGTTCGAGCACCCAGCTCTACGTCCCCGCCTTCACCCAGAAGGATTTCTAACCACTATAACTTCACAAAGAATTACAATCACACCGGAGTACCCAACTCCACAATCTCAAGTACAAGTTCTATCTTGGTGATCAAAAGACCATAAACTCTCTTTTAAAAAATTCTCTTCCCTTACAAAATCCTAGTAGAACAATGAGTAGGATTGAAGCTCTTGTATGTAAGTGGAAGAAGAAAATGAAATCAGAGAGTTTTGAAAAACACTTCAGAAAATGAGAGAGATTTTCAGCACAAAAACCAAGAAATGAAACTCTTTTGAATGCCTTAAACTTTTGAAACTTTTGCAAATTTTTGTTGTAACCAAACCTCTCCCTAATCACCCCTATTTATAGGAGAGGGCTAGGGATTAAGGAGTAACCCACTTAATGCTAATTAGGAAGTATTAGGTTCAGAAAATATCATTTAAACACTTTTAAGATAGAAAAAGACAAAAATAAAACATGTTTAAGAAGTAGCCGTTATGGCTGAAACGACTCGCTCGGTCGACCGACCGGTCGACCGGGGTTCAAATAAAAGAGCCGTTGCAGGCTATCGGTCGACCGGTCACAAACAGAGAGCAACTGCACTTCAGACGGCCAGCCGCCCGGTCGACCGAAGGGCTCCGGGCGACCGCCCGGTCGACCGGGAAATGTGCACACATGCACGCACCAAAACTGCCAGAAGTCCGGTCGACTGGGTCAGTCGACCTGACCTGACCTGACTTAGTGTCGGTCGACCGGCTCAGGCCAAAAATCAAAATTGAAACAGAATTTTGAGGAGATTTTGATATCTAACAAAATAGTTTTGATTTGAACAATGTATAATATACAAAATTGAGTTTATAATCAAAAGGCTTTGTATTAAAATATTTTGTATATATTTATAGGGAATATTTTTAGAAATGAGATGTGCGCAAAAACGTGTGTGTAGGAACTTTGAGTTTCAAACCTATTCACAATTCTTTAACAAAACTATAAAACTAAAAACAAATCTAATGAAGTCTTCTTGAGCTAAAATGAAGTCTTGAGCCATGCAATGCTTTGCTAGAGCCTTCTCTTCTATGTTCCTTCCTTACTTTGTCATTTGCCTTGTATGCTCCATGAACCTAGAAATTCTTGCAAAAACTAAGCAATGGCCTCGAAATATGGTACTAACCTGAAACTTACCTTGAACAAACTTATTAGTACCAAATAGCTCTTATTTGTTTTGTTATCATCAAAACTCTAAACAATTAGAGAGTGTAACCTTTGGGCCAACAATCTCCCCCTTTTTGATGGTGACAAAACAAATATGCTATGATAAAAATGAAATACACCTAGAGGGGGGGTGAATAGGTGTGAATGCTAATCTAAAGATCTTTTTAAACTTAAGTTAATATGAGTGATGCAACGATCTCTCAAAACACGACTAGGAGCCGAATACCCCTTGCGAGGTTCTGAACTCCGTCCTCCCAATTCCCCTTGAATGGGTTAGAGGTGCGCAATGCAACCGTGTTGTATGAGATATGATCGAACAAGTAAAGAATGAAATGCTATGATGAAACACACACACAACCAATCCAAGTAACCAAGGATATAGCAATATCAAGCACACACAATCAAGCCAAGCATATAATAATGAATTGCAATATAAAGATGCAAGGCAACACAAGCAAGTATATAATAAGTATGAAATGAATGATGCTTGTAAGAAATGAATGCTTGCACAAATGTAAAGAGAGAGAGTTAGAGATATTTGACAATCGCAAACACAAGGATATGATACGAGGTTCGAGCCCCTAGCTCTACATCCCCGCCTACACTACCGTGTAGGATTTCTAATCCACTATAGGAGCCCCTAACTCCTCTCTCAACTTACAATGCCACCGAGGCAATACAACACACAATCCACCTCTACCGAAGAGGGATACGGCCCGTAGCCAACCACAACAAATGCCTCTCCTTAAGAGGCTCACAAACCAATCACCCGATCACCTCTACCGAAGAGGGATTCACAAATAAAAGGGTGTTTACAACAAGTGGTTCCAAAACCACAAACTCTCTTTTCTTTCTTTCCACAAAAACAAAGATCCTAATAGTTTAGGATAGAAGATAGCTCAAGTGTGGAAACTAGGTGTTTTGGAAAACAAGCAACAAAGAAAAACACTTGGAAATTTCTTGTAAAAGATAGAGAATGAATGCCAATACAAAAATCCCAAATTCCAATTTCTTTGATTTTTCCAAAACCCAAATCAATAAAGATGAGAAGTTAAAAGCACTAAAACTCTTTTAAAACTCTTTTAAACTCTGCTGAAAACCAGAAATTTTTCTCTTAAAAACCTTAGCCAAAATCCCAATGAATAGGGTATATATAGGCCAAACCAGAAAACTAGCCGTTAGGCTGATGTGGCAATTCTGACAGCCACCGGTCGACGGCCCGGTCGACCGGCAACGGTCGAAAATATGACCGTTGGGGCTTCGGTCGACTGCCAGTCGACCGACCAACAAGGAGGAAACACAGTTTCCTTCTATCGGTCGACCGACCCAGTCGACCGAAAAGATACAGAGAGCAGACTCTCTATATCGGTCGACTGGGTCCGTGACCCGGTCGACCGACGGACATGCACAGCCTGTGCATATCCGGACACAGCAGCCGGTCGACTGTCCCGGTCGACCGGTCTGCCTGAAATACAGTTTTTCTGGGCAGATTTTTGAGATAGAAAATTTGTAAAAAATCTTTTAACACTTCTAAAAAATCCACAAAAATATGTTTTATCATTTTACTTGAAAACTAAACTTGTGATAAAAATTTCAAGACATATATCAATCATATCAATTCATTTTTGTGTCTTGCCAATTTTATCATAAATAAAACTTGTATTTTTATCAAACTAGATTTTTCCAAAACATGAATAGGAATGTCAAAATAAGTTTGTTTATAAGTTAAGCATGTATGTATAACTAGAAAACATCTACTATACATATAAATCATGAAAACTTGTTTTGATCCAACTATTCATAAAATCACACATTAAAACATAAAACGTGTGTGTTTGTGCACTTGAGCATATCAACTAAACTAAGCTTTACAAATGGATCTAAAACACACTAAACTAAACTAGGATACCTAAGTCTTCTCTTGATGATCTCCATCTTCAAGTAGACTTGCTCCCAAACGCGATCCACCGAGTGCAAAGGTATGATCTTTAAGCTTTGGCACCGGAATCACCATGATAAGCTTCCAAACACCTTGTTGAAGCTAATTACCAACACTAATATCCTGCTAATGATCTGAAACTTAGAAACACAAGAATATTAGTAAATATAACTACATGAGTTGATCATCATCAAAACTAGAGTGGAAGGCCATTGGGCCAACAATCTCCCCCTTTTTGATGATGACAAAACTCATGGAGTTATATATGCATGGATTAAAGTTAAGCTTCAAAGAAGCTCCCCCTTAACTCATGCATAAATAAAATAAAAAAAATATTAATCAATATAAACATGTTATAGCTCTAGATACCAATGAAGTAAGACAAACTCTAAGCTCTAGATACCAATAACATAAACAACACATTTTTAATAAAACTTATTAAAACAATTAAAACAAATACATGCATATAAAAGCCAAAAGCCAAATTCTTCTCCCCCTTTTTGTCAATCATCAATAAAGGGGTAAAATTATAAAAACAAATTATTCTCCCCTTTTTGTTCTAAATCAAGAACCAATAAAGGGTTAAACATCAAAACATTGATATCAATTAAAAATATGTCAATGAAGTGCATCTAGATACCAATAGAAATTCAACATGGATCAATAAATCGTATGTGAGATAGACATTCATGAAGAGGAAGACGTTAAGTTAGCTTCCCTACATATATGAATTACATGAAGAAAGGAAGACACGCCCTAATTCACATAACACAAAATACGTAATGCATAAAAAGAGATGTGAAGCTCTCCTTACACACGTGTATCTCATAAAGAAGAGTTGTCAAGCTCCTCAATATAGGATACACTCACATGAATCTATACACATGTAGGCAATGTAAGTCAAAACTATTGAAACTTTCATAAAAACAAAATTTTGAAATACCAATTAAAAATACTCAACATAAACATCTTGACATCATTAAGAGAAATATGTTCTTTTAAACACCTGATACCAATTTGAAAACTTTTGAGATCAATAATGTTAAAATATAGTTTCAATTTTAACATAAAGTAAGGGAGTGAGAGTCAAATCCCAATTGAAAAGACAACATCAAATTTTCTCCCCCTTTATGAAATACCAACTAAAATAATGCATAGTCTTGATACCAATTTAAAGTAATCAATTTAAACACAATTGAAACTCAAGCACTAGCATAAACAAAAATATATGTATGAAAATTAGATACCAATTGACATTGATATTCTTGAAAGAGTAAGCATACATATACAAAACTTATATGAGTATACAAGAAGATCAAAATTGACACCAATTGAAAGAGTTCAATGATACCAATTGAAATAACAAGCATGGTATATCTCATATTACAAAGAAGAATTCGAACTAGTTAAAATGGAAAGTTTTGTAAACTAGTACGAAATCCTTCAAGCAAGGAATAAAACAAGATTATTTCATAGAAATGAAAATCACATAATAATCATTCACTCTAATCAATAAAGTACAACTCATGAGAAACAAAACATGAGTAAGGTAGTAATTACGAGTGTATAACTAACATGTGAAAATCAATTATGAAAAATATTTCATTAAGCTCTTTTAATTCCTTTAAACAATAATACTTATCTAAAACAAAAGATCATAGAACTACTTAATCTTCAAGGCATATGTATGTCTAGTATAAACTAAGGTATACATACATATCCAAAATACAAACGAGTCCACAAAGTATATGCATGAAGGCACGTGGCTCAAAAGGAATGTATATGTATAGGATTAGTTTGAACTGGATGGACATATACATGAAGTAAAACTTAAATATGAAAACACGAAAACCAATTTTCATTAACTAATTTCATTTCAAGGTATATGTATAAATTGTCAACACAATAAGTATACATACATATCCTAAACACAATTGAGTCCATATATAAGGATTTGCATGAAGGGCAAAAGACTCAAGGATTATACATGTATATCTTAATGTTTTGGCAAAATAACATATACACGAAATTAAAACTCATATAAATTAAAAAATATGAATACAAGTCTAAAATATATGAATCATCAAAACTAGACTATACTCATACAACTAATGGGAACAAATAAGCATTCAACCCAATCATATATAGATTTATTTGTGTCCCACTATATGTATAGGTATATAGCTAGTCTTAATGAAGACTAATACTTAAACAAGTAATCAAATCATTAAGCACAAGACAAACACGAATATCATTTTGTTAAAACAAAACACATAAATTCATCAAAATTCTTTTATTTTGTGAACCAACTTCTAGGTATATGTATGATCCATCCAAATCTAACAATATGCATACATATCCCAACCATAAACGAGTCTATTAAAAATATTTGCATTGAAGGCAAAAGACTCATGGGTATACATGTATATTTATTAGGTTTGAATTTAAAATACATATACATGAAGTAGAATCATAAAAATAGGTATGACAAGTATAAATAAAGGAATCATCAAAACTAGCCTATACTTGTGCACATAGTGGGTACAAATGAGCATGAAGGGCAAAACATATATAAGTCAATTTGTTCTCACTAAGTGTACATGTATACATGCAAGTTTTGATAAAATCTACATTTAAACATGTATATACCACATGAAGCACAAACACATATAAAACAACATGATACAACTAAAACATGAAACAAACGTTCATATGATCAATATGTATATGCATATGCATTAGATCTAGGATATACATATTAGATCAAAAGTGAGATCACACAAATATAAATCTATATTGAGCATGGGTGTCTCTAAACAACTAAGCATGTATATCACTAATCTAATGAACATGATATAACATAGTGAACATTAAACAATGACATGCTATAAAACAAATGATATGAACATGTAAACAATAATAAGGAGTTAGGAATTGTTACCAAAGCCTTAGAAGGCAACTTTCCTTGTCTCCAAAACATGGTGGTTCTTTCCACCAAATCTTCTCCCTTGAAAGTGATGCATCCAAAAAGTATTCTTTAAGCATGGAACACATCCACTCCAAGGTGCCAACACTCTCACGTCATGTGAGAGCCCTCACCTACATCAAAAATTGGAGGGGTGGTCTTTGGTACCCATTGTCTTTTGGGTCCATGGGGGTTAGTCCCTTCTCTAACCCAAACATATTTCTTTGCTAAATTTGGAGTATTTAATCTATCATAGCAAAATTTAGCAAGATGGCCTTTTCGACCACAATGTGTACAAGTGTACACATGAGCATACATAGTGTTAGGATGGTGTCCGTGAGGAGCATGTGTATGCCGTGGAGGGTGTGCATGCATGAAGGATGGAACTTGTTTCTTTCGAAGCAAAGTTTCCAACCGTGTATGATTCATAGCACATTGGCTCATAGTGGAGCCCAAACAATCTACCTTCTTCTTAAGCATGGATATATCATTGTTAATCCTAGAAGAAGAGGTACATGCATTAGGTAGTCTAGATGATGAGGCTACACTAGCATGGCAAACATGTGCATCCATCTTATGTTGCAAAACAATATTTTTCTCTAAGCAAATATTTAAATCATTTGAAATGGAAATGATTTTATTTTTCAAAGCAACATTCTCTTTTAAAATAAAATCTACTTTTGAAGTCAAATTTTCATTTTTCTTCAAAAGAACATGGCAATCATTTTTATTTTTCAAAAGTTCATTTTCTTTAAGTGCAAGGTCAAGTTGAGATTTTAATGAATCCTTCTCATTAGCAATCTCCTCTTTCTCTTGCAAAACAATATCAAGTCTAGCAATCAAATTTTTGTTTTCATTATTAATGCCTAGACTTTTCTTTTTCAAAATGTTATATTTCTCAATTAATTTTTCACAAACTAATGAAAGTTCTTCATTCAAAGCATGGGGATCAATATAATCATTAGAAGAACTAGCACTATCATCACAATCTAATAGAGTTTCCGATTGTACCTCAAGGGAGTCATTCCCTTGGACCATGAAGCATTGGAAATCGGATTCTCCACTAGATTCCTCTTCCTTTTGGATTTGTTCTTGAAGCCCGGAGGTAGCGGTTGTGGTTGTCAATAAATTCCACACTACAAAAGCGGAATCAATATTAGAAACATGTAAAAGATAATCTTTAGGCAATGTGTTTCTAATAGCCTCTAGGGCTTGTGCATTGGCCCTTATATGAATGAGGTTACCAAGATAGCATTTCTTGGTAGCCGCAAGATAAACATGTAAACCTAGGGTTTGTAGGTAAATGGACATCCTAGTCTTCCAAACAAGAATGTTGGAAGCATCATACATAGGTGGGGTCATGAAGTCCATGGTAAACTATATGTGTGCAAATGAACAAATGCAAATGTAGATTAGCAAGCAAATGGATCACTCCTAGGATGTTAAGCCTAATATCAGGAGCACTAGCTCTGATACCAATTGAAATACACCTAGAGGGGGGGTGAATAGGTGTGAATGCTAATCTAAAGATCTTTTTAAACTTAAGTTAATATGAGTGATGCAACGATCTCTCAAAACACGACTAGGAGCCGAATACCCCTTGCGAGGTTCTGAACTCCGTCTTCCCAATTCCCCTTGAATGGGTTAGAGGTGCGCAATGCAACCGTGTTGTATGAGATATGATCGAACAAGTAAAGAATGAAATGCTATGATGAAACACACACACAACCAATCCAAGTAACCAAGGATATAGCAATATCAAGCACACACAATCAAGCCAAGCATATAATAATGAATTGCAATATAAAGATGCAAGGCAACACAAGCAAGTATATAATAAGTATGAAATGAATGATGCTTGTAAGAAATGAATGCTTGCACAAATGTAAAGAGAGAGAGTTAGAGATATTTGACAATCGCAAACACAAGGATATGATACGAGGTTCGAGCCCCTAGCTCTACATCCCCGCCTACACTACCGTGTAGGATTTCTAATCCACTATAGGAGCCCCTAACTCCTCTCTCAACTTACAATGCCACCGAGGCAATACAACACACAATCCACCTCTACCGAAGAGGGATACGGCCCGTAGCCAACCACAACAAATGCCTCTCCTTAAGAGGCTCACAAACCAATCACCCGATCACCTCTACCGAAGAGGGATTCACAAATAAAAGGGTGTTTACAACAAGTGGTTCCAAAACCACAAACTCTCTTTTCTTTCTTTTCCACAAAACAAAGATCCTAATAGTTTAGGATAGAAGATAGCTCAAGTGTGGAAACTAGGTGTTTTGGAAAACAAGCAACAAAGAAAAACACTTGGGAAATTTCTTGTAAAAGATAGAGAATGAATGCCAATACAAAAATCCCAAATTCCAATTCTTTGATTTTTCCAAAACCCAAATCAATAAAGATGAGAAGTTAAAAGCACTAAAACTCTTTTTAAACTCTTTTAAACTCTGCTGAAAACCAGAAATTTTTCTCTTAAAAACCTTAGCCAAAATCCCAAATGAATAGGGTATATATAGGCCAAACCAGAAAACTAGCCGTTAGGCTGATGTGGCAATTCTGACAGCCACCGGTCGACCGGCCCGGTCGACCGGCAACGGTCGAAAATATGACCGTTGGGGCTTCGGTCGACTGCCAGTCGACCGACCAACAAGGAGGAAACACAGTTTCCTTCTATCGGTCGACCGACCCAGTCGACCGAAAAGATACAGAGAGCAGACTCTCTATATCGGTCGACTGGGTCCGTGACCCGGTCGACCGACGGACATGCACAGCCTGTGCATATCCGGACACAGCAGCCGGTCGACTGTCCCGGTCGACCGGTCTGCCTGAAATACAGTTTTTCTGGGCAGATTTTTGAGATAGAAAATTTGTAAAAAATCTTTTAACACTTCTAAAAATCCACAAAAATATGTTTTATCATTTTACTTGAAAACTAAACTTGTGATAAAAATTCAAGACATATATCAATCATATCAATTCATTTTTGTGTCTTGCCAATTTTATCATAAATAAAACTTGTATTTTTATCAAACTAGATTTTTCCAAAACATGAATAGGAATGTCAAAATAAGTTTGTTTATAAGTTAAGCATGTATGTATAACTAGAAAACATTTACTATACATATAAATCATGAAAACTTGTTTTGATCCAACTATTCATAAAATCACACATTAAAACATAAAACGTGTGTGTTTGTGCACTTGAGCATATCAACTAAACTAAGCTTACAAATGGATCTAAAACACACTAAACTAAACTAGGATACCTAAGTCTTCTCTGATGATCTCCATCTTCAAGTAGACTTGCTCCCAAACGCGATCCACCGAGTGCAAAGGTATGATCTTTAAGCTTTGGCACCGGAATCACCATGATAAGCTTCCAAACACCTTGTTGAAGCTAATTACCAACACTAATATCCTGCTAATGATCTGAAACTTAGAAACACAAGAATATTAGTAAATATAACTACATGAGTTGATCATCATCAAAACTAGAGTGGAAGGCCATTGGGCCAACAAAAAATATAGGGAGGTGAAAGCTCCCCCTCAAATTATGCTATATAAAACAAATAAAGAGAGGTGAATTGCAAGCAAAAACCATGAGACTAAAAACCATGAGACATAAAACTCTTGCAAAAACACTTAAACTTAAATACAAGAATTCATAAGAACACTTTGCAAAAACCAAAAGCATATAAACTTTTATGGAACCAAAACCATATAAACTTATATTTCCATTCCATATAACTCATTCTCCCCCTTTTTGTCATACATCAAAAAGGGTTAAGAAAAATTGTTTATTCAATAACACAAACATTAAGTTCACCACAAATAAAAGAAAATCTAGCAAAATCAAGTGGTTTAGTGAAAATATCGGCAAGTTGCAAATCCGTGGAAACATACTCAATATCTATATCACCTTTCTCAAAATGATCTCTAAGAAAGTGATATCTAATCTCAATGTGCTTGGTCTTACTATGTTGATTTGCATTCTTAGTAATATGTATAGTACTAGTATTATCACAAAATATTTTTATATGGTTATAATGCAAATCATAATCAAGGAGAGTATGTTTCATCCAAAGGACTTGTGCACAACAAGCCCCCGCGGCAACATACTCCGCCTCGGCGGTTGAGAGAGCTACGGAATTTTGTTTCCTAGAGGACCATGAAACAAGACAATTACCAAGAAATTGACATGTCCCACTAGTACTCTTTCTATCTACTCTACAACCCGCATAGTCGGCATCCGAATAACTCGTCATTGAGAAATCTCCAGTTTTCAGATACCAAAGACCCATTCCAATTGTGCCCTTAATATAACGAATGATGCGTTTTACCGCAATAAGATGGAACTCTTTAGGACACGATTGAAATCTAGCACAAAGACACACACTAAACATGATGTCCGGCCTACTTGCCGTCAAATACAACAAACTTCCTATCATGCTTCTATATAACTTAATATCAACACATTTACCTTGGTCATCCTTATCAAGCTTGGTTGTAGTTGCCATGGGAGTGTTGCAAACTTTTGAGACTTCAAGTCCAAACTTCTTTACGAGTTCCTTTGCATACTTGGCTTGACATATGAAATTCCCATCTTGCAATTGCTTGATTTGGAGTCCAAGAAAGAAATTCAATTCATCCATGGAAGACATTTCAAACTCACATTGCATAACCTTTTCAAATTCCTTGCATAAGAACTCATTAGTAGAACCAAAATTATATCATCCACATAAATTTGCACAATTAAAAAGTCATTATCAACATGCTTAGTGAATAATGTTGTGTCTATTTTGCCTTTAACAAAATTATTTGAAATGAGAAAACTAGAAAGCCTTTCATACCAAGCTCTTGGAGCTTGTTTCAATCCATACAAAGCTTTATCAAGTTTAAAAACAAAATGGGACGAACATGATCAACAAAACCGGGAGGTTGTTCAACATAAACTTCTTCATTTATAAAACCATTCAAAAATGCACTTTTCACATCCATTTGAAAAAGTTTAAAATTTTTAAAAGATGCAAAAGCTAGTGTCATCCGTATGGCTTCAAGCCGTGCTACGGGTGCAAAGGTCTCCTCAAAGTCAATTCCCTCAACTTGAGTGTAACCTTGGGCCACTAACCTAGCTTTATTCCTAATAACATTTCCGGACTCATCCATCTTGTTCCTAAAGATCCACTTAGTACCAATTATTGGTCTATCGTGAGGCCTAGGAACAAAGTGCCAAACTTGGTTGCGCTCAAATTGATTGAGTTCCTCTTGCATGGCTAGCAACCAATATGAGTCCCCCTCGGCTTCGAGGATGTTTTTGGGTTCAAAATGAGAAATGAATGCAAAGTTACCACATAAGTCATGGAGTTTGGAGCGAGTTGTTACCCCTTTAGAGACATCACCTAAAATGAGTTCCTTGGGGTGATTTGTAGCATATCTCCAATCTTTAGGAAGCGGTTGAGAGCTTTCCTCTTTATCCTCTTGAACACACCAATGGGTTCTTGCTTTTCTTCTTGAGCGGGTGAGTCCTTCAAGGATAGTCTCTCTATGTCTTCACCTAATGGGTCAATCTCGACAACATTCTCAACAACCACATTAGATTCTTCAAATTTAACATGCATGGATTCTTCAATGGTAAGGGAAGATCTATTGAATACTCTATAAGCTTTACTAGTAGTAGAGTATCCAACAAAGATAGCTTCATAAGCCTTAGCATCAAATTTACCCAAGTTATCTCTAGTATTCAAAATAAAACACTTGCATCCAAAGACTTTGAAATATGCAACATTAGGTTTTCTAGAATGATACATTTCAAAAGATGTTTTGGAAGAATTTTTACACAAATAAATACGATTTGAAATATAGCATGCGGTGTTTATGGCCTCGGCCCATAGATATTGAGGGAGGTCATATTCACTTATCATGGTCCTAGCCATCTCTTGAAGTGTTCTATTCTTTCTTTCTACAACTCCATTTTGTTGCGGAGTTCTAGGACATGACATTTCATGCTTGATTCCCTTTTATCACAATAAGTCATGAAGAGTTGGGTACTCCGGTCTTGTGTAGACCAATTGTAATCCCCTTGGGTGTAAAGGTTCCGGTGTGAAAATTTTCTTTGTGGATTTAGTGGAAATCCTTCACGGTGGTGGAGGCGGGGACGTAGAGCAGTGGCTCGAACCTCGAAACAAATTACTTGTGTTTGCGATTGGTTTCCTTATTGCTTTTCATTACTTTACATTTCTATCTGGTGGTATCACTTGCTTACACTTCATTATTGCACTCATTTTATTTACTTACATTTTTGGTCTCTACTCATTTCAACAAGAAAGCAATTACGCGCCTCAACTCATAATCTAGAGGAATCAAAGAGGAGAAGTTCTAGAGCCCTTCACGGGAATTCGGTTTCAATTTCTTGTTTTGAGTGACCGCTTGCATTATTTATACTTAGTTGTTTAAAAAGATCATTAGATTAGCATTAACACCTATTCACCCCCCTCTAGGTGTTTTTCAAAGGTGATGGTTTAGTGTAGGACCAATTTAATTGAGAATTTAGATGTGATTGATCCCAGGATAGATTTAAATGGTTCCTATACTCTACACTGAAATTTGATGGATAAGGTTCACTTATAGGTCCTTGAAATGTGTGAAATTGATTTTGATCTATTCCTAAAGAAAACCCTCTCGAAAGATATTGTTCTAAAAGATTAAATGAATTATGACAGTGATGGCACCAAATAAAACAATGAGATGAAAAAGATAAGATAGTGGGTTAGTTGTACTCATGAAAACCCAGAGGAAAGAATGATGGATGGAAATGAGGGAATGCCTACCATGATAATAGTTGTAAAGATCTTGTTTTGGATAGGCCATGAGAGGGAAAGGAACAGAATTTCAGAAGGATGGAAGGGAAGAGAGATGGATGAAATTGATTTTTTTTATTGCACACGCAAATGACTCAATCAATCAATTTGTTTCTTTATCTTGAGTTTAATTAAAGGTAATCAATTTTTAATCACTAATCTTAAAGAAATAAATTCTCTCTAGTTAGATAGCTCCTGACTGGGTTGGATGGATTGTGGGCTGACCGTTTAAAATTGTCAAATAAGCGATTTGGCCCTTCCTCCAAGCCAGGCACCACCGCAATGGCTAAGTCACCCTTTCTAAGATAAGGAAGTTCCTCTTCGAAAGCTTGAAAGTAATCGTCGGAGTGTTTTCACAATAGATCCTCTTCATGAGCTCAAAATTCTAGTAGTTAAGTTCCAATTGATTTTAACATATTGAAACTCAGGTGAACATATATGAGATTGTGATTTTTGAGCCAAAGAACGGGCGATGAAATCCAGACCTTTGTGAGGAGGACAACTCTTAAGATTTTTTATGCAAAAATGCTCTAATACTTTCAATCAAAAACACTTTCAAAACTCGGAGATTCGTGGGTAGACTTAGAAAGATACCTACCTTCCCGACGACTTTGAAGCAAGTAATATTTTTTTAAAGAAGCACAATTAATTAGCAAGCAAGCAAGTGCCCTTCCTGTTTGGGCAAATTTCTAATTGTCCCGTGAATTTTCCTGCAAAACAAATTTAGAAATTAGATCTCAAGAGTGATTAAAAAAATAATTTTTTTAATTTTAAAATTTTTTAAAATTTTTTACAACTAAAAAAAAAATTTAAATGTTGGTTTTCAGAAACAGTTTTTTATAAAGTCCCCGACAACGGTGCCAAAAGCTTGTTACGGCTCGAATGTTGTGAAATTTTTCATCATTGTTTGCACCGCACACAAATTATACAAATGGAATCTTGCTTTTAAATTTTGGAAAAATAGCATAGTGGCAAGAAAATGGTCGAATTCACAGAGACTTGTAGAAAATCATAGTTTTAAAATCTGAACTTTATTCTTAATATAGTTGGCATTTCAAGATTTAGATTTGGAGAGAAGTTAAAGCTTGAGACAAGTCAAAATAAAAGAAAAAAAATTAATAATAAACTGAAGAAATAAAAATTAACTGTCACTCGAGATGCATTACTTGGAAATGAATGAATATAAGAAAAGAAGATTGAGGGAGATAGGAAAAATGAAACCCGAATTAGCACAAAATCTTGGATCTCGTCATGTTCGATTATGAAGAGGCCAGCTACCGAGCCCTCTTCCCTGCATTATAAAAAATGATTAAAAAATAGAAGCATGAAAAGAAACACAATCAGTAAAAGAATTTAAAAGTAGAAGAAACTTTTTTGTTATATTAAGCTTGCAGCTAGAGATGCCATCGGATCGGATATGGATTGGATATTGCATTTGCCATATCCGTATCTGCACCCAACCTTCAAATACGTATACGGATACGAATATTGACAGTGTGAAAAAATGATATCCGTATCCACCCAAATCAGATATCAGATATGGATCGGATATTAGCGGATCGGATGCGGATACTAATCGGATATGTAAAAATGTATACGATTAAGAATAAACTAAACGAATATGCTCATATTTTTTCTTATCTCATCTACAACAATATTAGATGTGACACATACTATGAATATTATTGTGTACGTATGAATACTTTCACCGTATCCATTATCATTCGGCTTTTATAGTAATGAATTACACGACCTCCGGTGGTAAATGCCAATTCGGATGTCACGATTGATGTCGAATACTCAAAATATCTTGTGCTACTCTTACAAGAATTAAATACTTTCCACTATTTCTTTTTCACAAACTCAAAATATCAAAATCTAATGTCTTATTCTATTGAAAAATAGTCTCTTTTATATGGATATCATTATTAAGCACCCAACATTCGGATATCGGATAGGATACGAATAGGATATTGCTTTTACCATATCTGTATCCGAATCTAACTTTCGGATACAGATACGAATATTGACAGATGTAAAAAAATGATATCCGTATCCAGAATCGAGGTGGATTCGGATGCAGATATCCGCGGATGACCGCATCCGGTGGTATCCCTACTTGCAGCTGATGATGTTTAAAGTGCAAAAGCATTACATAAGCTCTTTCTGAAGAAAACAAAAATTATAACACTCTTTTTAAACAAAGCCATCCACTAAGCCCTTAATTAATCTTCCAATTCCTTCGGTCTCTTGAGTCTTCCACTGACCCCCTCCTTTATTGCTTTCTGTCTTCAATCTATAGGCTCAGACCTGAATCTCAACTATTTGATTCTAATTACAAGTTGTTGAGTCAAATCCTCAACAAATAAATCAAATCCCCAACAATAAATCAAATCTTTAATCCCACCAGCATATAATATTTGAGTTTTACAAGAAAAAATCTTAACAATAATTTATTACATAATAATTCATTTTCAACCTAAACAAATTCAGTAAATGATAGATATGTCCAGTCAAATGTATGAATCAGCAGGAGCACTCAACATAAAAGTTGTAAATCTTCGAATTCTATTTCTGTAGACACCTTGAATGACCTTTTTAAAATTCAATAGAAGAAGTTATAGTCAAAATACCCCACATGTTTGGAAAACATCCTTCGATCTTTATTTTGCGCAAAATCAGTCTATCCACTTGCTTTTTCTCCTTTTCTTGTCAATTAGGCACATGTATTATAATCACACTAACACATACCCAAGTAGCATTACTTTGATATATAAAATAGATAAATAAGAGTATAAAATAACATAAAATAATGCTTATATGTACTAACCCAATAAAGAAGGTATGATATCTTTTGTGGCTGATGTTGACGGATTAATGGCCGCAAATGAAGACATATGCAAATTATGTACATTCAAGGAAAGCACATAAGCATCAAAAGTAGAAGGTTTTGCAAGTAGACATCAGTTCTTTTTCTATTGTTCAATAATTCTTGATGCGTAGAAGGTATGGGGTAGGTAAACTTGGCTCAATATTTAGGCTCATAGAGGGAGAATTGTTTGCTATGATTGGATTCATTCTCATTAATGACAAATTTGTTGTTCATTATTGTGGCTGTTGAACCCTTTTGGGATATTCAGTATTACTTAGATAATTTTCTCTAGGTAAGTTAGTTCTTTTCATTATTTTCATTCTAGCATTCACAGATGATTCACATAAGTTCCCTGCCTTATGAGAAGATTTTGTATGCCTATCCATGGAAGGGAACTCCGTTCTAGGAGCATCAAACCTTCCATGAATTGGAAACGATGTAGTACAGAGTTTCTGATCAGACGAGCCTAAACTTCATCCAATCATTTCATTCTTATCTTTTACCAATAGCGACCAATGCCAGAGCTTTCTCCTCTTTTTCTTCTCAGTATATGTCATGCTAACCTTTGTCCTTTTGCATGTTGACACGTCTTCCATCCTATTATCGTTGCATGGGAGGACAAACTACGACATCTCAGGCACATTGCTGCTTTGTTCACAGATAACAGGCCAATTATTTTCTATCATGAACGCAAAACTATATCTTATCCCTATAAACTTCCATTAAATAAAAAGTAACAGAAGAAAACATCAAGAAAAGTATAGCACTTGTAATGTTCTTATGTCATAATAGTCCATAAATTAGTGCAATATATAATATGATAGAAGCAGGAAATGAAGTGATGAGCAAATGATGAAGAAAGCAAGCATTTTGATCAAGAAACACTTTCAGGAGAGCATGCAATTTATGAGAGACATGGTATGACAAATAGAGTATACACATCATTCAAACATGAACTTAAAATAACCAAAAGGTACAGCAATAAAAAATAGGAACTTAATGATAACATGAATTAGCAACAATCAAGTACATGCCCAAATCTCAAGTATGGCATTCAAACAAAGAACAAGAAGATAACCTTGTAGTATGAAAAAATAGCTTAGTTAGATTCGCAGCAGCATTAGGACGTCCATGAGCAATGAAATAGATATTCTTATAGAGTAATAACCAACACAAATCATAAGGAAGCCTTCACAAATTAATTAAAGGTCACAATAGAAAAGAACTAACCTTGGGCTGCCTCTGTGCAGCAAGAGCAAATAACACAGAGATTCCAATCAGAACAACTCCAGTAAATATACCTATATACTTTAGTGTTTGCAATACTCTCTTGTATAACAAACATAACAACCACCAAGTGGAAAGAGCTAAAAAAATGTTAGCATAATGAGAATAACACTATATCAGAGCGTAAGGCAAGTGTCAAGCACATAGCTTGCCGAAAATCAGAATTTACTGCTTCAATTCTTCATAAAAACACAAAAATACAAATGAAAATATGATAAAAGACTGTTGAAACAGAAGCACAACATCACACATAATTTCACTCAAATTACAAATTGGAAGGCATGCACAAATTACATTCATGACATGAAAAAGAAAGAAACATGTACAATACAATATATTTCCAAAATTTTAGAAACGCCTAAAGGTTTTGTAGATCGAAAACTGAAGGCCCAAAAAACTGAAGTCCAAAGAAAGAAACACAATAAAACCATAATAGGTCACTAAATTGAAGCAAATGCAGCATACAACAAATTACACAAAGCACGCAGGGCAACAACTCAGATCCATGAGAACAAACACAAAGAACTACCAGGAATCACAGGAAAGATATCATTTTGTAAGCGACTAACCTCTAAGCACCTCACAAACATGTATACAAAAGAAACCAAATATTGCGGAGAGATGCAAGAAAAACACTGAGGTTTCATGTTGCTTGAGTGAATAGGATATTCAAATACTGGATTACTTTTAACTTGATATGTATTTCTTTTTTCTCTCTGAGATAACGACTCTCCAAGAACATAAAATGAAAGAATTATGCTACATGAAACAAAAAGAGAATATCCTATCGAGCAAAAGAGAATTATGCTGGATCGGGCACACGGATCAGCTTTCTCCACCCATTCCTATCGAGCAATATACCTTCATTAAGTCCTTTGACCTCTATATCTTGTCTATCACCTTCAATCCATAATTTTTTTGGTCTCTCCTTCACTCTTTTAATTTGCCTTAAGTTGATAAGCTCTAGTCGCCAGACTGGCGCATCTGTAGGTCTACATCACCATGATCGAATCATCATTAGAGGTTTTCTCTCATCTTCTCTTCTATGATGGCAACACCTATCTTAGTAAGAATTGAAAGTACACCTAGAGGGGGGTGAATAGGTGTACGAGTAATCTATGAACAATAATGCGAAATTTAAAAACAAAATTGCAACACACTTAATGTAACCAACGAGTGTAGCCGAATTCCCGGTGAAGGGCTCTGGACTAACTCCTCTTGATTCCTCTGAATAAGAGTTGAGGTTCTATATGAAGCTTTCGTGGTTAAACATAAGTGAGGCGCACACAAACAAGCCAAGCATATAATATATGAATGAGCAATATGAAATGATGCAAGGCGCAAGTAATAGAGAGAGTAAGAGAAAGAGGATCAATCGCTAACACACGGATATGTTTCGAGGTTCGAGCACACAGCTCTACGTCCCCGCCTTCACACAAAAGGATTTCCACTAACTTGTCCACACATGACTCCCACACAGGGAACCTCCACTGAGGATTTGGGACAATTATAATATGGAGTACACAACTCTACTCTCAACCAAAATATAACCTCTCAATAGAGGCTGGGCACAAAGCCACCACAATATCAACCTCACAAATGAGGGATAGGCACAAAGCCGAATAACCAATCAACCTCTCACTAGAGGGATAGGGCACAAAGTCACCACTCTAAAAATCAACCTCTGCACAAGAGGGATAACACAAAGTAGGAGGGTTTACAACTTAGTGATAAAAAAACCACAACCAAATTCTTTTCCCACAAAATAAAGATCCTATAGAGCGGATAGAATGATAAGCTCAAGTGTGAGAAAAACAAAGTGTTTTGAACAAAGAAAATCACTTGGAAAATCTCGAAATAGATATAGAATTTTTTTGGACAAAAAAACAAATTCCCAAAAGACAATTTTCTTTGAATTATCAAACACTTTAAAAACAAATAGAGAATAAGAATTTTGAACCCAAAAATTTTTTACTGAAAAACACTTAAGAAGTATGAAAATTTTCTCTCTAAAAATCTTATTAAAACCAACTCTTGAATGGGGTATATATAGCCCTCAAGAGAATCTGCCCGTTGGCTGGCAGAAAGGTCAAAAATGACCTTCCGGTCGACCGGCCGATCGACCTGTCAACTGTCAAAAAATCGACCGTTGAGCCTGCCGGTTGACCGCCCGGTCGACCGGGCTCAGAACCAGAGAGCAACAGCTCTCTGGCTGGTCGACCGCCCGGTCGATCGGGCCAACCTGAGAGTGGGTTGACTTCAGTCGGTCGACCGCTCGGTCGACCGGCCTAAGGGGCTGGCTGCGTGCACGTCCTTGTGCACGTCCGTCGACCGGTCCGGTCGACCGCCAGAGCCTGGCAGATCTGGCTTTCAGAACATAAAAGTTGGGTTTTTATTATCCAATTAAATCCCATAAAATCTCTAAAAATCCACAAAAATAAGTTCTTATATTCTCTTTAAAATACAAGCATGTGTGAAAAAATTCAACACATATTTCAAACTATTTGAACCATTTTTGTGACTTACAAATTTTGCCAAAAACCAAAATCCGTATTTTTCAAAACTTAGATTTTTGAAATGAAAAATCGTTTTGTCCAAAACTCATCCAAATACAAAAACATGATATTGAAACAACATTTAACTATGTTGTATATGGATATAATCCAATATACATGAAAGATATATATATATATATATATATATATATATATATATATATATATATATATATATATATATATATATATATATATATATATATATATATCAATGTTTTTGACTTAAAATCCAAAAATACATTTTGTTAAAGTACCAAAACTACAAACTCATGAAATAGACTATCAAACTAAGTTTGTTTAAATAGTTGAAGCATAGATGTATATAGAACAAATCTAATATACATTAAACCATGTAAACATGTTGATTCTATCTATTTATGAAAACCAAGATCGGTTAAACCAAAATCGAAAACCAAAACTTAAAACAATGTGTGTGTTGTGAACTTGAGCATATCACACTATCTAATCTTTATAAATGGATCTAAACTAAGTATTCTAAAACAAACGAGGTCTTCTTGTAGAGCGTCGTCTCCAAGTCGACTCGATCCAAACGTGATCCACCGAGCTTGACTCCAAACGAGTGCTAGATATGAACTTGACGCTCGGGCTCTTGAATCACCATGTGAAAGCTCCAAAACACCTTTGTTGAAGCTAATCACCTATTAATATCTTAGTTAAGTATCTAAAACTAAACATCACAAGATTACTAGTAAACTATAACTACATGAGTTAATCATCATCAAAACTAGAGTGGAAGGCCTCTGGGCCAACAATCTCCCTCTTTTTGATGATGACAAAACTCATGGAGTTATATATGCATGGATCAAAGTTAAGCTTCAAGGAAGCTCCCCTTAACTCATGCATAGCAATAAACAAAAAAATATGCAATGAATGCTAAACATGAAATGCATAAACATGCATAAAATAATGAAATGAACATGCTCTTGATACCAAATAAATTATTTCTTCTTCTCATAAACATGTTCTTAAATACAAATATAAACATGTTCTTTAAAAAATGTTCTTAATATCAATAAAATTTCAATTGAAAGCTAATCAATAAAAATTCTTGATATCAATAATAAAACTTATAATAAAAGCTCTTGATATTAATTGAAAGATAATCAATAAAAGCTTTTGATACCAACAATAAAATTTTAATAAAAAATTCTTGATATTAATAAAACAAAACATCAAACTATGTTCTTGATACTAATATCTATGCTTTTGATACGAATATCAACAAAACATAAAACAAACTCTCTTCATACCAATATAAAAATATGCATATAAACTCAAATACTTCTCCCCTTTTTGTCAATCATCAACAAAGGGGTTAAAGAAAACAATAAAACAAGTTCTTTCCCTTTTTGTCGGAAACAAAAATACGTCAAGGGGTGAAATCAAAACAAACCATTTTGATACCAATTAAAAAAATATATCAATTTAGGGCATCATGATATCAATTGAAAGTAAACAAATAGGTAAACCAAAATTTTTTTGAGGAATACAATTGAAAGTAAATAAGGCATTGAAAACAAATCTTGAAGAACCAATTAAATTTTGATATCAATTGAAAGATGTAAACATATAGATAATCTTAATACCAATTGTAAAAATTAGTACCAATTGAAAATATTTTACACTTTTGATACCAATTTGAAAAACATATAATTGAAGATATTTTTCATTAGAAGCGTATGATATCAAATTAAAATCAATATTAACTTTTCAACATAAAGTGTGAGAGTAGAAATCAAAACCAATTGAAAGATGAAATATGAATTTTCTCCCCCTTTATGAAATACCAAATAAAATGATGCATAAGCTTGTATAAGATACCAATTGAAAAATAATCAATTGAAATATAATAGTCATTCAGGAATCAAGCTTAGCATAACAAAAATTTGTGCTCAAAGATATAGAGATATAGTAAGCACAAATAAAACTTATATATGTATGAAAAATGAATACCAATCGAAATTGATACTATTTGAAGTGTAAGCATACATATATAAACATATATGAGTATACAAAAGAATGTCAATAGTGATACCAATTGAATAGATCCAATGATACCAATTGAAACTATAATAAGGTCAAGTGTGTAACTCATACTTCCTACCACCTATTTCATGCACATGTTTTAAATAAATTTTCAATAATGAGCATACAAGGCATGGTCGCCCAACCAACCGCCCTTTGATGGGTAGGGTTTTCAAAAATAAATTTGAAAATAGGTTTAGCATATTTGAAAACTCTATCAAAATGAAGAATACGAACTAGTTATATGAAAAACTTGAAAACTATTACGAAATCCTTCAAGTAAGGAATAAAATAAGAATATATTTCATGAAAAACATGTAAGTCACATGATCGTCAGCATTCAAAATCCATAAAGCCCATATCATACTCATGAAAATAAAATCATGAGAAAACAATAAGTAAAGTGAGTGTATAAGAGTTATGTAAAACACATCATTATGAAAATATGCAATTAAGCTCAATAAGAAATTCCTTAAAACATGACAATCATCAAAACTAAGAATCCTTTAAGGTATATGTATGTCTTGTACAAACTAAAGTATACATACATATTCAAATATAAACGAGTCCACAAAAATATATGCATGAAGGCAAGTGGCTCAAGGATGTATATGTATAGCTATTAATTTGGACAAAATAGACATATACATGAAGTTAAACGTAAACATGAAAAAAAAACATGTACAAAAATAGAGAATACAAGTCAAATGTATGAATCATCAAAACTAGACTATACTAGTACATCTAATGAGTACAAATGAGCATTCAAGTACAAACACATAATAATCTATTTGTGGCTCACTAGTTATACAAGTATATATCCGAGTTTTAATGAAAACTAACATCTAGACATGTAATCTAAACATGAAGCATAGAAATCAAAACAAAACTCATATGATCATTATGTAAATGATATGCATTAGATCTATGATATACACGATAGCTAAAACATGGAGAGAACTCAAAATATGGGTCCATATTAAACATGGGTGATCTCAAATACTAATCATGCATATCACAAATCTAATAATCATGACATTTAACATATTAATCATGAAACATCAAACATGCTAAAAATGAATAATATGAAAGCATGTAAACATAATGAGGAGTGAGAGATCATTACCAAAACTATGAGGGCAACTCTCCATGTCTCCAAAACAAGGTGGTCCTCCCACCAAACTCCCCTTGAATGTGATGCATCCAAATAGTCATCTTTAGGCTCGGAACGCATCCACCTCAAGGCACCATCACTCTCACGTCATGTGAGAGCCCACACCTACATCAAATAGCATAGGGGTAGATTTTGGTACCCATACTCTTTTGGGTCCATGGGGGTTAGCTCCTTTCCTAACCAAACAATTTATTTGCTAAATTTAAATCATGTATCTTATCATAGCAAAATTCAGTAAGGTGGCCCTTACGTCCACAATGTGTACAAGTGTACACATGAGCATACATCGTGTTATGGGAGTGAACGTGAGAAGCATGTGTATGCCGTGGTTTGTGTGCATGCATAATAGGAACTTGTTTCTTTCGAAACATAGATTCCACCCGTGTATGGTTCATGACACAATGACTCAAAGTGGAGCCCAAACAATCAACACTCTTCTTAAATTACATATATCATTTTCAATGTTAGAAGAAGTGGAGCATACACTAGGTGAGCTAGAATGTGAAGCTACACTAGCATGGTAAACATGTGTATCTAAATCAACTTTCAAAGATTTATTTTCATTTAAGCAAACTTCTAAATCTTTTGAAATTAAGTCAATTTTGTTTTTCAAAGAATTATTTTCTTTTAATACAAAATCAAGTTTTGAAGTTAAAGTCTCATTTTTCTTCAAAACATCATTGCAATCATTTCTATTTTTAAAATATCATTTTCGTTTAGGACAAGTTCAAGTTTAGATTTCAATGAATCTCTTTCATTAGAAATCTCCACTTTCTCTTGCAAAACCAAATCTAGTTTTGAACACAAATCCTTATTTTCTTCTTTTAGTTCAAAACTCTTCTTTTTCAAAAGATTATATTTTTCTAGCAATTTTGTTGGCCCAAAGGTCTATCACCCTAGTTTTGATGATGATCAACTCATGAAGTTATGTTTACTAATGATCTTGTGTTTAATTAGTGACAGATTCATTATCAAGATCTTAATAGGTGCATAGCTCAACAAAGGATAAAATGTCAAGATTTGGAGCTAGCACGGTGTGATCCAAGGAGTTTTTGGATCAAGCTTGGACCAAGTCAAGAAGATGAGAAGCCTTCAAGTGAAGACTTTAAGAAGATGAAGACTTGTGTCTAGGTATAAGATTTTGTTTTTATTTTAGTTAAAAATGTAAAGGATAGATAGTTGGTGGATTGCTCAAGTATACTATAACACACACTCTTGATAGAATTGTTTTCATAAAAGATTTTTCATTTTGGAAAATTACTATTTAGATTTTGGTATTTTCATGTATACATATCTTTTATCCAAAATCAAGTTTTGAGCTTAATGACAAAAACATAGATATTTCATTATGATTGTGTAGTGGATCATATCCATACACACTATGCCTTAAAAGTATATCTTGTTTTTGTATTTGATAAAGATTTGGAAAAAGATGTTTTGAAAAAACAAAGTTTAGAAAACATGTTTTGGAAAATACAAGTTTTCATTTGAGTCAAATATTTCCAAGTTACAAAAATAGTCCAAACTTTTATAACATGCCTTGATTTTGTGCAAGCATGTTTGTTTATCAAGTATATTGGTTAAAACTATTTTTGTAGATTTTTATGTATTTTATGGGATTTTATTTAAGTCAAAAAGACCATGTTTTAAATCCCAGAAAACTGTTTTCAGGCTTCAGCTAGTCGACTTGCCTACCTTTATAGTCGACTAGTCCTGGAGTCGGCCGACCGGACCGGTCGACCGACGTGCACAAATGTGCACGCCTTTGTGTACTGGTGGACGGCCGACCGTGCCGGTCGACCGCTCCAGAGAGCAGTGCTCTCTGGAAAGTTCGGCCGACCGCACCGGTCGACCGGCAGTTCTGACAGATCCCAACGGCTAGTTTTCTGGCAGCCTATAAATTGGGGGTCTTGTCATTGTTTTAAGACAAGATTTTGGAGTCTCTTAGAGCCAGTTTTTCCCAGACTTTTAAAAGGGTTTTCTCCACAAAATAGAGAGTAAATATTTCCTATATAAGGGAAGTTTTATCAAGAGTGTTAAAAGAAAGTCTTTGAGTTTTCCTCCACTTTTCACATCCTTGTTTTTCTCACACCACACTTGAGCATCCATTGATTATTCATCCTATAGGTGTGTTGTAGTGAGAGTGCTTTAGGTGATCAAAGTGTTGTGATCACCAAAGATCTTTTCTTTATTCTTTGAGGAGACGGCAAGTGTGCTCGTCGTTGTTTTGAGTTCGGGTGCGGACTCGGTTGTTTGAGGTGCGGCCTCGGCGAGCTGGTGGGCTTGCGGTGTGTACGGGACTAGGGAGTCTGAGGGCTTGTAGGTGTTGCGGCACCGAGGAGAGATCCATTGGGATCTTGCATAGTGGAAATCCTTCGTGTGTCGAAGGCGGGGATGTAGAGCAAGTGTGCTCGAACCTCGAAACAAACCCTTTCTGTTTGCGATTGCCTTTTCTCTCTCTCTCTCTTTCTATTTGTCTCATTTATATCTTGCATTACTTACCTTGTCTTTACCTTTATATGCATGATATATTCGTTGTGCTCTTATTGACATACTTGCTTGGGATTGTTGACTAACACATGTATTCAACCAAGAGAGCCAACGCGGCACCTCAACCCATTCAAGGGGAATCTAGAGGAGTTTGTCCAGAGCCCTTCACGGGAATTCGGCAACACTCTTGTGTTATACATAGTGTATAGTGTAAAAGTTTTAATTTGGTCATAATTGTTTTTAGCTTCCGCATTATTTGCATCATTCATCATTAAGTGACCATTAGATTAGCCTTCACCTATTCACCCCCCCTCTAGGTGAACCTACAATTGGTATCAGAGCTTGGTACTCTGATTTGGGTCTAACAACCTAGAGTAAAAGATCCTTATTTTTAGGCTAATCACAAGATTTTGTACACACACCATGGACTTCATGTCACCACCCACCTTTGACATTCTTAACATTTAAATTTGGAAGGTTAAGATGTCTTTGTACCTCAAGGCCTTAGGCATTCATGTATATCTTGCCACTACTAATAATGTATATTCTTTAGATGGTAAGAATTTTGAGGCTAATGCAAAAGCCCTTCATGCTATCAAGTCTACCCTAGATGATGTTTATTTATCTAGAGTTGCTAATATTGATTCGGCTTTTGTAGTATGGAACACCCTCACCTCCCTTGGTGAAAAGGATCTATACTATGCGGGGAGCGATTCGGACGTTGGAAGCGACATCTCCAACATATGCTATATGGTCCAAGGGGATAACCCCCTTGAGGTAAACTCCGAATCCGATGATGAGGACATGTCATATGATGAGCTCACTTCATTTTGCCAAACAATTCTTGAAAAATATGACATGCTTAAAAAGAAGAATAATAATTTGAAAAAGAACATTGCTTGCATGCATGTAGAACATGATACATTTAGATCTAACATTGCATGTTTAGAAAAAGATAACAAAAATTTGAAAAAGAATTTTGATGCCATGCCTAATGAAAAAGATTCATTAGAAAATAAAATGGCATGCTTAGAAAAAGAAAATAAAAATTTGAAAAATGAGAATGTTTCCTTGCTTTCTAAATTGAATGATTTATGTGAAGGGAACACTACTTTGAAAAATAAAATTGATTTGGTGGAAAAACAAAGAGAAGTTGTTTTTCAAGAAAATAAATCTTTGAAAAGAAAAATTTGTGAAAAGAAAAAGATTTTGTTTCACAAAAGAAAAAGAAAAATGATTCTTTATCTCATCATGCTTTTCATGCCACCACTAATGAGATTAAAGATTTGAAAAATAAGATGGATTGTTTGAGTTCAACTTTGAACTCTTGTGCTTTTAATCATTCTAAGTTGGAGTCAATGTTTTCAAAGAAACAAACTCCACACATTCATGCACATCATCATGCTTATGTTGCACAACATGATCACACACCTACACATAAGCATACTAAGGTGTACATATGTACACATTGTGGCCGCAAAGGCCATTTAGCAAAATATTGTTATGATAATATTAATTCTCTAAATTTTGCTAATTATAAAGATTTTGGGTTCCTTACAAGTCTAACCCCAAGGACCCAAGAAAATATGGGTACCAAACCCCCACCATTTGCTTTTGATGTAGGTGAGGGCTCTCACAAGACGTGAGAGGATTGGTGCCTTGGTAGTGGATGCAATAGACTTGATGGACATACTTTTGGATGCATCGTTATCAAGGAGCTTTGGTGGAAAGACCACCATATTTGGAGCTTTGGAGTTGGTAACAATTTCTAAACTCCTACTTTTATGCACATGCTTTTAATTTCATATATCATATAGCATGTTCATATTGTTGTGTGCTTCATGTGGTATTTACATGTTTAAATGAAGATTTTATCAAAACGTGCATGTATACATTACAAATAGTGAATTACAATTGATTCATATATGATTGAACTTCATGCTCATTTGTACCCACTATTTGCATATGCATAGTCTAGTTTTGATGATTCTTTCATTTATACTTGTTATGTCTATTTTTTATGCTTTACTTCATGTATATGTATTTTTAATTCAAATCTAATAAATATACATGTATGCCCGTGAGTCTCTTGCCTTCATGCAAACATCATTAATAGACTCTTTTAGATTTGGGATATGTATGTGTATTGTTAGGATTGGATTAATCATACATATACCATGAAGATTAGTGTTTTGATTTTTCGTGCTTTTGTTAAATGTGACTTTTGATCTTTTTGAGCCTCAATGACTATTTTCATAAAAATACTAGTTACATGATCGTTTAACACTCACACTTTTGTCAAAATCATTTTGAGCTTTATAGACTATGAGTGCTTAAATTTTTGTGTATCTAGTTATGTTTATGAAAACATAAGATTTGATATATTTGAAGGATCTTTAACTAGTTTTTCAAAAACAATTTATACTATTATTTATTCTTCAAATAATTTTTGAGATTGACACATGATTCTATTTTTCTCAAAATTTGATGCTTCATGATTTGAATATTAGTTTATATGTTAGTTTTTGTCAACACTAGGATTTATACTTGTACATATCGTGGGCCACAAATAAATCTATTTATATTTGTGCTTGAACGCTTATTTGAACCCATGAAATGTGCTTGTATTGCTTAGTTTTGATGATACATACATTTTTAACTTGTATTCTCTTTTTGGATTTGATTTATGATCATGTGTTTTCATTTCATGTATATGTGTATTTTGTCAAACTTTAAGATATACATGTATACCTCTTGAGTCATTTGCCTTTAATGCAAATCTATTTATATGGACTCAATTATGTTTAAGAGATATGTATGTATACTTATTGTGTTGTCAAAACATACATATACTTGAAATATAAATTTTGTTTTTAAATAAAAAATGTGTGATGATTTTCATATCTTCATGATTTAAAGGAATATTGAGATTAATTGACATTTTTGCTTTATTCCTTGCTTGAAGGATTTCGTGCTAGTTTTTAAAAAAAAACATTTTCTATTAACTAGTGCAATCTCTTCATATGGTAGAGTATATGATAAGCTTACTCTTCATTGGTATCAATATGATTTTTATATACTCACATTTTGATTGTATGTATGAATGCTTTCAAATTCAAATTATATCAATTTCTATTGGTATTCTCTTTTCATACATATATGTGTTATTTGTGCTTAGTTAAAATTGTCTTACATATTTAAAGCACTAAGGTTATTATTTGCTAAGCTAAATTCAACTTTCTATTGGTAATTCTTAAAGCTTATGCAATATGTTTTCAAGAATGATATCAAAATTAAAAAAATATATGTTGATTTGATATCTCAAAATGTGTTTCTTGAGAAAAGTTCAAAATTTTGTTTTGATAAAGAAAGATTCAAAATTTTTGATTTGTATTTCCTATATGCAAGGAGTGCTTAACATCTCTCTTACATATAGATTCATGTTGAGTATATTATAAATTGAGGAGCTTGACAACTCTTCTTTATATGATATACGTGTGTAGGGGGAGCTTCACATCTCCTCTTATGCATTACATAATATGTGTTATGTGAGTTAGGGCTTGTCATCCCTTCTTCATGTAATGCATATGTGTAGCTAACTTAGCGTCTTCCTCTTCATGGATGTATATCGCATATAAATCTTTATTGATTGACTTGTATTACCCCTTCTTGATCTTTTTGTTTTTGACAAAAAGGGGGAGAAAAATTTGTTTGATTTGATTTTACTTTGAACCTTTATTGATGATTGACAAAAAGGGGAGAAGTATTTGAGTTTATATGCATGTTTTCATTGCTTAAGGGGAGAAGTAGTTGTCTTCCATGTTATTTATGCATATAAGTTTTGTTTTGCAAATAGGAGAAAAGATTATTTTGTTTCATCTCCATCATTTGCATACATATTTATGAGCTTCATTGTCATATATTATTATTTATGTCTATGCATGAGTTAAGGGAGAGCTTCCTTGAAGCTTTACTTTAATCCATGCATATATAACTCCATGAGTTTTGTCATCATCAAAAAGGGGGAGATTGTTGGCCCAAAAGTCTATCACCCTAGTTTTGATGATGATCAACTCATGAAGTTATGTTTACTAATGATCTTGTGTTTAATTAGTGACAGATTCATTATCAAGATCTTAGTAGGTGCATAGCTCAACAAAGGATAAAATGTCAAGATTTGGAGCTAGCACGGTGTGATCCAATGAGTTTTTGGATCAAGCTTGGACCAAGTCAAGAAGATGAGAAGCCTTCAAGTGAAGACTTCAAGAAGATGAAGACTTGTGTCTAGGTATAAGATTTTATTTTTGTTTTAGTTAAAAATGTAAAGGATAGATAGTTGGTGGATTGCTCAAGTATACTATACACACACACTCTTGATAGAATTATTTTCATAAAAGATTTTTCATTTTGAAAAATTACTGTTTAGATTTTGGTATTTTCATGTATACATATCTTTATCCAAAATCAAGTTTTGAGCTTAATGACAAAACATAGATATTTCATTATGATTGTGTAGTGGATCATATCCATACACACTATGCCTTAAAAGTATATCTTGTTTTTGTATTTGATAAAGATTTGGAAAAAGATGTTTTGAAAAAATAAAGTTTAGAAAACATGTTTTGAAAAATACAAGTTTTCATTTGAGCCAAATATTTCCAAGTTACAAAATAGTCCAAACTTTTATAACATGCCTTGATTTTGTGCAAGCATGTTTGTTTATCAAGTATATTGGCTAAAACTATTTTTGTAGATTTTTATGTATTTTATGGGATTTTATTTAAGTCAAAAAGACCATGTTTTAAATCCCAGAAAACTGTTTTCAAGTTTCAGCTAGTCGACTTGCCTACCTTTATAGTCGACTAGTCCTGGAGTCGGCCGACCGGACTGGTCGACTGACGTGCACAAACGTGCACGCCTTTGTGTACTGGTGGACGGCCGACCGTGCCGGTCGACCGCTCAAGAGAGCAGTGCTCTCTGGAAAGCTCGGCCGACTGCACCGTCGACCGTGGCTCCAACGGTCAGAAATCCGACCGTTGGCGGTCGACCGGGCCGGTCGACCGGCAGTTCTGACAGATCCTAACGGCTAGTTTTCTGGCAGCCTATAAATTGGGGGTCTTGTCATTGTTTTTAAGACAAGATTTTGGAGTCTCTTAGAGCCAGTTTTTCCCAGACTTTTAAAAGGGTTTTCTCCACAAAATAGAGAGTAAATATTTCCTATCTAAAGGGAAGTTTTATCAAGAGTGTTAAAGAAAGTCTTTGAGTTTTCCTCCACCTTTCACATCCTTATTTTTCTCACACCACACTTGAGCATCCATTGATTATTCATCCTATAGGTGTGTTGTAGTGAGAGTGCTTTAGGTGATCAAAGTGTTGTGATCACCAAAGATCTTTTCTTTGTTCTTTGCGAGACGGGCAAGTGTGCTCGTCGTTGTTTTGAGTTCGGGTGCCGACTCGGTTGTTTGAGGTGCGGCCTCGCGAGCCGGTGGGCTTGCGGTGTGTACGGGACTAGGGAGTCCGAGGGCTTGTAGGTGTTGCGGCACCGAGGAGAGATCCATTGGGATCTTGCATAGTGGAAATCCTTCGTGTGTCGAAGGCGGGGATGTAGAGCAAGTGTGCTCGAACCTCGAAACAAACCCTTTGTGTTTGCGATTGCCTTTTCTCTCTCTCTCTCTCTCTCTCTCTCTCTCTCTCTATTTGTCTCATTTATATCTTGCATTACTTACCTTGTCTTTACCTTTATATGCATGATATATTCCTTGTGCTCTTATTGACAAACTTGCTTGGATTGTTGACTAACACTTGTATTCAACCAAGAGAGCCAACGCGGCACCTCAACCAATTCAGGGGATCTAGAGGAGTTTGTCCAGAGCCCTTCACGGGGAATTCGCAACACTCTTGTGTTATACATAGTGTATAGTGTAAAAGTTTTAATTTGGTCATAATTGTTTTTAGCTTCCGCATTATTTGCATCATTCATCATTAAGTGACCATTAGATTAGCCTTCACCTATTCACCCCCCCTCTAGGTGAACCTACAAATTTTTCACAAACAATAGATAGTTCTTTATTTAAAGCATTTGGATCAACATAATCATCACAAGAAGAACTAGCATCATCACCATCTAATTGAGTTTTGAGTATACCTCAAGGGAGTCATTCCCTTGGACCATGTAGCATTGTTGCTCGGATTCTCCACTAGATTCATCCTCCACAATGGTTGGCGTTTGAAGCTTGGAGGAGGTCAACGTGTTCCACACTGCAAAGGCAGAATCACAGTAAGAAACTAAGCACAAATATTCTTTGTTAAGCGTGCTTCTAAGTGCTTCAATGGCTTGTGCATTGGCCTCTATATGCTTGCTATTACCAGATAGGATTTCTTGGTAGCGACAAGGAAAACATGCAAGCCTAGGGTTTTTAGGTACATACTCATCCTAATTTTCACATGTCAATGTTGGAAACATCAAACATGGGAGGTGTCAAGCAATCCATGAGTGTGTGTAAACAATATAAGTGTGCAAATGCAAGTGATAGATTAGCAAAATCAAGATCACACTCCTAGGTGTTAAACCTAATATCAAGAGCGTAGGCTCTGATACCAATTGAAAGTACACCTAGAGGGGGTGAATAGGTGTACGGCTAATCTATGACAATAATGCGAAATTAAAAACAAAATTGCAGCAACTTAATGTAACCAACGAGTGTAGCCGAATTCCCCGTGAAGGGCTCTGGACTAACTTCTCTTGATTCCTCTGAATAAGAGTTGAGGTGCTATATGAACCTCTCGTGGTTAAACACAAGTGAGGCACACACAACAAGCCAAGCATATAATATATGAATGAGCAATATTAAATGATGCAAGGCACAAAGTAATAGAGAGAGAAAGTAAGAGAAAGTGGATCAATCGCTAACACACTGATATGTTTCGAGGTTCGAGCACACAGCTCTACGTCATCGCCTTCACACAGAAGGATTTCCACTAACTTGTCCACACAGGACTCCTACACAGGGAACCTCCACTGAGGATTTGGGGCAATTACAATATGGAGTACACAACTCCTCTCTCAACCAAAACGCACCCTCTCAATAGAGGTTGGCACAAAGCCACCACAATATCAACCTCACAAATGAGGGATAGGCACAAAGCCAAACAACCAATCTGTAAGTTCACCTAGAGGGGGGGTGAATAGGTGATGGCTAATCTAATGGTCACTTAATGCCAAATAATGCGGAAGCTAAAAACAATTATGACCTAATAAAACTTTTACACTAAACACCACGTATAACACAAGAGTGTTGCCGAATTTCCCGTGAAGGGCTCTGGACAAACTCCTCTAGATTCCCCTAGATAAGGTTGAGGTGCCGCGTTGGCTCTCTTGGTTGAATACAAGTGCTAGCAAACAATCCCACGCATGTATATCAATGAGCACAAATGAATATATCAAGCATATAAAGATAGACAATAAAAGTATGCAAGATATAAAGACAAAGAGAGAGAGAGAGTGAGCAATCACAAACACAAGGATTTGTTTCGAGGTTCGAGCACCCTTGCTCTATATCCCGCCTTCGACACACGAAGGATTTCCACTATAATCGATCCCAATGGATCACCCGGTGCCGCAACACCTACAACTCTCGGACTCCCTAGTCCGTACACACCGCAAGCCCACCGCTTGCCGAGCCACACCTCAAACACGGAGTTCACACACGAACTCGAAACCACCGAGTCCCCACTAGGACCCGAAACAATGCGATACAACCGTCCGCCTCCTCAAAGGAACAAAGTAGAACTTTGGTGATCACAACTCTTGATCACCTAAAATCCTCTCACAATAACACTCCCTATAGGGTAATAGCAATGGATAGCTCAAGTGTTGTGTGAGAAAACAAGGATGAGAATGGTGGAGGAAAACTCAAAGAATCACTTTTACACTCTTGATAAAAAACTCTCCTTTTAATTGGAAGTATTGGCTCTAAATTTTGTGGAGAAAACCTCTGAAAAGAGTAGAAAAACTGGCTCTAAAAGTCTCCAAAATCTTGGAGAAAAACAATGACCAAACCCCCAAATTTATAGGCTGTCAAAAACTAGCCGTTGGGGTCTGTCAGACCTGTCGGTCGACCGTCCGTTCGACCGCCAACGGGCAAAAATCCGACCGTTGGAGCCTCCGGTCAACCCAAAAGAACAGAGAGCACTGCTCTCAGTTCCGGTCGACAGGGTCGGCAGACCGGCCATCTGTCAGGTCAAGGCGTGCACGTCGTGCACGTCGGTCGACCGAGCCGGTCGACCGACTTCAGCCCTAGTCCGACTTGATAGGTCGACTAGTCGACTTGGATGAAGCCTGGAACAGAAAAACTGGGATTAAAACTTGGTCTTTTGGCTCACATAAAAATCCTATAAAATACATAAAAATCTACAAAAATAGTTTTACCATTATACTTTGATAAACAAACATATTTGCACTAAATCAAGGCATGTTATAAAAGATTGACTATTTTTGTGAGTAGGAAATATTGATTCAAATGAAAACTTGTATTTTTCTAAAACTCGTTTTCCAAACTTCTTCATGATACAAAAACAAGATATTTTGAATTCATTAAAGCATAGTGTGTATGGATATGATCCACTACACAATTAAGATGAAATATCTATATTTTTGGCATTAAGCTCTAAATATGGTTTTGGTTTAAAACATATACATAAGGAATACCAAAAACCAAATCGTATTTTTCCAAAATGAAAGTCTTTTCTAAATCTGAAAATTCTTTTATGAAAAGACAACTAAATCAAGAGTGTGTGTGTGATATATATTTGAGCAATCCACCAACTATTCTATCCTTTACATTTTATCTAAAAACAAAAATCTTATACTTAGACACAAGTCTTGATCTTGAAGTCTTCCCTTGAAGTCTTCTCATCTTCTTGACTTGGTCCAAACACGATCCAACGAGCTCAACTTATGATGTGGTCTTGATGCATAGGCTCGTGAATCAACCGGTGCTAGCTCCAAACTTGACTTTAAATCCTTTGTTGAAGCTCCACACCTACTAAGATCTTGATAACAAATCTGACACTAATTAAACACAAGATCATTAGTACTATAACTTCATGAGTTAATCATCATCAAAACTAGAGTGATGGGCCTTTGGCCAACAATCTCCCCCTTTTTGATGATGACAAAACTCATGAAGTCATATATGCATGGATTAAAGTAAAGCTTCAAAGAAGCTCCCCCTTAACTCATGCATAACACAAAATAATAATATATGCAATAAAGCTCACAAACATGTATGCAAATGAATGGAGATAAAACAAAATAAATCTTTTTCTCCTATTTGTAAAACAAAACATATATGCATAAACATAAATATTACTCAACATGCATATAACTCTCAAATTCTTCTCCCCCTTTTTGTCAATCATCAACAAAGGGGTTAAAATTTTTCTCCCCCTTTTTGTCCGAAATAAAGAACCAAAGAAGGGTAAACCAAATCAATCTAGAAAGGTTATATGCGATATACATTCATGAAGAGGAAGACGCTAAGTTAGCTTCCCTACACATATGCATTACATGAAGAAGGATGACAAGCCCCAATTCACATAACACATATTATGTAATGCATAAGAGGAGATGTGAAGCTCCCCCTACACACGTGTACCACATAAAGAGAGTTGTTAAGCTCCTCAATATACAATACACTCAACATGAATCTATATGTAGAAGAGATGTTAAGCTCTCCTTGCATATAGGCAATACAAATCAAAAATTTTAAAATTTTCTTATAAAACAAAAATTTGAATTTTCTCAATAAAACAAATCTTGAGAATTTTTCTTAAAATATTTATTTTCTTATCATAAACAACTTTGTGCTTTAAACATGTAAAACAATTTTAACTCAAGCACAAATAACTCATATATATGTATGAAAAATGAGTATACCAAATGAAATTGATACATCCATATATAGGAAAACAAAATATGAGTATATAAAAAAGAAGTTCATATTGATACCAATTGAAAATATCCAATGATACCAATAGAAAAATAAGCTTAAGTGTATACATCATATAATCTATATGAAGAACTCGAACTAGTTAAATGAAATTGAAAACTAGTACGGAATCCTTCAATCAAGGAATAAACTAAAATATTTTTCATGAAATATGTGTAAATCACATGAAAATGGCAATGAAGCTCAATATTTCTTTCAATAAGACAATGTGAAAATTATCATAAATTTTGAAAACATGAAAATCATCACAAAATCTTTTTCATTTTTTTAAAAAAAATATTTCAAGGTATATGTATGTTTTGATAACACAAGAAGTATACATACATATCCCTAAACTCAATTGAGTCCATATATATAGATTTGCATGAAAGGCAAATGACTCAAGAGGTATAAATGTACATCTTAAAGTTTGGCAAAATAACCATATACATGAAATGAAAGCACATGATCATAACACAAATCCAAAATGGGAACACAAGTTTAAAGATGTAAGGATCATCAAAACTAGGTTATACTAGCACACCAAATAGGCACAAATAAGCAATCAAACCCAACCATATATAGATTTATTTGTGACCCATAATATGTACAAGTATAAATCCTAGTGTTGACAAAAACTATCATTTAAACTAATATTCAATTCATGAAGCATCAAATATTGAGAATAAAAAGAATTTATCCAATGGATTAAAAATAGGATCATGTGTAAATTTTATAAACTAATTGAAGAATAAATAACTAGTATAAAATAGTTTTTGAACAACTAGTTAAAGATCCTTCAAATACATCAAATCATATGTACTTCATAAAGCATAACTAAATACATAAAGATTTAATCACTCATGGTCTATAAAGCTCAAATGATCATGAAACTAAGTCATGAATTAATAAATGACGATGTCAGTGTTTAAAAGATTATGTAAATAGCATTTTTATGAAAGTAGTCATTTAAGCTCAAAAAGATTATAAGTCACATTTTTAACAAAACAAAAACATGAAAAATCATTTTTTTTTATTAAAACACTAATCTTCATGGTATATGTATGATTTATCCAAAGCTAACAATACACATACATATCCCAAACATAAAAAGAGTCTATCAAATGTATTTGCATGAAGGCAAGAGACTCATGGGTATACATGTATATTTATTAGATTTGAATTAGAAATACATATACATGAAGTAAAATCATAAATTTGGCAAAGCATGTATAAATGAGAGAATCATTAAACTAGTCTATACATGTGCATATAGTGGGTACAAATGAGTATGAAGTGCAAATATATATAAATCAATTTGTTCTCACTATTTGTACATGAATAATACAAGTTTTGATAAAACTACATCTAAGCATGTTTTTTACCACATGAAGCACATTAAATCATAAACATGAACATGCTATGAATATTATGAATGAACAAGTATGAACATAAAAAATAGGAGTTTAGAGATTGTTACCAACTCCAAAGCTCCAAGCTTGGTGGTCTTTCCCACCAAAACCTCCTTGATAGCGGTGCTCCAAATATGTGTCCTTTTAGTTCAAGTGCACCCACCATCAAGGCACCAAATCTCTCACGTCTTGAGAGATCCCTCACCTACATCAAAAACATGGGGTGGGGGTTTTGGTACCCATATTTTCTTGGGTCCTTTGGGGTTAGTCTTATAAGGAACCCAAAAATTTTTATTATTAGCAAAATTAAAATGATTTAACCTATCATAATAAAATTTTGCTAAATGGCCTTTGCGGCCACAATGTGTACACGTGTACACCTTAGTATGCTTATGTGTGTGTGAATGATCATGGTGTGCAACATAAGCATATGCATGATGGTATGGTGTGCATGAACATGTGGAGTTTTTTCTTTGAAAACATAGACTCCAATCTAGTATGGTTAAAAGCACATGAGCTCAAGGTAGAGCTCAAACTATTCATTTTATTTTTCAAATCTTTAATCTCATTAGTGGTGACATATAAATCATGATGAGATAAAGAATCATTTTTCTTTTTCTTTTTTGAAACAAAATCTTTTTCTTTTTCACAAATCTTTCTTTTTAAAGAATTATTTTCTTGAAAAACAACTTCCTTTTGTTTTTCCACCAAATCAATTTTATCCTTCAAAATAATGTTCCCTTCACACAAATCATTTAATTTTGAAATCAAGGAAACATTCTCATTTTTCAAATCTTTATTTTCTTTTTCTAAGCATGCAATGTTAGATTTAATAAATCTTGTACTATATGCATGCAATCAAATTTCTTTTTCAAATTTTTATTATCTTTCTTAATCATGTCATTTTTCAAACAATAATTGACAAAATGTAGAAAGCTCTTCATATGACATGTTATTATCCTCATCCTCGGATTCGGTAGATACCTCAAGGGGGTTATCCCCTTGGACCATATAGCACTTGTTGGAGACGTCACTTCCAACATCCGAGTCACTCCCCGCATAGTATTGATCATTTTCGTCAAGGGAGAGGAGGGTGTTCCACACTACAAAAGCCAAATCAGATTAGCAACCCTAGATAAATAATAATCATTTAGGGTAGATCTTAAAGCATGTAGGGCTTTTGTATTAGCCTCAATGTTCTTACCATTTAAGCAATATGCATTATTAGTTGTGGCAAGATAAACATGGATGCCTAGGGCTTTGAGGTACAAATACATCTTAACCTTCCAAATTTGGATGTTAAGAATGTCAAAAGTGGGTGGTGACATGAAGTCCATGGTGTGTGTACAAATATGTGATTAGCCTAAAAAGAGGATCTTTAACTCTAGGTTGTTAGACCCAAATCAAGAGCACGAGGCTCTGATACCAATTGTAAGTTCATCTAGAGGGGGGGTGAATAGGTGATGGCTAATCTAATGGTCACTTAATGCCAAATAATGCGGAAGCTAAAAACAATTATGACCTAATAAAACTTTTACACTAAACACCACGTATAACACAAGAGTGTTGCCGAATTCCCCGTGAAGGGCTCTAGACAAACTCCTCTAGATTCCCCTAGATAAGGGTTGAGGTGCCGCGTTGGCTCTCTTGGTTGAATACAAGTGCTAGCAAACAATCCCACGCATGTATATCAATGAGCACAAATGAATATATCAAGCATATAAAGATAGACAATAAAAGTATGCAAGATATAAAGACAAAGAGAGAGAGAGTGAGCAATCGCAAACACAAGGGATTTGTTTCGAGGCTCGAGCACCCTTGCTCTACATCCCCGCCTTCGACACACGAAGGATTTCCACTATAATCGATCCCAATGGATCACCCGGTGCCGCAACACCTACAACTCTCGGACTCCCTAGTCCGTACACACCGCAAGCCCACCGGCTCGCCGAGGCCGCACCTCAAACACGGAGTTCACACACGAACTCGAAACCACCGAGTCCCCACTAGGACCCGAAACAATGCGAACACAACCGTCCGCCTCCTCAAAGGAACAAAGTAGAACTTTGGTGATCACAACTCTTGATCACCTAAAATCCTCTCACAATAACACTCCCTATAGGGTAGATATAGCAATGGATAGCTCAAGTGTTGTGTGAGGAAACAAGGATGAGAATGGTGGAGGAAAACTCAAAGAATCACTTTTACACTCTTGATAAAAAACTCTCCTTTTATTGGAAGTATTGGCTCTAAATTTTGTGGAGAAAACCTCTGAAAAGAGTAGGAAAAACTGGCTCTAAAAGTCTCCAAAAATCTTGGAGAAAAACAATGACCAAACCCCTAAATTTATAAGCTGTCAAAAACTAGCCGTTGGGTCTGTCAGACCTGCCGGTCGACCGTCCGGTCGACCGCCAACGGGCAAAATCCGACCGTTGGAGCCTCCGGTCGACCGCCCGGTCGACCCAAAAGAACAGAGAGCACTGCTCTCAGTTCCGGTCGACAGGGTCGGCAGACCGGCCATCTGCCAGGTCAAGGCGTGCACGTCGTGCACGCCGGTCGACCGACTTCAGCCCTAGTCGACTTGATAGGTCTACTAGTCGACTTGGCTGAAGCCTGGAACAGAAAAACTGGATTAAAACTTGGTCTTTTGGCTCACATAAAAATCCCATAAAATACATAAAAATCTACAAAAATAGTTTTACCATTATACTTTGATAAACAACATGCTTGCACTAAATCAAGGCATGTTATAAAAGATTGGACTATTTTTGTAAGTAGGAAATATTGGTTCAAATGAAAACTTGTATTTTTCTAAAACACGTTTTTCAAACTTCTTCATGATACAAAACAAGATATTTTGAATTCATTAAAGCATAGTGTGTATGGATATGATCCACTACACAATTAAGATGTAATATCTATGTTTTTGGCATTAAGCTCTAAATATAGTTTTGGTTTAAAACATATACATAAGGAATACCAAAACCAAAATCGTATTTTTCCAAAATGAAAGTCTTTTCTAAATCTGAAAATTCTTTTATGAAAAGACAACTAAATCAAGAGTGTGTGTGTGATATATGTTTGAGCAATCCACCAACTATTCTATCCTTTACATTTTATCTAAAAATAAAAATCTTATACCTAGACACAAGTCTTGATCTTGAAGTCTTCCTTTGAAGTCTTCTCATCTTCTTGACTTGGTCCAAACACGATCCAACGAGCTCAACTTATGATGTGGTCTTGATGCATAGGCTCGTGAATCAACCGGTGCTAGCTCCAAAACTTGACTTTAAATCCTTTGTTGAAGCTTCACACCTACTAAGATCTTGATAACAAATCTGACACTAATTAAACACAAGATCATTAGTACTATAACTTCATGAGTTAATCATCATCAAACTAGAGTGATGGCCTTTGGGCCAACACAATCAACCTCTCACTAGAGGGATAGGGCACAAAGCCATCACTCCAAAAATCAACCTCTGCACAAGAGAGATAACACAAAGTAGGAGGGTTTACAACTTAGTGATCAAAAAAACCACAAACCAAATTCTTTTCCCACAAAACAAAATTCCTATAGAGAGGATAGAATGATAAGCTCAAGTGTGAGAAAACAAAGTGTTTTGAATAAAGAAAATTACTTGGGAAAATCTCCAAATAGATATAGAATTTTTTTTGGACCAAAAATAAATTCCCAAAAGACTATTTTCTTTGAATTATCAAACACTTTAAAAAGAGAATAAGAATTTTGAACCCAAAAACTTTTTACTGAAAAACACTTAAGAAGTATGAAATTTTTCTCTCTAAAAATCTTATCAAAACCAACTCTTGAATGGGGTATATATAGCCCTCAAGAGAATTTGCCCGTTGGCTGGCAGAAAGGTCAAAATGACCTTCTGATCGACCGACCGGTCGACCGGCCAATGATCAAAAAGTCGACCGTTGAGCCTGCCGGTCGACCGCCCGGTCGACCGCACCCAGAACCAGAGAGCAATGGCTCTCTGGCCGGTGACCGCACGGTCGACCGGGCCAACCCGAGAGTGGGTTGATTTCAGCCGGTCGACCGACCTAAGGGGCTGGCTGCGTGCACGTCCTTGTGCACGTCGGTCGACCGGTCCGGTCGATCGGTCCGTTGACCGCCAGAGCCTGGCGATCTGGTTTTCAGAACATAAAAGTTGAGTTTTTATTATCCAATTAAATCCCATAAAATCTCTAAAAATCCACAAAAATAAGTTCTTATATTCTCTTTGAAATACAAACATGAGTGAAAAAATTCAACACATATTTCAAACTATTTGAATCATTTTTGTGACTTACAAATTTTGCCGAAAATCAAAATCCGTATTTTCCAAAACGGATTTTTGAAATGAAAAATCGTTTTGTCCAAAACTCATCCAAATACAAAAACATGATATTGAAACAACATTTAAGCATGTTGTATATGGATGTAATCCAATATACATGAAATATATATATATATATATATATATATATATATATATATATCAATATTTTGACTTAAAATCCAAAATACGTTTTGTTAAAATACCAAAACTCCAAACTCATGAAATAGACTATCAAACTAAGTTTGTTTAAATAGTTGAAGCATAGATGTATATAGAACAAATCTAATATACATTAAACCATGTAAACTTGTTGATTCTATCTATTCATGAAAACCATGATCGTTAAACCAAAACTGAAAACCAAAACACGAAACTTAAAACAAGTGTGTGTTGTGAACTTGAGTATATCACACTATCTAATCTTTATAAATGGATCTGAACTAACTATTCTAAAACAAACCGAGGTCTTCTTGTAGAGCTCCGTCTCCAAGTCGACTCGATCCAATCGTGATCCACCGAGCTTGACTCCAAACGAGTGTTAGATATGAACTTGACGCTCGGGCTCTTGAATCACCATGTGAAAGCTCCAAAACACCTTTGTTGAAGCTAATCACCTACTAATATCTTGGTTAAGTATCTAAAACTAAACTTCACAAGATTATTAGTAAACTATAACTACATGAGTTAATCATCATCAAAACTAGAGTGGAAGGCCTCTGGGCCAACAAGAATATCCTTATTTCCCATTCATTTCTTATCATTTGCCACACATCCAAACATGCGCACATCTGCTACACTCATCTTCTGGGCATGATGTCTCTTTATAACCTAACATTCTGTGCCATAAAAGTTGGCCTAATAACAGTTCGATAAAACTTTCTCTTCAGCCATAACGGGGTGTTACAGTTGCATAATACTCCTGTTGTGCTCCTCCATTTCAACCACCCGACTTAGATCCTATTGTTAATATCACTATTGATTTTCTCATTCTTTTGGATAATAAAACCTAAGTACCTAAACTGACTAATCATCGGTATCTTTTTCCCATCTAGCGTCACAATACTATAATCTCAGATCCTATGTTTACTGAATTTGCACCCCATATACTCTGTTTTGGACCTACTTTATCTAAACCTCGAAATTCTAGAGTTTGCCTCCATAGCTCCAATTTAACATTTGTCCCAGCTCTCGTCTCATCGACTAGAACAATATCATCAGCAAATAGCATACACTACAGTATCTCATCCTAAATAGCTTTAGTAAGCTCATCCATCACTATAGCAAATAAGAATAGACTCAAACAGATTCTTGATGCAATCCAATTGTGATCGAAAAATTACTTGTTAGGCCTCCATAAGTTCTAACATTTGTCAAATTCCATCGTACATGTTCTTGATTATGTCAGTATATTTAATGGAATGTTTTACTTCATCAATGTTCACCATAATATCTCTTTTGGTACCTTATCATAAGCTTGTTCTCAATCAATAAAGATCATGTGTAAATTTCTACCTCTTTCTCAAAATCACTCTATAAGTTGAAGAAATGAATTCCCTTTGTCGTCGATCGCCCCGGCATGAACCCAAATTGGTTCTCTGATATTTTAATATTTTGCAGTAACATGTGTTCAATTACCCATTCCCAATGTTTCATGGTGTGGCATATGAGTTTTATTCCACGGTAAAAAGTTTAGGATTAATTAAATGCAAGAGACAGAATAAAAAGTTAAGGATTAATTAATCCGGTAAAGTGAAAAAATAACTCAAACTTTCCTCAGCATGCACAACTTTATCATGACCTTGGCTGCCGCCCGCCCGCTACATCAATTGTGTCTAGGAGATAACTGTGCCATTAACAAAGAAGGTGTCAGTCAAAAGCACAAAAAGGTTGTTCCTGTGAATTAGTCTCTCAAATAATGAACCTATGTAACCTCCTTAATTCCAATCACAAATTGTTGGCCCAAGGTTACAATCACCCATGATTAGTGTATTTTGATGATTACAAAACATATTAGTTATTTGTACTAATAACATTTGTTGTTTAAGTGTGTTTTCAGATTTCTATTCATACTAGAAGTCTTCTCTCACAAATACAAGGTTTTGGACTCAAGTCAACTCCAATTGGGCTCAAGATGCAAAATTGAAGATCAAGTGAAGATAGCCCTTCTTGAAGCATAGCTTTGAAGTTTTTTAGAAGTTTGTAAGTTTAGAATGTTAAAGTTTGAATATAGGAAATTTTGCTCTAGGATTTGCACTCACACTTGTTTCATATATTTCCTATGTTTTGAAAACGGTTAATTCCAAGTTTTATGCCTTAGTTTATATATACATGTACCAAAGCTTTATATCTTGAAAATCTTGTTTAAAACATGTGTATAAACTATTTTCTACATAATACTTAACTATATGTATTTTAAAACACTTCTCAAAATTTTTCCTCCTTCAAAAACCAGTCCAGTTTTTCAGTTTCAGGCAACATCGGTCGACCGGCCCGGTCGACCGGCGCTGTGTCTGGACATGCACTGTTTGTGCATGTCTGTCGGTCGACCGGACCGGTCGACCGACTAAGAGCATTCTGCTCTCGGGATATTTCGGTCGACCGGACCGGTCGACCGGAAGAAGGAAACTGTGTTTCCTCCTTTTGGGTCGGTCGACCGGACCGGTCGACCGAGAGCCAACGGCTCTTTCCAGCAGGGCTGGCGGTCGACCGGACCGGTCGACCGCCAAGCCTGCAACAAGGCAACGGCTCTTTCCTCTTTGGGCAGTTCTGAAAAATCTGTTTCTTTTTCTGCTTTAACAGATTTTTGGAGAGTTGTTGGGGAGCTTTTGCAGGTTGAATTAGGTGTAAAGAAATTGTTTTTAACTTATTTTCAACCCTATAAATAGAGGAGAAGTCTCTCTTGCTTTTCACTTAGAAAAATCCTCAAGTTTTCATTGTTTTCAAAAGAGAAAAGAAAAGAGTTTAAAGCTTTCATTCCAATTCTTTTTGAGCTAGTTTTTCAGTTGTGTTTGATTGCTAATATCACTCTACAACTGAAGTTTTTCTCACCACACTTCATAGAGCCAAAAATTCAATACTCATTCTATAGTGAAGTTGTAATTGAAGTGAGAGTGTTTGTAAAGAGTTTGAGAAAGAGTGTAGTGATCTTGTTGTGATCACTTGGTTCTTGTAATCCTTTCCTTGTGGAGCAACCTCTTCGGTAGAGGTCCTTTGTACTCGGTGGAGCTCGGTGCTCGGTCTTCGGTAGACCAAATTGTAAAAGCATCCTCGGTGGATAGTGAAAACCCTTCACGGAGGTGAAGGCGGGACTAGAGCAAGTGTGCTCGAACCTCGAAACAAATCATCTTGTTTGCGATTGCCTTTGCGTTATTCTTGCTTACAATTTCTCTTGCTTTATATTGTCTTTTTGCTTGAGAACTAACCCTTTACTTGTGCAATCTTGTCTAGTTCACTTTACTTGCTATATTGCTTGTGTGTATTTCATCATAGCATTTCATCCTTTACTTGTTCGATCATATCTCATACAACACGGTTGCATTGCGCACCTCTAACCCATATCTAGGGGAATTGGGAGGAAGGAGTTCAGAACCTCGCAAGGGGTATTCGGCTCTTAGTCGTGTTTTGAGAGATCGTTGTATCATTCATTTAATTAAAGTTTAAAAAGATCATTAGATTAGCATTCACACCTATTCACCCCCCCTAGGTGTTTTTCAATTGGTATCAGAGCTTGGACTCTAGGATTTGGTTTAACCACCTTAGAGAAGATCCTAATTTGCTAATCATTTCATTCATATTCATATAAGTAAAAATGGCCGATGGAATTAAGACCCCTCCTAAGTTTGATGGACTTAACTTTCCCATATGGAAAGTAAAGATGACCGTGTTTTTGCAATCTCTAGGTAACCGAGTTGCAAAAGCCGTGACTAAGTCCTTTAGTGTACCCCCCGGTGACGAATCCACTTGGTCCGAAATTGAGACTAAGGAATTCGATGCCAATGCCAAAGCTCACTATGCACTTCTTCAAGCCCTAAATGATGATGACATAGATAGGGTTATACATTGCAAATCCGCATATGAGATTTGGTCACACTTGATAGTCACTCATGAGGGAACCTCACAAGTAAAGAAGGCTAAGATTGACCTTCTTCGGTCCCAATATGAAACATTTAGCATGCAAGATAATGAAACCATAGATGATATGGTTACAAGATTTACCAAGATTACTAATGGACTCTCTTCTTTAGGTGAAGACATCAACAATGATCAAAGAGTAAGGAAGATCATCCGGGCTCTTCCTCCTTCATGGGAAGTTAAAGCAACAACCTTGAAGGAACTCAACAACAATGAAGAGATGGAGCTTATAGGTCTCATTGGGAACCTCAAAACCCATGAGATGGAAAGGAAAGCAAGGGAGGACATGGCTCCTACCAAGAAGAAGACTATTGCCTTCAAGTGTCAATCATCACACTCCGACGAAGATGATGAAGAAGAAGATGACGAAGAGCTCTCACTTCTAGTCAAAAATGTTCGGAGGATGTACAACAAGGCGAAGTTCCAAGGTAGAAGGAGATGGCAAGGAGGCAAAGAAGAAAGAAAGATCATATGCTTCAATTGCCAAAGACTGGGACACATTGTTGCGGAGTGTCCGGACAAAGCTAAGCCCTCCACTTCAAAGAAGCCTCACAAGAAGAAGGCTATGAAGGCAACTTGGGATTCGGAGACCGAATCCGAAGAAGAGATCGACACCGCCAACATGTGCTTCATGGCCAATGAAAGCACAAGCAAGGTAACCCCTTCCACTCCTTTTGATGATGAACTCTCCATGGATGAACTAGGAGAAGCTTTTGTTGAGTTATCACAAAATTATGATTTCTTAAAGAAAAAGTATTTAAAAATGAAAAAGGAAAATGAATCTTTAAGTCTTCAAGTTTTTACTCTTACAAAGAAAAAGATGATTTGGTTTCCACCTTGGCCACTACTAAAAATGATTTTGAAAAATATAAGATTTCTTGCAAAGGTAAGACCCCACTAATTGATTCTAATGAAGTTTCTATGCTTAAGGAAAGATTAGACTCATTAAGTGTTGTTTTGAAAAATTGTGAATTTAACAAGAAGAAAATTGAGGCTATGTTTCCTAAGAAACAAGCCCCAAAGAAAAATGCTCATGCTCATGTTCATGTTCATGCTACACAACCTAAACAACATGGCAAAACCCCAAAACATGCTCACACTACACATACACATCATGCTTTCATGTATAGAAAAGTGTACTCATGTTCACATTGTGGGCGGAAAGGACACTTAGCTAATTTTTGTTATGATAGACTAAGTGCATCACATCATAATGTTTGGGTTCGTAACACTAACTTTCAAGGACCCAAGAAAGTTTGGGTACCAAAGTCAACAATTATTTTAAATGATGTAGGTACTTTCCAAAGCCCAACGACGTAGAGGTTTGTGGTATCTTGATAGCGGTTGCTCAAGGCACATGACTTGGGACATCAACAACTTTGCAACCCTATCAGATATCATGAAGGTGGCACCGTCACCTTCGGAGATGACGCCAAGGTAAAATCATCGGTATTGGTAATGTAAAACTTGGCACCTCTCCTTTAATTGAAAATGTAGTTTTAGTTGATGGCCTCAAGCATAATCTCTTGAGTGTTAGTCAACTTTGTGATAAAGGTTTTGATGTTGTTTTTGATAATGTTGCTTGTAAGGTTATTGATAGAATTTCTAATGTTTGTGTATTTTTCGATTTTCGTGAAAGTAATGTTTATATGATTGATATGTTAAATATGTCTTGTAATATTACTTGTTTGCAAGCCCTCGATGATGACTCTTGGTTGTGGCATAGGAGATTAGGGCATATTTCTTTTGATCACATTTCTAGGTTAAATACAAAGGAAATGGTGAAAGGTATTCCTTGCTTGAATTTTGAAAAGGACCGAGTTTGTGACGCATGTCAATTTGGGAAACAAACTAAGTCTTCTTTCAAGTCAATTAAGGATATCATGACATCACGTCCTTTGGAGTTAATCCATATGGATCTTTTTGGCCCTACACAAACCAAAAGTTTAAGTGGGAATAGATTTGCTTATGTTTTGGTTGATGATTTTTCAAGATTTACTTGGGTTTTCTTTCTTGAACATAAAAGCCAAGCATTTTCGTATTTCCAAATTTTTAAGAAAAGAGTTGAAAAAGAAAAAGATGTTTCGATTTTGAGAATAAGAAGTGATAGAGGAGGTGAATTCATTAACCAACCCTTTACCACTTTTTGTGATGAACATGGAATAAAGCATGAACTTTCTTGTCCTAGAACTCCACAACAAAATGGAGTAGTTGAACGGAAAAATAGAACATTACAAGAGATGGCTAGGACAATGCTAAGTGAATATGGTCTACCACATTATTTGTGGGCCGAGGCCGTAAATACATCATGCTACATATCAAATCGTGTTTTCTTGTGTAAAAATACTACTAAAACTTCTTTTGAAATGTATTTTTCTAGAAAACCTAATGTTTCCTATTTTAAAGTTTTGGTTGCAAATGCTTTGTTTTAAACACAAAAGATTTTTTAGGAAAATTTGATCCTAAATCTTATGAGGCTATTTTTGTAGGTTACTCAAACACTAGTAAGGCTTATAGAGTTTTCATTAGATCATCTTTGACTATTGAAGAGTCTATTCATGTTAAGTTTGAGGAATCTAACAAGTTTGTTAAGAATGTTGTAGAAATAGATGCATTGGATGAAGGTTTGGAGAAAGTGACCTTGGAGGATGCTTCTACTATGGGAGACAAACCAAAGGAAGATGAAGGAAGCGAAGCTAAGGTGGAAGAGGCACAAGGAAATGAAAATCAAACACATGAGGTAGAGCCTACTCAACCACTACCAAAGGATTGGAGATACAATCCACATCATCCCAAGGACCTCGTCATAGGTGAAGTATCAAAAGGGTAACAACTCGCTCTAGACTTCATGACTATTGTGGTAACTATGCATTCATTTCTCATATTGAACCCAAAAATGTGCTCGAAGCCGAGGCCGATTCATATTGGTTGCTAGCCATGCAAGAGGAGCTCAATCAATTTGAGCGCAACCAAGTTTGGCACCTTGTTCCTAGGCCCCACGATAGACCAACAATTGGTACTAAGTGGATCTTTAAGAATAAGTTGGATGAATCAGGTCATGTAGTTAGAAACAAGGCTAGGTTAGTTGCCCAAGGTTACACTCTAATCGAAGGGATCGATTTTGAAGAAACCTTTGCACCCGTAGCACGGCTTGAAGCCATACGGATGACACTAGCATTTGCCTCATATAAAGATTTCAAATTATTTCAAATGGATGTTAAAAGTGCTTTTCTAAATGGATTTATTGAAGAGGAGGTGTATGTTGAACAACCCCCCGGGTTTGTTGATCCTACACATCCGGATTTTGTTTTTAAATTAGATAAAGCTCTTTATGGTTTAAAACAAGCCCCTAGGGCTTGGTATGAAAGACTTTCCTCATTTTTGATTTCAAATGGTTTTAAGAAAGGTAAATTGACACAACTTTGTTTACAAAACATGTAGAAAATGACATTCTTATTGTGCAAATTTATGTAGATGATATTATTTTTGGTTCTACTAATGAATCTCTTTGCAAAGCTTTTGAGTCATGCATGAAGGATGAATTTGAAATGTCTATGATGGGGGAGCTCAACTATTTCCTTGGACTCCAAATCAAGCAAAGGAAGGATGGGATCTTCATCAATCAAGCCAAGTACACAAAGGAACTAATCAAAAGGTTTGGGCTTGAAGGATCAAAAGTAAGCAAAACTCCCATGGCAACAACTACAAAGCTTGACAAGGATGAACAAGGTAAAAGTGTAGACATTAAATTATACCGTAGCATGATTGGTAGCTTGCTTTATTTGACGGCTAGTAGGCCGGATATTATGTTTTCCGTTTGTCTTTGTGCACGTTTTCAATCTTGTCCTAAAGAATCTTACATAATTGCGGTTAAACGCATAATTAGATACCTTAAGGGCACTATTGAAATGGGTTTATGGTATCCTAAAACCGGATTATTTGAAATGAAGAGTTTTTCGGATGCCGACTATGCGGGTTGTAGGGTAGATAGGAAGAGCACAAGTGGAACATGTCAATTCTTAGGTAATTGTCTTGTATCTTGGTCTTCCAAAAAGCAAAATTCGGTAGCCCTATCAACCGCCGAGGCGGAGTATGTTGCGGCCGGAGCTTGTTGTGCACAAGTTCTTTGGATGAAACATACTCTCCTTGACTATGATTTACACTTTGATCATGTTAAAATATTTTGTGATAATACTAGTACTATTCACATGACAAAGAATGCAAATCAACATAGTAAAACCAAACACATTGACATTAGGTATCACTTTCTTAGAGATCATTATGAGAAAGGTGATATTGTTATTGAATATGTTTCTACCGATTTTCAACTTGCCGATATTTTTACTAAACCTTTAGATTATGCTAGATTTTCGTTTATTTGTGGTGAGTTGAATGTTTGTATTATGGATTCTTAAAATTAAAATTTTGTTTTAACCCTTTTTGATGTATGACAAAAAGGGGGAGAATAAGTTTGTTGATATTTGGAAAATAAGTTTGTGTTTATTTGAGTTTTTGGACAAAAACTATTGTGTTTGTTAAATGCTTTATGTATGCTTACATAGCTTTTCATATTCATGATAAATACATAGCATTGTTTGAGGGGAGCTTTCCAAGCTTTTTCTTTCTAAGTTTGATACTATTTGAGTTTCATTTCATAAAGAAAAAGAAAGTTTGTGTTTATTTGAGTTTTTGGACAAAAACTATTGTGTTTGTTAAATGCTTTATGTATGCTTACATAGCTTTTCATATTCATGATAAATACATAGCATTGTTTGAGGGGGAGCTTTCCAAGCTTTTCCTCCTTTATTTGTTTCAATAACTTATATGTTTTGTCATCATCAAAAAGGGGAGATTGTTGGCCCAAGGTTACAATCACCCATGATTAGTGTATTTTGATGATTACAAACATATTAGTTATTTGTACTAATAACATTTGTTGTTTAAGTGTATTTTCAGATTTCTATTCATACTAGAAGTCTTCTCTCACAAATACAAGGTTTTGGACTCAAGTCAACTCCAATTGGGCTCAAGATGCAAAATTGAAGATCAAGTGAAGATAGCCCTTCTTGAAGCATAGCTTTGAAGTTTTTTAGAAGTTTGTAAGTTTAGAATGTTAAGTTTGAATATAGGAAATTTGGCTCTAGGATTTGCACTCACACTTGTTTCATATATTTCCTATATTTTGAAAACGGTTAATTCCAAGTTTTATGCCTTAGTTTATATATACATGTACCAAAGCTTTATATCTTGAAAATCTTGTTTAAAACATGTGTATAAACTATTTTCTGCATAATACTTAACTATATGTATTTTAAAACACTTCTCAAAATTTTTCCTCCTTCAAAAACCAGTCCAGTTTTTCAGTTTCAGGCAACATCGGTCGACCGGCCCGGTCGACCGGCGCTGTGTCTGGACATGCACTGTTTGTGCATGTCTGTCGGTCGACCGGACCGGTCGACCGACTAAGAGCATTCTGCTCTCGGGATATTTCGGTCGACCGGACCGGTCGACCGAAAGAAGGAAACTGTGTTTCCTTCTTTTGGGTCGGTCGACCGGACCGGTCGACCGAGAGCCAACGGCTCTTTCCAGCAGGGCTGGCGGTCGACCGGACCGGTCGACCGCCAAGCCTGCAACAAGGCAACGGCTCTTTCCTCTTTGGGCAGTTCTGAAAAATCTGTTTCTTTTTCTGCTTTAACAGATTTTTGGAGAGTTGTTTGGGGAGCTTTTGCAGGTTGAATTAGGTGTAAAGAAATTGTTTTTAACTTATTTTCAACCCTATAATAGAGGAGAAGTCTCTCTTGCTTTTCACTTAGAAAAATCCTCAAGTTTTCATTGTTTTCAAAAGAGAAAGAAAAGAGTTTAAAGCTTTCATTCCAATTCTTTTTGAGCTAGTTTTTCAGTTGTGTTTGATTGCTAATATCACTCTACAACTGAAGTTTTTCTCACCACACTTCATAGAGCCAAAAATTCAATACTCATTCTATAGTGAAGTTGTAATTGAAGTGAGAGTGTTTGTAAAAGAGTTTGAGAAAGAGTGTAGTGATCTTGTTGTGATCACTTGGTTCTTGTAATCCTTTCCTTGTGGAGCAACCTCTTCGGTAGAGGTCCTTTGTACTCGGTGGAGCTCGGTGCTCGGTCTTCGGTAGACCAAATTGTAAAGGCATCCTCGGTGGATAGTGGAAACCCTTCACGGAGGTGAAGGCGGGGACTAGAGCAAGTGTGCTCGAACCTCGAAACAAATCATCTCGTTTGCGATTGCCTTTGCGTTATTCTTGCTTATAATTTCTCTTGCTTTATATTGTCTTTTTGCTTGAGAACTAACCCTTTACTTGTGCAATCTTGTCTAGTTCACTTTACTTGCTATATTGCTTGTGTGTATTTCATCATAGCATTTCATCCTTTACTTGTTCGATCATATCTCATACAACACGGTTGCATTGCGCACCTCTAACCCATATCTAGGGGAATTGGGAGGAAGGAGTTCAGAACCTCGCAAGGGGTATTCGGCTCTTAGTCGTGTTTTGAGAGATCGTTGCATCATTCATTTAATTAAAATTTAAAAGATCATTAGATTAGCATTCACACCTATTCACCCCCCCTCTAGGTATTTTTCAAAAATGGCATTTTATTCTACCTCTACCAAGGAAATATCTGCCTACTTTATTGTAGCAAGCGAATAAAAATTCATAGCAGTACTCACATCTCTTCCTTCGGTTTGTTCTTAAGGGCATTCTTCGCTATACACGGAAAAGCTACTTCCATATTAAAGCCTTCCTTGGCAAAAGTCTCAAAATAAGGGATTCCCTTTGAACCACACCATGCTCGAGCCTTCTTCTATGAAACCTAAAGACTCAAACAAAGAAATGGGTTCCACCGAATATTATGCAATTTTCATAGGGAAACAAAAAACAACTGAAAGTACATCTAGAGAGGGATGAATAGGTGTAATGCTAATCTAATAGGCAATAATGCAAAAATGCAACAATTAATAAAGGAATGATTCAAATAGTTAACTCAATCAATAAGTGTAGCCGATTTTCTATGAAGGGCTCTAGAGCTTCTCCTCTATATACTCTAGATAATGAGTTAAGGTTCTTAATTGCCTTCTTGATTGAGAGAGTGAAAAATTGACAAGTAAAGATGATGCTAGTAATAAATAGCAAGTGCTAATGAAAGTGAAAACACAAGTTTAAGCAATGTAAGTAGAGTATAGCAAGAAGAAAGCAATCACAAGCACAAATAATTTGTTTTGAGGTTCGAGCACCAAGCTTTACGTCCCTGCCTTCATCGCGTGAAGAATTTTCATTATCCACTAAGGATCTTTCTACAAAAGAGCCCCCACAAAGGAATTACAACAGTCTACACAAGACCAGAGAACATAACTCCAACTCTCAATCCTCTACACAAGAGGAAGCACAAAGCCAATGAGGTTTACAAGCTCTTCGTAACTACAAAGATCACAAACAATCCCTTTTACAACCTCCTATAATTTGATGTGATATGGAGCTCAAGAAGTTTGTGAAAGAGAAAATCAGTTGAAATGAATCAATTTAAGAGCTGAAAACTTGCAGAAATTGGTTTTGAATTGAGAGCACTTGAAGTAAGAAAACTTGAAATCTTTTCTTTTATATAAACTTGATTTTTCAAATATTTATCAAAAAGAATTTCTTACTCTACAAATGAACCATATATCTAGGCAAATGATAAACACTGTTAGAAGAGCCTATCAGGTCATTAGAAAAGAGATTAGACCTAAAAAGGACAAAAATATTCGTTGTTAAAAATCCCAGATTTAAAACTAGTCATTACTATAGCTCTAACAGAACTTCGATCGACCGGCTGGTTGACCAATAGTTCAAAATTTTGAACTATTCGTTAGACTTCGGTTAACCACCCGGTCAACTAGCCTAAACCAAAACCAAAAGCTTATCAGTTAGTCAGCCGCCCGATCGACTGCTAAGGTTGCCGGTCGACCGGTCGGTTGACGACAAATGTGCACAACATGCACAAACTGATAGCCAATATGGCCACGGTCGCCCGGTCGACTGATCCGGCCTAAAATCAATTTTTGAAATACTTTTTGAAACCAACTCATTTTTAAAATTTTTGTATTGGTTTGAAAAGTGTTATGGCAATACATAGGTTATGAGATGCATGATATAAATTGGATATATAAATTTGGAAAAATATTGGACATGTATCAAATATAAAACCTTGTAAAACACCAAAATGAGAAAAAAAACTAGATATCAAAATTCATATTTTGAAAACTTGTATTTTGTGTATGTGACTTCTTGAGTATCAATTTCACACACTATACTTTAAACATTTTATTATCTTACAATTGTACTCTATATCTTCAAGCAATCGTCAAGATGGCTTCTCCAAAATGTGAATCTTGATCGTCCAAATTCGAACCCTTCCTTTGAGTGATCTTGAGACTAGAATACTTTCCTTTTGAGGAAAATACACCAACAATGTTCTTAGAACTTGAAACACTTAGAAACACACAAAATTAATTAGTACCAAATTACGTCATGTGGCTTAAAATCATCAAAACAAAACTAAAGAGTGATCCCTTGGGCCAACAATATCCCCCTTTTGATGATGACAAAACACATGAGTTATTGAGGATAGACAAATATAGAGAGCTTGAAAAGCTTCCCCCTAAAATTATGCTTATCTATCATGTTCAATCATTTATGACAAAAGAATATGATAATTTCAAAACAAGTCATCATATGCATATAGGTATAGATATTAAATTTGAAAGACCATGCATAAATATACCAACCTCCATCCATGCCTCCAACCACCAAATAGGTATGCAACAAAGTAAGGCATATAAACATGAAATAGAGATAATAGAAAGTAGCTAAATCATAAATCTCTAGCTCATAAATCTCTCCAATACCAAATAACTCATGAATCTTCTTCCCCTTTTTGTTATATATCAAAAAGAGACTCAACAACCAATTAAAACTAATAGATTCATTGTTGATATCAATTTTATTTTAAAATGAGAAAAATCATACCAATTTAAAGTAAACACAAAAAATCTAACATAAATGCCAAAACAAAAAATAATTTGAAAAACTCATGGTTCCATAATGCAAACATTCAATTCACCACAAATGAAAGAAAATCTATTAAGATCAAGTGGTTTAGTAAAAATATCCACTAATTAAAATTGGTAGAAATATAGTCGATCTCAATATCTCCTTTCTCATAATGATCTCGAAGAAAGTGATATCTAATCTCTATGTGCTTGGTCTTTCTATATTGATTTGCATTGTTGGTAATATGAATGGTACTAATATTATCACAAAATATTTTAATATGGTCAAAATGTAAATCATAATCAAAGAGAGTATGTTTCATCCAAAGGACTTGTGCACAACAAGTCCCAGCCGCAACATAATCTGCCAGGCAGTTAAGAGAGTTACGGAATATTTTTCTTAGAAGACCACAAAATGATATAATTTTCTAAAAATTGACAAGTTTCACTAGTTCTCTTCCACAAGCCCATTCCAATAGTGCTCTTTGAGTATCTAATATGTTTTATAGCAATTAAGTATTACTCTTTAGGACAAGATTAAAATATAGCACATAGACGCACACTAAACATGATATCCGACCTATTAGCCGTCAAGTAAAGCAAACTACCAATCATGCTATGATAGAGTTTAATATCAATATTTTTACCTTGTTCATCTTGTCAAGCTTCGTTGTGGTAACCATGGGAGTCTTGCATATCTTTGCATCTTCAAGCTCAAATTTCTTGATGAGTTCTCTTGTATACTTAGCTTGATTGATGAAGATCTCATCACCCCTTTGCTTGATTTGGAGTCCAAGAGAATAGTTGAGCGCCCTCATCATACTCATTTCAAACTCTTTCTTCATGCATGATTCAAAATCCTTATAAAGTTTTTCATTAGTAGATCCAAAACGATATCATCAACATATATTTGCACTATTAAGATATCATCATCTATATGCTTTTTAAACAAGGTTGTAGGCTGTCCAAAGTTACTGAAGGACAAACCATTGAAAAGCTCTAGACGCGAGGGATTATCATCCGCGTCTCAGCATCAAGGCGCGTCGACTTGACACCCGCGTCTCAGCATCAAGGGGCGTCGGCCTGACACCCGCGTCTCAACAGCAAGGCGCGTCGGCCTGACACCCACGTCTCAGCATCAAGGCGCGTCGACTTGACACCCGCGTCTCAGCATCAAGGCGCGTCGACCTGGAACCCGCGTCTCAGTTATAACCGCCTTGGTTAAGGGACCAATCACTGCCCACGCGTAAGGGAGACCAGCTCCCATCGTGGCGTGTCTTTAGCAGGCACGTGGGTTGGTTACCGCCCATGTAGCGGGGAAGTTGGCTCTCATCGTGGAGTATTTTTAGGGGGCACGTTCACCCCCTAAGACCTCTATAAATAGCCCCGTCGCTATGAAAAAGGGGTCGGACCCTGGAGGATCAGAAAAAATCGAAGGGCATCAATAGACATAAAGAGGCCGAGAGATATCAACAGGCGCGACACATACAGAGAGAGAGAGCTCGACTCTTCAAGCTAACTTGCTGCGTACAAGTTGCTCTTCGCCTACCTTCTCTTTTAGAGTTTTGGTAGACGGGGCTGAGTTACTCCTTCTACCTGCCAAGGAGAAGATCCCTTGACGGTCCAGACGGTCATCTGGTCAACGGAGAACAAGATTCACTCTCCACCGCCACACGAAGAACCCAGCACTAAACAAAGGGGGATTCAAGCTTCAACATCCTCCCTCCCTTGTAACCGGAAGATTAGTCTGTTGTAATTTTTCATCTAATTCAAGGAAATTTTACACCTCCTCCTTTTCCGTGTCCAACAAGAGATGGCGACTCCGCTGGGGACTACTTTCGTTACTGACGAACAGGTAGTGGCGCAAGATGACGTCCACCATGAGGGAAAGATGGTCGAATCGCTCGTTGTCGAGTTCGACCAGGCGAAGTACGAAGAGTTCCTCTCTTCTGGCTCCAAGAGCCCAAAGACCCGCGTCTGTCGTAGGGTCTCGGCGGGGAATAACTCTGAAGCTCAAACTGAGGCTCTCTTGGGCGCCACTGCTACGGCCCCTTGTGCACAGAAAAACCCGCGTCAACGCCTCTCAGAAGGCCAGCGTGGTCTCGCGTGCGACTGCTGCTGCGACCAACTGCGTCGCACAAAAGACCCGCGTCAGTGTCCCTCAGAGGACCCGCGTGGTTAAAACCCCTGATGTTCAGCATCAGGATGTTGTCGGTTTCTCTCCTCCTCCGCGACGCAACCGAAATGCTGAGCGTCGACAGAGAAGACGTGCGCGTCAGCTGCAAGTTGGAACCGTCGGTTGTCCAACTGAGGCTGGATGCGACGTACAATCGCGCGCCTTGCCTACGCCGCGTCCAGTACGTGAAGTCCGCGTTTGGCGTCCCAAACGCGAGATTCCTCCAGTTAGGTCCTCCGAGGACCAACTCATTAAACGCCAACGTGAGACCTCTACGCCTCGTCAAGCACAAGAGGCACGAGCCCATAGGCGTGGGGCCCAGCAGCCCATCCTCTCTCACCCGTCTCTGCCCGGACGCACCAGGCATCAGCGCGAGACTCGCGTCTCATCTCAACAGAGACGCCAAGCGCGCATTAGACCGCCGCGACGCGAGAGCTGTGTCCCTGAAGTCTGCGTCCATTCTGCATAGCACATGGATGCCTCCCGTCTTCGACGTTGTGAGGCTAGTCTCTTTGATCCCTCTTCCATGGATTTGAGAGATTATTTAACAAAGAAAAGAAGTGCCAATCAGGCCACTTCGTCGTGTTGCTTCCAACAGCTCATCTCCATGCTCTCGGAGTGCCGTTGCGGGTCGAGTGTGCACCAGCAGTCTTTAGTTAGACAGCTGACCTCGATCCCCCCGTCAGCCAAAAGAAGGCGCTCCCATAGAAGGAGAACCTTCTCTGACGTTGAATACCCAGAGCTTACTGCGAACATGACAAGCAGAAGCAAGGGAAAAGGGCTTGCAGTCAGCTCAGATGAGTCTGACTCTGAACCGGAAGGGGTGTATCAACACACTTGTACCCGGACTGGGGCCATTCCCCCGGTTGACTATAATGCCTTAGCCCTTGGCATTAAAGTGAACGATTCTCACTCCGCCGTAGTGGAATCAGGGGCTTCAAACTCCTCCGTTGAGAAGGAGACCTCTGCCTACATGACAGGCACTCCTGATGAGACAGCTAGACGTCTGGAACAGATCCAAAAGAGACAAATGGAGATGATTGTGTCTCAACAGGAATCTATCGATGCTATCAAGCTGGCGCTTGCACAGCTGCTCGAAGACAGGAGGAGATCTCCTCCTAGGAGGTCGAGGGACAGGGAGAGAAAGGGAGGAAGCTCATCTTCCGAGCCTTCTGAAGAGAAGCCTCGATCTACTTCTGGCTCGTCCAAACCCTCGTCAAAAGGCGACCGAGACCCAGGGAAGGCTCATGCTAAAAGGATGAGTCAATTGGAGGAACGCCTCAATGCCCTTGCCAGTCGCAAAGACCTCCAAGAAGCTGGAGTGGTTCGGCCCTATCCAGCTGAGTGGGATTTAGTCCCGTACCCTCCTAAGTTCAAGGCTCCAACCCTCCAAGCCTTTGATGGGAAGGGGTCACCTAATCAGCACATCTACTACTTCAAATCCCAAACCGGGAATGTAGTAGACAATGACGCCATCCTGGCGCGACTGTTCATCGGCACCCTAAAAGGGTTGGCCTTTGAGTGGTTCATGAAACTCCCGGAAGGTTCTATCAAGAACTGGGGCGACTTGGAGAAGCTGTTCTTAACACGCTTCTTCGAAGATGACTCCGAGGTCACAATGCCCACCCTGTTAGCTACGAGACAGTGAAAGGGAGAGTCCGTCAAATCTTTTGTGGAAAGATTTCGAAACGTGGCACTCCGGTGTCCAAGCGGTATGACCCAGGCCACCCTGGTGGAAACATGCCGCCACAACCTCCAAACCTCACTCCTTGCTCAAATAGGAGTTGCTGAAAGCCGCACCTGGAAACAATTAGTCCAACAAGGTGAACAGGCTGAGGAGATTGTTGCCCGCGTCAGGGCAGAAGAAGGCAAGCCTAGGCCGGAAAGGTCAACTAGGCGAGTGCCATACACCTCCCTCCAGACGAAGCGGAAGGATAATTTGGCGACGGAGACCAAATCTCCCACCAAACCTCAACCAGCCAAGGCGAGTGGCTCTTCAAGCCAACCCCGCGCCAACAAGCAGTATTCCTTCAAGGAGGAACATGTCGATTCGCTCTTCAAGTTACTCAACAAGAGCAACCGACTGAAGCTCCCTGAGACCAGGCGCCCTCAGGAGTCGGCAAGACCGACAACCCCAACTACTGCTTGTACCACAGGATGTTGGGACACCCTACCAGAAGCTGTTACATCTTCAAGGACATCCTTCAGGCTCTGATTGACGCGGAGGTGTTGAAACTCCGACCAGAACAAAAGGAGGTGACAGCCAACATGACGTCGGTTCTCCAGTTTGGAAAACAACCTCCAGCACCTGCAGGGGTGGTCCCAATCCCAAGAGGAGAACTAAGAGTGGTCAACACAGACCCTCACCAGCAGCAGGAGAAGGGCTTGGTACCCGTCCCTACACCTCAAGGGGAAATTATGTGGGTCCACCCTGACCTAGTGGACAGCCAGCAGTGGACTACTGTAACCAACAGGAAGTCCAAAGGCAAGGCAAAAGCTTCGTCCTGCCATGTGGTATGTGCTTCCTCCCGAGAAGCAGAGGATGATGTTCCCTCACTGACTGATTCAGAAGAGGAAACAATAGTCTTGGCCGCAGAGCCCAACCAACCAATGACGGGGACTCGTTCAGGACAGCCCTACTTGAAGCAGTACGGCGAAGTGGCGGCAAACCCTCCACAACCGACTGCAGAGCCAACTAGGCCCTCCACGAAGCCACCAGTGGAGAAACAAAAAGAGACTCGATTCTCTCGAGCTCTTCAAAAGGTATAGCGGAAGGATCCACAACGCCTTACCGCTTTGATGTCTTGGCTCAATTGGCCAACATCCCGGCGCGGATCACCCTGTATGAGCTTCTAAGACTATCAAAGTCGACCAGGGAGGCTCTACAAGAAGCTCTGGCAAATGCTGAGGTCTTTATGACCCAGGTGCCAAAGGAGGAAGATGTAGAGAATTGTCTCCACGCCTCCCAGAGTGCTCCCTGCATTACCTTCACGGCAGATGATATGCAGGTTAAAGGGAAGTATGATCGACCCCTGTACTTCACAGGTTATATCGGATCATCTGAGGTGAACCGCATTCAGGTAGATCCAGGGTCCGCATTGAGCATCATGCCCCGCCGAGTCATGCAACACCTCGGCATCCCTACCCACCGTCTGAGCCCTACACAGACGACCATCTACGGGTTCAATACCAACGGCACCCGTCTGATGGGAAAGATCAAGCTCAAGTGCCAGATTGGGAGCCTCAAGTCAGAGGTGATGTGCTACGTCATCGATGCCGACACTTCCTACAATCTGCTGCTGGGACGACCATGGATCCACCGCAACTCCATCGTTCCCTCCACTCTTCACCAAGTCATGAAATACATTGACGCGAGTGGGAAGGTGCAAACATTGGTTGCCGAAAGGTATCCGTTTAAGGGGGTCAAAAATTATTTCACGGACTCCCTCCTATATCAGGATCCGGTGGATGAAACCCCGCAACTGGAGGTGCCAGACTCTGGTAATGAGGCTGACACTGAGCCCGAGCAAGACGAGTGCCTGTGGAAGTTGGAACCACTTGTAAAGAGCACTAATAAGCTCGATGTTGATAATACCACCGACGATGCAGGCGGTTGGTATATTAATGAGAATTTAGACTTTGAGTACTTTTCTGCGTGTGCATCCGATTCAATACCGTCGGATACTAGTACCGACGTAGACGATGACATCTGGTCGGCAATGGATGCTTTGACATCATTGCATGTACCAGTAAAATCATCTTTCGGGACATACCAGGATAATGGTGATGCGCAGGAATCTATATTCATGGTTCCGACAAGACGAAAAGGCCAAAAACCAATCCTTTTTGGGCGAATGACGACTGAACCAACGCCCCGCGAAGAATCGGAAAGTGAGGAGGAATCCCCTCAGCTCAGTCATTATGAACCAAAAGCGCTCAAAATGATGAAGTGCATGGGGTATGATCTAACCAACAGACCCGGGTTGAACTTCGGCAAAGGAAGGAGAACGCTACTTCGATCCTTTGTACCGAAAGGGAAGGCCCCCGATTATTATCATCGGACGCGCCGGGGGTTGGGCTATGTATCAACTCCGGTCCCATCAGCCTCCGATTCTCAAGAATCGTCGAGCAACGATTACTCTTCAGACACATCATCTTGGGAGTCAGATGTCAGTGTCGGCAACATCTTCAAGGAACTTTCAGTGAACATGGTTTCGACAAGCCACTTGGAAGATGGAAATGAAGAAATGATCCAATCTGATACAGATCCTTGGATCAAACATTTAAATGCTCTTTGGGATACCCGCTTTGAACAGCATGAGCCACCCACAGAAGACAAGGTTGTTCAGATCAACCTAGGAGATGAGGCTAACCCTAAGCCCATCTTCATAAGTGACGGCCTGTCACCTTCAGAGAAGAAGGATCTAATATCTCTTGTACAAGAGTATATAGACGTCTTCGCCTGGAATTATGAGGACATGCCAGGACTTGATCCTCAAGTGGCCATGCACCGCCTCAACATCAATCCGGACGTAAAGCCTGTCAAACAACAACAGCGACGGTTTCGCCCAGAAATAATGGAGGCAATTCAATCAGAAGTCAGAAAACTTATTGATTCTGGCTTCATCAGGGAAGAACAACATCCCGACTGGGTAGCCAACATCGTCCCCGTTTCCAAGAAGAACGGGAAGATCAGGATCTGCATCGACTTCCGCAATCTAAACGAGGCCTGCCCCCAAAGACGAATTCCCATTGCCAATCACAGATGTTATGATTGACAATACTTATGGATTCGAACGAATGTCCTTTATGGACGGATTCTCAGGATACAATCAAATCAAAATGTATCCTGATGATGAAAAGCATACCTCCTTCAGGACTCCTCTAGGGGTATATTGCTATACTGTCATGCCTTTTGGACTGAAGAATGAGGGGGCAACCTACCAAAGGGCCATGAATGCCATTTTCCATCAGCAAATGCGCAAAAACGGTGGAATGTTATGTCGATGACATTGCGGTGAAAAGTCGCATTAAAGGAGATCACATAGCTGATCTGAAGGCGGTCTTCGACATCATGCGGGCTCATCAATTGAAGATGAACCCCACCAAGTCCTTCCTGGGGGTAGCCAGTGGCAAATTCCTAGGATTTGTTGTGACTTCCACAGGAATCCATTTGGATCCGGAGAAAGTCCGCGCTATCCAAGAGATACAACCCCGAGAAACCTCAAGGAACTCAGGGGTTTACAGGGTCGATTGGCGTACATCCGCAGGTTCATCTCAAACCTCTCCGGAAGATGCCAGCCCTTTGCTAAGTTGATGAAGAAGGGTGTCTCGTTCATTTGGGACGATGCTTGCCAACAAGCGTTTGAGGAAATCAAACAATACCTCACCCAACCACCAGTCCTTGCAGCCCCGGTGTCCGGAAAACCTTTCCTGGTGTACGTCCGGGCAATGGACTATTCTTTGGGAGCTCTACTAGCTCAGAATGATGAAGAAGGACGAGAACAGGCAATCTACTATCTGAGTAGAACAATGATCGGAGCCGAACATCGGTACAACCCGATCGAGAAGGAATGTTTGGCACTAGTGTTCGCCATTCAGAAAATGCGACACTATCTGGTAGGCCAGACTATAAATGTCATATCAAAAGTCAACCCCTGAGGTTACTTATGACAAAGCCTTCTTCACTAAATGGCCGGCTGGCAAAATGGGCCATGTTGCTATCCCAGTATGATATGCACTTTCTGCCGCAGAAAGCCATTAAGGGACAAGCGGTGGCAGACTTCCTAACTGAACACCCAGATCCGAGGGCAGCCAAAGTCTACGAGGATCTCCCAGACGAAGTGGCCGAAGTCTACCTGACTCAGACATCGTTCGAAAGTCAAGTGTGGCAACTTTTCTTCGACGGTGCATCTAGGACAAGCCCCAAGGGACACGTAGTGGCGGGGGTAGGAGTAGTACTTGTCTCCTCACAAAATTATGTGATCCCCCGAGCTGTCTCGCTAACGGAGCCTTGTTCCAACAATGTGGCGGAGTACAATGCTCTATTGATCGGGATGCAGCTCGCCGATGAGATTGGCGTTAAAAATCTCGAGGCATACGGTGACTCTAAAGTCATCGTCAGCCAAATTCGCGGGGAGTACGAAGTCAGACATGAAGACTTAGTACCCTATTACAACGCAACTATCCGCCTGGCCGAGGGGTTTGCTAACTTCTACATCGACCATGTACCGCGCAGGTAAAATGCGCACGCCGATGCACTCGCATCCCTTGCAGCCTCCCTAGCCCTTCCAGCTGGAGCAATGGAGAAAATATTCGTCTACAGCCACGACTTGCATTGCCCGAAAAATACTCTCGAGGACTATCAGGAGTCAAAGGGAGATTGTCGAGGCAAAGAAGTGCTGGAATTGTCGGCCGTTCCAGAGCTTAAAGACTGGCGATTCCCCTACATCGACTATGTCTTGTACGGCATCCTGCCTGAGGACGCCAAAGAGGCGGCTGCCATTCGAAGGAAAGCCCCTAAGTTTTACTATAATGCGATTACACGAACATTGTATCGTCGGTCGCATGACGGGATCTTACTCCGGTGCCTCTCACCAAAAGAGGCCCAGGAAGTATTGAAAGAGGCCCACGACGGTACGTCCGGAGCCCATCAACCTGGCCCAAAACTGGCACATCGACTCCAAAGATTGGGTTACTATTGGCCCAAGATGGTTGCCGACGCCGTCGCCTATGCCAAAAGATGTCACGCTTGCCAAATACATGGAGATTTTATCCATCAAGCACCAGGGTACCTCCACTCTACGACCTCTACATGGCCATTTGAAATGTGGGGGATGGATGTGGTTGGTCCTATTAGCCCACCATCATCAAAGGGACATCGGTTCATTCTAGCAATAACCGATTACTTCTCCAAATGGGCTGAAGCCATTCCTTTGAAGGAGGTGAAGTCGTCCAACGTGATCAAGTTCGTAAAACATCACGTTATTTACCGTTTCGGTGTACCTCGGCGGATTGTCCATGACAATGGACCCCAGTTCATCAGCCAGGCATTCCAGAGATTCTGCGCTAAGTTCAGAATCCAGAGTGTGTCCTCAACGGCATACTATCCTGCCGCTAATGGCCTCGCAGAAGCTTTCAACAAGACCATTGGCAAGCTTCTCAAAAAGTTCGTCTCGAAGAGTCAACGCGACTGGGACGACAAGCTAGGCGAATGCTTATGGGCCTATCGCACAACAGTACGAACCCCGACAAAGGCCACGCCGTTTTCCTTGGTATACGGATGTGAAGCCGTGCTTCCCCTGGAAATCCAAATTCCATCTCTACGCGTCGCCTTGACAGCAGAGATGACGACAGAGGAGAAGCATCGACAGCGACTCCAGGAACTGGAGGCCTTAGACGACAAACATCTGCAAGCCCAACAACAAATCGAGCTCTACCAAGCTCGAATCACCAGAGCCTTCAACAAGAAAGTTAAAGTACGAACTTTCAAGAAAGGCGATCTTGTCTTAGCCGTCAGAAGACCCATGGTGATGACGCACAAAACAAAAGGAAAATTCCAACCCAAATGGGAAGGACCATTTGTGGTAGAGTCAGTCTACTCAAATGGGTCATATCGCCTCATAACCTCGAATGGCGATACACTTATGATGCCAATCAATGGCAGATTCCTGAAGAAATACTATCCTTAGATGGTATTCTTCCGCTGATCAAGTTAAAAATACACCTCTGATCAAAACAAGAATGGCTTCTTCATTAATATCCGACGCCTCCGACGGCTAAGGATAGAGGAAAATGTTGGCTTTTAAGCCCAACATAAGTCTTCGACAACTCATCATGCTGAGGGGAATAGCATGGCTAGCCCAACTCAAACGGTAGTTGGTAAAGGCACCTCAAATCCGTTGATAGCTGGGGGTTTGCTAAAAATCCTAAGTGGACTTGATTCCACTCTTTCCTCCAAAATCCCTTACCAATTCTCATCCATAGAATGGTAGGACCACAAAAAAAAAAAAAACAATCGTTGCCAAGTTAACACCATACCTTTGGTAATGAGATACCCCTTGTGGAGTACAAATCTCGCTTGTCAACTCTACATTTTGCCAAGTTAACACTACACCTTTGGCACTTCAAATCTCACTTATCAATTCTCATCCATAGAATGACAGGTCCTCAAACTGTTTTTGGCTCAAGCCAATTCTTGTCAAGTTAATATCACACCTCTAACAAAACTACTGTTTAAGTTAACATTATACCTCTAAGCAGTACTTCAAGTTTCTGCCAGGTTTAATATTACACCTCTGACAGTCACTTTTCTTCAGTCTTCCACATCGAAGCTGAAATGAATGATGCCAAGTTAACACTACACCTCTAGCATCTGAGTCATCGCTAAGTTCAACAATACACCTATGGCCATGACCTTTCCTCAACTTCCTTGTCCAAGTCGAGATGACCAATGCTAAGTTCAACATTACACCTCTAGCATTACCTCACTGTTAAGTTAAACATCACACCTATGGCAGTGACATTCTAAGTTTTTCCTAAACAAAACTGAAATACTTCTGAGTTAAGGTAATATCACACCTCTGACTCGCATCCTTGTCAAGTTAACATTACACTTCCGACAAGACCACTTTCAACCCGTCAAGTTAATATCACACCTCTGATGGTAACAAACCTTCCTAGACTCTCCACGAGTCTAATCTCACTTGTTGTTCTCTTCAATAGAATAACAGGTCCACCTAAAAACATTGTTAGGTTAATATTACACCAATTAACAGTGTTTTCATCAAATCCCCAGCTGAACTCGATTAAGTTAATTCTAAACCTCTGATCAGAGTTCACCCTCCCTGGGGGTACCAATTCTACTTGTCGCTTTCTCTTATAAAGTGGCAGGTCCACCAAAAATTATTTCATCTCTGTCAAGTTAATATTACACCTCTGACAGTACTGTGAGAGTTCCTGAAATAGGACCTTTCCCTCCAAAGTTTGATTTGTTGAGATTATCGTCATAATTTTGACAAAGTAAGAGATTCTTTGCTTCTATGGGTCTAAGACAAAAAAAAAAATTCAAGACAATGAAAGAGGCAAAAAGAAAAGTGTCACTTTTATTTATTTCCAAATATATGAAAGTGATACAAAACGCTCTCTTATACAATAAGATTGAGAATTACAATTAAGGAGTACAAAGAAGTCCCTCTCTCTCTCTTAGAGGTTGCACTCACTCCTTATAAGCCGCATCTGATTCCAAGTGCGCGATGTTTTGTGGCCACAATAGAAGCTGGTTACACCACGATGCATGATGTAAGCATCGAAAGTGCCCTAGCTGACTAAGCTAAGAGCAATAGTGTTCTTGAGGTCTGGTGGCAACAGAAGGTCCTGCAACCCTTCGTTCAGGCGCGTCTCTTTCCCTAGCAGGCCATCCAACGGACATAGACTGTCCTTGATGTCACTTCTGGGGTGGGAGAGGAAGAGGATCTTGTCCGCCACCACAACCGCCGGAGCCCTCATCGCCGTCATGCATAGCCTGACCATCTCTTGCCAGCAGGCATGAATGGCGAAGCAGATCTGAAGAGACCTTGGCGAGGGTTGGGTCCTCGTCAGAGATGTAATATACTCTCTTATAGGTGACGAGGACCATAATATACTCTCTTATAGGTGAACATCGAACAAGTTCGCCGGCCAAAGCATCCTTCCAGGGGCCCAGCAAACCAGCAAGCCTACCTGCAAGAAATGAAACAAAGGAATCAGAACAATCTGCAACTTAGTATGTTTCAACAGAGAAAAACTAAGTCGCAAATGCAGACTGCAGACGCGGGAATGATCCACGCAGTCAGCCAAGCAGACGCGGGAATGACCCACGCAGTGAGCCAAACTGCTGCGTCAGCAGAGACAAACGCGACTCAAAACGCGGTCTCGTTCTGCGCCCAAGTCGAAAGCACAGGCGCCGAAAAGGCACAGACGCCGAAAAGGCACAGACGCCGAAAGTTGCCATCTCCTTGTTGAGTGAACAAGAGTTGCAAGGCTCGGGTCTGAAACCTTTTTGGAATTCGTCCAAAGCGGTAGCCATAAAACGCGCCAAGACAGTGGCTTTGAAACGCAAGCTTTGTGAACAAAGCCAGCGCCAAGTGCCAAAGACCCCTGCACTCGCGTCCAGAGAAGTTCAAATCTGTGGCGCAAATTCCAGAAGGAATGCACCAACACAGACTTCGTGAGGGGGTCCAGATAATGATGATGCCAAGGTACAGGCCGTGGTAGATTAAAATATCATGGCTAATCGGGACGGCGTACCAACAGAGGCTTCTACCAAGAGTCGGGCTCTCCGCGTCCAGACGCGGACGTGCAAGATGATCAGAGAGACACTCTGCCCCGAAGAGACCAAACAGGAGCATACAAGCCCTGGGTCATCTTCATCCACAGAGCCATCCTCACCCATGGAGACAATACTCTGAAGAGGATGAAGGTTCTCAGAGCGCTCGCTCTCAAAAAGAAAACAGTCCAAAGATTGGATTGAAGGGAGAGGGTGCGCCCTATTTATAGGCAGCCCCCGATAACTGCAATTAATGATCTCCTGACCGCACGATGGTCAAGGTCCAATAAGGGACTGACGCGTGTAACGCCGCTTCGAAAACCGTCGCAGGCGCCAATCTCCAACCACCCGCATCGGTTTCTCATTAAAGGGAATTAACGCTCAAGACCAATAAGAAGCCGACGCGTGGATAACCGCTTCGGGAAACAGCGGAAAATCTGCATTCCCGATCATCAATAGAGATTTGAAGATCACATCAAATCTTTATGACAGGCTGTATGTAACGCCTGGGAGGTTACACCAAGACGCAGACTGAAGAACCGTATCCAAAATTCGCGTCCCCTCCCCAGATTGGATGACGATCACCCGCGTCCTAGAGGAATGTCCGCGTGATGCAAAGTCGCGTCCCCTCAGCAAACGGGGTCCTTTTTAAGGAAAACACTTAGTCCATTTTGGGATTAATGGAAAATGCATAAGGCTGCGTCCCTCGCGTCTGCTTGATCCGCGTCTTTCCTAGCGAAGCAAATTCGCGTCTCTCCCTACAGACGGATGCCGCGTCTTCTGAACTCATGGCCGCGTCTCCCTATGGATTGACGCTGCGTTTCATCAAAAGAACTTGGTTCTGCCCAAGTTCTTCTGAACTCATGGCCGCGTCTCCCTATGGATCGACGCTGCGTTCCGCCCAAAGAACTTGGTTCTGCCCAAGTTCTTCTGAACTGATACCCGCGTCTCCCTGTGAACAGAGGCCACGAGTCGATGCTGCGTTTCATTGAAAGAACTTAGTCTTACCTAAGTTCAGTATTCACAGCCAGTGATCAAGAAGTTGGATTCATCCGCAGCTAAGCAAAGAAGATCGAACAAAAAATGTCCTTTTTATACCAAAAGTGGATACAAACACTCTGATAAATAGAGTGTCCTTTTCTTTAAAAAAAAAGAAAAGAAAAGAAGGCTAAATGTCCTGGTTCGCCAAGGAACGGATTTGCTCCCTGAGATGATGCATCTTGATCTGACGTGCCTTCTCAGCCTCCATCATGGCTTGGACCCGCAGCTCCTCTTCAGATAGGAAGGGTTTTGCAGCCAGCTGCGCTCGCAGAGATTCCACCCTGGAAGAATGTAGAGACAGACTCTCTTCAGCTCGCGCTTTAGCCGCCTGTTGCTCCGCAAGCTCCTCTTTGATGGTAACAAGCTTCTTCTCATTGATCGCAAGCACAGCTTCTGCCTTGGCAATGGTGTCCCGAGCCTTGGCAATGGTGTCCCGAGCACTGATGATGACGTGCTCCGTGCTCTGCATGACAATCTCGGATTCCCTTGAATCGTCAGTTAGTTTCTGACATTCAGCCTGGGAATATTCGAGGCTGCAGATCTCTGCATCTATTTGTGCCTCTGCCTCCTGTCGCTCTTGTTCTTGAGCAGCTAAGAGCCGGGCTAGGGTGGCCTGGGCCTCACTAGAAGAGCTGGCATTTTCCAAAGACTTCAGCTCGTGCAGGTCGTCTCCCAGTTGCTCCACCACCCGCAGACACGCCTGGGCAAGTGAGGGGCCTCCGGTTAATTCGACGTTCTCGGCCAGATTTCTGAGAAGCGTCCGGGCAAAATTGAAGGAGCTGCTTCCACGTAAGATGAGATCAATACATGATCCCATCGAAGCAAAGAATTGTTGCACCATCTGGCGTGCCAGTTCCCCCATATCGTCACCACCTGGGAAGCTTCCCGACCCCTTTTCTGTCACGGGATAAGGCGGATCTTCTCGCACAAGAGTTGTGCTGACCACCGATACGGCTAGAGCAGAAGTAGCCTCGGGCGTTTCCAGAGGTGCTATCTTTGCAGGAACCTCCTCCTCAAAAACTTCAGCCGAGACCTGAGCCGTGTGGCCTTCTGGAGGGATATCAATCATTGGACCCTCCACCTGAGCCCCCTTAGCTCTCTCTGCAAATGACCACAACATTAGCCACAAAGGTGAAGAGCGAAACATTCAAAATATCAGAACTTCCTTACCACCTGGGAGGTCCAGAGATAGCAAACCCTTGGGTGAATCCTGCAGAATGAGAGCTTCCCCAGCCTCAGTGGGTACCTCCTTTTCCGGCAAAGCGGAGGGCTCCCTAGTTTCCGCAATCGCCCCTTCCGAAGTTGTCTCGCCAACCGAAGTCTCAACTCCTTCGAGCTGGGTCACCTCTCTTACCACCTCCTCGATATGCAAGGAGGTTGTAGTCTCGGCATCCTCAGCCAACCCTGCAGCGTAAAAGAAGAATGTTAAGACACCTTCTTCAAAATCAAAGAGGAAATCAGGTGAAAATACCTGCAATGGGAACAACTGTCGCCAACGGTGATGGCGCCGTCAACGGTTCCCCCCCGTACATTTCTTCCTCCGAGATATGGGAGAACTTGCTCGGATCAGGAAGGGTGGGTTCATCACCGTAGTCGACCTTGTCTTCAAACTCGCTTTCCCCTGAGTACGAGGAAGAAGACAGCTCAACGCGAGGAAGCTCTGCAACCGGAGCCTTGCCTCCAATTACCCCAGTGGTAGGACTGGGATCAATTGCCCGAGAACTGGAGATGAAGACACAAGGAGACCCCGACTGCTGCGCCTCATCTCTTCTTTCATGAGTAGAAGAAGGCTCGGGATGAGCTAAAATCCCCAGAATATCGACATCTCCTCCGCTCATGATGTCGACCTCTAGCTGCTCATCCTCGTCTGTGGCGGTGGATCGATCAACAAGCTCCCCTTCCTCCGCAGACCCGTGGCTTCTGCTAAGCGACCTGGGAACACGGACTAGAGGAGTTTCTTCTTCAGCTATATCCTCCTCCCTCAGTTCCCTGACACCAGAAGGGATGGCCGCTGGTAGAGAAACTGCTGGCGCCAAGTCTCTCCGCACCTTCTTACGGGCAGGCCCAGCAGTAGAAGTAGAGCCCTGACGACGCTTGCTCACCGCCTGTCGAGACTTAGTTGCTTGCGGCTCTGCCCTTGTTGCTCGCGGCTCCGCTTTAGTCGCTTGCGGCTCCGCCCTTGGTGGTCGTGGCTCCGTGGCTCGTGGCTCCCTTCTCGTTCTTCTCCCGACCTCCTTCTGAGCCTTCAGGTACTGTTCTACGAGTTTCGACGGTTTACCGGACTCTGTCCTTGCCTCGAGACTTGCATTGATGCTCTCGATGCATGAAGACGCCGGAAAAAAGTCTGGTGTCTGGATGGCTTGGGAGTACCAAGTGCAGAAGCTGAGGCTCATATGGCACTTGGGCCCCTCGAGAGGTAGACGGAAAGTTGCTCCCGTCCCTCCAGCCACACTGTAGTACCAGGCCCGAGCACCCTCGAACAGGTTCCCTTCGAAGGCGAGTCGAGCATTGGGGTTCCCGACATAGAGCTGATCATAGCCGAACTGTCGAGCGAAGCGATTCGGCATGTACGGCTCAATGGTGCATGACGTCCCTTGCCGGAAAAGCACATATCCGGGCCGAATATTGAGCAACCACCAGAAGGCTCCCGTGGATAGCCTCGTGAAATCATCTGGGCCCGCGGAATCAATAAGTAGATCCCCGAAAGATGCACCAGGGATCTGGGGGAGGCAACGATTGAGCTGGTAGTTCGCAGGATCTGAAAGGCACTTCCGGACGTAATATATATAAGGATCACGCCAGTTCGAACCCTCCAACCGCTGTACAAAAGGGACAGAACTCTCCCTCCAACGCACCGCCGTCATCAAGGAAGGGCAATGCATCACGTACCAAGCCATGAGGTACGTGTAAGGCAGCTCGACCCGAGGGTTGGGACGCTTCACCGTCGGATTCCCCTCTGAGTCAACATACAGCTTTCCCTCAGAGTCTGCAGTTTTCGGTGGCTCGCAGAAATTCTTAGCTAGCGCCCGCAGCCCGCTCTGAATACCAGCCGCCACGGCCGGGAGAAGGGCTATGGGGTTGCCATGAGCCAGGAGCACCGCCGGGTACACCACGTCAGCAACAATGACTTCATGTGGCAGCGTGGGCACCACACAACGCTTCAGCCACAGCATCAGAAAGCCCGCCAACAGCGCCCGATCGGAGATAGGGGTCCGGGCTTGATGGTGAAAGCTTTCAAAAACCAAGTCAGGGTCGAAACCGTCCTCGTTCGACTCCGTGGTGTAGAAACTGTCAGAAGCCTGGTCGATCCTGTCTTCAATCTCCCTATCGGAGCTGGGAGCCAATCGGGTTATCAGATGGTCTTTGGTGTTGACGTTGTTGAACAAGTAACTGGCCCAAGACAGTTGCTTGACTCCCTGCGACCGCCATTTGGTTATCTGGCCGCAAATGTGGAAGTGACATAGCACTTCCCAGTAGGTCTCATATATTAGGGGATACTCTTCCTTCAAAAGGTGAAGCTCCACAGTGGTCGGGACATATTCCTCATAGGGAATGTCCCCTGTTGCCAATCCTGAGACTTCATGGAGCTCGTGCAGAGCGAGGCCCATCTCCCCGACCGGAGTGAAGAACGTCCCCGTCAAAGAATTATAACGCTCTAGAACCCCGAAGAAGTTCTGAGAGCTTTGAGGGATCCCCCACTGCACGGCTCTGACTGCCGAGTACAGTCCCACACGCTTTAGCAGATCCCCGAGCTCGGTAAGGACAAAGCCGACCATCCTGCCCCACCAATAGTTCTCCGTGGAATGGACCCACCCGGGCGCACGGAACCCAACCGGATAATCACCCTCCGCTTCCATGAATGCGTTGAGGAAGGTAGTGCCAAGTTGTGATATCTCCCCAGCCGGAACCTCAGACTTGCGCGACCCAGGGAAAAGGCCGATAACCGACCTGTCATGGCTATCATGACGGTGTACTTTATGGGAGCCCAAATCACCGAGAGTAATCTCAGGGACATATCGAGAGAGGTCCCATTCCATCTTCCGAGGGACGGACATGTGCTGGAAATAGGACAGCGGGAACATCCTCTCCATGTTCGGAAGAAAGAATCTTCCACCCCTTATTTGACGGAGCCATTTGTAAGTTCCGTCATACACGCGATAGCCGCCATCGTGGATACGATCTCCGAAGAAGAAGGCAGGCTTCTCCAGCTTGATGCCAGCATCCGTTGTGAATGCTGCATCGGTCATAAGCACCCGAAGAGTCCTCATGTCAACATTCGAGAGCCTCTCCTCACGAGCCTGCGACTTGTCAGCAGTCACAGGAACAGTCCTTTGTAGCACAAAGGTCAAGTCCCGGTCAGCACCACCTACATGTCCAAAGTGGCGCGTCTTGGCGAGTGAAGTAGTAAGGTGTGGCGCTGCAAAAAGAAAAGGACACTTAGTTAGATACTTTATCAAAAGCAAGGAAAAAATGCTAAGTGTTCATAACCTAGACGCAGAAGAAGACACTGGACGCAGGAATTATCAAATCCGCGTCCAGACCTGCGCATCCAGGTCGAAACGCAGAAGAGACACTGGACGCAGGAATTATCAAATCCGCGTCCAGACCTGCGCATCCACGTCCAAACGCAGAAGAGATACTGGACGCAGGAATTATCAAATCCGCGTCCAGACCTGCAAGATCCGCGTTTTGCAAACCAAGACTTATGAGATTCAAGTACTTGGACTCAGGCGCCAGATCGTAAGAACCAGCACCTGATGTTGCAGAACGCAAGGATCAAAGTCCGCGTTTAAACCCTTCACAATTAGAAATATTCTAAGTGAAGGGTCCAAAAGGCAGGACCTAATGGCACCGGGTCATCAAACCCGCGCCTCGGTTATCAACCCAAAGACTGCGTCTGGGAATCAAACACGATTTAAATTTGTGTGTTAAGGGTTCTTAAGGGTTCTTTCAACCTCCTTTAATGGTGAAATTCACGCCTAAAAGGCATTTACCTTGGAGACCTTGGAGAACAACATCCTGCGCAGAGGAGGAGCCGCCCCTCCGGGCCTCGGCGACGGTCGCCTTTGAAGAAGAAGCAGTCGGCTTGGTCTTGGGTGCCATTGCTAATTCAATCCGAGGTTAAACAGATGAACAGAAGGGGAAATTCTCTTTCTTAAATTTTATCAGCGAGTGCGTTCGGAGAAGAAGAGGAATCTTCCCAACTGTGGCCTTTTATAGGCACAAGGATTCGCGAAGATACGCAGCGTATGGCCCGATGAATTCTGCGGCGAATCTCTGTTCGACGCGTGGAACGAAATCACTTTAACGCACAGAGAAGATCATGCACCACGACTCTGCAGCGAATCGTCGCTCGACACGTGGCACGGATCATTTAATGAGCCAGGAAATCCGCGCGCCAAAAGGTGAAATCCCGTCGGTTCCCCAGGCCAACTGGCAGCGCAATCATGACGTGGCACGGACTCGCACCCGACGGCCATGTCTCTTCGATGGATATGCCCCGTCAGCATCGCCATAAATGCGCCCAGACAATCGCGTCTATACTCAAGAGATGCGTCTCTCCGAAGTTCGCGTCTTCAGCGGAGCATCGCGTCTGCCTCATAGAAGATCAGGCGCGTTTCCGTTGCCAAAGGACGCACCCTACAGAAATCGCGTCTTTAAAGCAGTACCATCTCGGCTTTTTTTTTTTGAAAAGAACCTGCGTTCGGCCTCCTGCTTCTGCAAAATCAGTTCAACAGTACACTGACGCAAGCAGACGACTAACCACTCCTGGCTTAAAGCGCACTCGTGACAGACTAAAAGCAATCGGGGAGGTTTAGACTGTGCATCTAGACACTCAACATGATCAACTCTGGTGGCTTCAAAGAGTTCAAACAGTACACTCACGAAGACCAACTCCAGATAAGATCGAACCCGGGGCATCAACAGTCCAGCCATGAAGGTGAATTCAGCTAGAGTCCAAAGTATTTCGAAATCCGTCCCAGTTAACTGCGGAATATCGAAAACTTTGGAGGGGGTTCTGTAGGCTGTCCAAAAGTTACTGAAGGACAAACCATTGAAAAGCTCTAGACGCGAGGGATTATCATCCGCGTCTCAGCATCAAGGCGCGTCGACTTGACACCCGCGTCTCAGCATCAAGGCGCGTCGGCCTGACACCCGCGTCTCAACAGCAAGGCGCGTCGGCCTGACACCCGCGTCTCAGCATCAAGGCGCGTCGACTTGACACCCGCGTCTCAGCATCAAGGCGCGTCGACCTGGAACCCGCGTCTCAGTTATAACCGCCTTGGTTAAGGGACCAATCACTGCCCACACGTAAGGGAGACCAGCTCCCATCGTGGCGTGTCTTTAGCAGGCACGTGGGTTGGTTACCGCCCATGTAGCGGGGAAGTTGGCTCTCATCGTGGAGTATTTTTAGGGGGCACGTTCACCCCTAAGACCTCTATAAATAGCCCCGTCGCTATGAAAAGGGGTCGGACCCTGGAGGATCAGAAGAAATCGAAGGGCATCAATAGACATAAAGAGGCCGAGAGATATCAACAGGCGCGACACATACAGAGAGAGAGAGAGAGAGCTCGACTCTTCAAGCTAACTTGCTGCGTACAAGTTGCTCTTCGCCTACCTTCTCTTTTAGAGTTTTGGTAGACGGGGCTGAGTTACTCCTTCTACCTGCCAAGGAGAAGATCCCTTGACGGTCCAGACGGTCATCTGGTCAACGGAGAACAAGATTCACTCTCCACCGCCACACGAAGAACCCAGCACTAAACAAAGGGGGGATTCAAGCTTCAACATCCTCCCTCCCTTGTAACCGGAAGATTAGTCTGTTGTAATTTTTCATCTGATTCAAGGAAATTTTACACCTCCTCCTTTTCCGTGTCCAACAAAGGTAGTATCAACTTTGCTTTAACAAAATCATTTAAAACAAGAAAGTATTCAATCTTTCATACCAAGCTCTTGGAGCTTGTTTCAACCATATAAAACTTTTACAAGTTTACAAACAAAATTCAGATGTGTAGGATCAACAAACACATGGGATTATTCAACATACACCTCCTCCTTAATGAAACTATTCAAAAATACACTTTTAACATCCATTTAAAATAGTTTAAAATCTTTGAATGAAGATATAACAAGTGTCATCTGTATGGCTTCAAGCCATGATACGGGTGCAAATGTTTTCTTAAAATCAATTCCTTCGATTTGGGTGTAACCTTGGGCCACTAATCTACCTTTATTCATAATAACATTTTCTGACTTGTCCAACTTATTCCTAAAGATTTCTTTAGTGCCAATAGTTGGTCGATCATGGGATATAGGAATAAGATGCCAAATTTAATTGCGCTCAAATTGATTAAGCTCTTCTTGCATGGCAAGCAACCAATATGAGTCACCTTCAGTTTTGAGGATGTTCTTGGGCTCAATATGGGATATGAATGCAAAATGGCCACATATATCATGAAGTTTTCAGCGAGTAGTTACCCCTTGGATAGGTCGCCTATGATGAGGTCCTTGGGATGATTTGTAGCAAATCTTCGATTCTTCAGAAGTGGTTGAGTTGGTTCTACTTCTACATCTTGAGCTTCGCCATTTGTGACATCTTTTTATGTTATTCTCCTCTTGAGCCAGTGAGTCTTTCATGGAAATCTTTTCAAAATATTCACCTAAATAATCAATCTCTATAACATTCTTCACAAGAGAGTTAGATTCTTCAAACTTTACATGCATAGACTCTTCAATAGTTCAATAGTCAAAGTTAACTTATTGAAGACCCTATAAGTCTTACTAGTATTTGAATACCCAACAAATATAGCTTTAAATGACTTGGCATCAAATTTTTCTAAGTTACCTTTGGTGTTCAAAATAAGACATTTGCAACCAAAAACTTTAAAATAGAAAATATTTGATTTTCTCAAATAGTAAATCTCAAAGGGAGTTTTATTTGAATTCTTACAAAAATAAATTCAATTTTTAATGTAACATGAAGTGTTTACGGCCTCGGCCCATAGATATTGTGAGAGTCCATATTCACTAATCATTGTCCTAACTATCTTTTGAAAAGTACGATTCTTTCATTCAATGACTCCATTTTGTTGTGGAGTTCTAGGATAAGACAATTCATGCGTAATTCTATTTTCTTTATAATAGGTGATAAAGGAATGGTTGATGAACTCATTACCTCTATCACTCCTTATGCGTAAAATCAGAAATTTTTTCTTTTTCAACCCTTTTTCTAAAAACATGAAAATGCGAAAAAGCTTCATCTTTACTTTCTAAAAAGAAAACACATGTAAATTTTAAGAAATCATCAACTAAAACAAAACAAAACAATTATCACTAAGACTTTTCATTTTAGTTGGGCCAAATAAATTCATATGTATCAATTCTAGAAATCTAGATGTCATGATATCCTTGATTGATTTAAAAGAGGACTTGGTTTTTTTTCCAAGTTGGCACGCATCACAAATGCGGTCTTTTCATACTGTAAGAAAGAAATACCCTTCACCGATTTCATAGAATTAATTCAGAATAGATGGTCAAAAAAATAAACCTAGTCCCCTATGCCATAACCAAGTATCTTCATTAAAAGCATTCAAACAAGTGGCAGTGCATTTTAAATTTAGCATTCCAATCATATAAACATTGTTTTCACAAAAATCGGAATGAACACAATTATTTGATTTCTTGTCTAAAACATCACAAGTAGAGTCATAAAAAATAACCCTTAAGCCTTTGTCATAAAGTTGACTAATACTTAATAGATTATGTTTAAGTCTATCTACTAAAAGAACATCTTCAATTAAAGGAGATGAGCCAATCTTGATATTACCTATACCAATAATTTTACCCTTTGAATCATCCCTATATGGTGCCACCTTCATGATACCTTAATAGAGTTACAAAGTTGTTGATATCCTAAGCCATGTGCCTTGAGCAACCACTATCAAGGTACCACCGCTCCCTACGTCATGGAGCCTTGGTGCATACCTATATCATGTAAAGTAGTAGTTGATTTTGGTGCCTAAACTTTCTTGGGTCCAAAATTTAGTTTTTCTAACCCAAACAGGACTGTTTGATGCATTAAATCTATCATAACAAAACTTAGCCAAATGATCTTTGCGGCCATAATAGGTGCATGCATACACCTTGACATATAAAAATGCATAATGTATGTGAGCATGATGAGCATTGGCATTGTGTGCCTTATCAAAACTTAGCCTCTAATTTAGCCTTATCAAATTTACACTTTTTCAAAACATTGCCCAAAGTATCAATTTTATTTTTCATAGTGAAAATATCATTTTCATCAATGATTGAAAATTTGCTTCGCAAGAAATTTTGTGTGCATCAAAATTCTTTTATAGTTTATCAACTGTGAAAGATAAATTTTCTTTTTCTTTTGAAATAACAAACTAATTTATTTTGAGAAGTTCATTTTCTTTTTTTCATTTTCAAATACTTCTTTTGAGAAAATTATAGTTGTTAGAAAGTTCTTCAAAAGTTTCACCCAATTCTCCCATGGACAATTCACATTCATCAAAAGATTCAGAAGTTACCTTGGATTTGTTCTCATTTGTCATGAAATACATATTAGTCGTGTACATCTCTTCTTCAGAATCGCTCTCCGAATCCCATGTTACTTTCAAAGCCTTCTTTATGAAGGGCGTCTTAGAGGTAATTGGTTTGCTCTTTGTATTCAGGCACTCAGCAATGACATGTTCGTGCTTTCGGCAATTGTAGCACACTATCTTCTTCTCCTCCTTCCCTTGTCATCTTTTTTAGTTGTTGAATTTGCCTTTATTGTACATTCTCCTAACATTCTTTACAAGAAGGGATAAATCTTCATCATCTGCTTGGTCATCATGTTCATCATCAAAAATAGTAGGAGTGGATTTTGTTGGCCCAGAGGCCTTCCACTCTAGTTTTGATAATGATTAACTAATGTAGTTATGTTTACTAATAATCTTGTGATGTTTAGTTTCAGATTTATAACCAAGATATTAGTAAGTGATTAGCTTCAACAAAGGTATTTTTGAGCTTTTCACAAGGTGATTCAAGAGCCCGAGCGTAAATGTTCATACCTAGCACTCGTTGGAGTCAAGCTCGGTGGATCATGGTTTAGATCGAGTCGACTTGGAGACGGCGCTCTACAAGAAGACCTCGGTACATAGTTTAGTTTATAGTTTAGATTCATTTGTTAAAGATTAGATAGTGTGGTATGCTCAAGTTCACAACACACACTTGTTTAAAGTTTCATGTTTCGGGTTTTCAGTTTTTGGTTTAACGATCTTGGTTTTCATGAATAGATAGTATCAAAATAAGTTTACATTATTTAATGTATATTAGATATGTTATATATACATATGCTTCAACTATTTAAACAAACTTAGTTTGATAATCTATTTCATGAGTTTGAAGTTTTGGTATTTAAACAAAACTTACTTTCGAATTTTAAGTCAAAAACATTGATATATATATCTTTCATGTATATTGGATTATATCTATATACTACATGCCTAAAAGTTGTTTCATATCATGTTTTTATATTTCGATGAGTTTTGGACTAAACGAATTTTCTATTCAAAAATTCAAGTTTTGAAAAATACGGAATTTGATTTTTGGCAAAATTTCCAAGTCACAAAAATGGTTCAAATAGTTTGAAATATGTGTTGAATTTTTCACACATGTTTATATATCAAAGTATTTTACTGAAACTATTTTTGTGAATTTTTAGAAATTTATGAGATTTATTTGGTAATTAAACCCTGTTTTCAAATCCTTTTAACAGCCCTGCCAGGCTCTGGCGGTCGACCGACCGGTCGACCGGACCAGGAGCCGGTCGACCGGATGTGCACAAAACGTGCACATGGCCATATCAGTTGGCCGGTCGACCGAGCGGTCGACCGACTGAAGGCAACCCACTCTCGGGTTGCCCCGGTCGACCGGGCAGTCGACCGGCCAGAGAGCCATTGCTCTCTGGTTCAGGGCCCGGTCGACCGGGCGGTCGACCGAAAGGCTCAACGGTCACTTTTTTGACCGTTGGCCGGTCGACCGGCCGGTCGACCGGAAGGCCAGTCTGGGCCTAGTCAGCTGCCAACGGGCAAATTTTTATGGGGCCTATTTATACCCCATTTGAGGCCAGTTTTGATTAAGATTTTCAAGGAGAAAAATTTCATACTCTTCAAGTGTTTTCCAGCAAAAAGTTTTGGGTTCAAAATTCTTAATCTCTATTTGCTTTTAAAGTGTTTTATTTCAAAGAAAATAGTCTTTTGGGAATTTGTTTTGGTCTAAAAATTCTATATCTATTTGAAGATTTTCCAAGTGATTTTCTTTGTTCAAAACACTTTGTTTTCTCACACTTGAGCTTGTCATTCTATCCTATCTATAAGATCTTTGTTTTGTGGGAAAAGAATTGGTTTGTGGTCTTTTGATCACTAAGTTGTAAACCCTCCTACTTTGTGTTATCCCTCTTGGGTAGAGGTTGATTTTGGAGTGGTGGCTTTGTGCCCTATCCCTCTAATGAGAGGTTGATTTGTGTCTGACTTTGTGCCCATCCCTCAAGTGTGAGGTGATTGATTTTGGTGGCTTTGTGCCTTGCTCTAAGTGTAGAGGTTGTTTTAGTTGAGATAGGAGTTGTGTACTCCCGGTTGTATTACCCCAAATCCTCAGTGGAGGTTCCCTGTGTGGGAGTCCTGTGTGGATAAGTTAGTGGATTGGAAATCCTTCTGTGTGAAGGCAGGGACGTAGAGCTGGGTGCTCGAACCTCGAAACAAATCTTGGTGTTTGTATTTGATCCATTGACTCTAAACTCTCTCTCTATTACTATTGTGCCTTGCATCATTTCATATTATCATATCATACTTATATGCTTAGTTGTGATTGTTTGTGTGCCTCACTTATGTTTAACCACGAGAGCTTCATATAGCACCTCAACTTTTATTCAGAGGAATCAAGAGGAGTTAGTCCAGAGCCCTTCACCGAGAATTCGGCTACACTCATTGGTTACATTAAGTGTGTTGCAATTTAAGTTTTTAATTTTCGCATTTTGTTCATTAGATTAGCCGTACACCTATTCACCCCTCCTCTAGGTGTACTTACAATTAGTATCAGAGCCTACGCTCCTGATATTAGGTTTAACCACCTAGGAGTGTGATCTTGGTTTTGCTAATCTATTATTTGCATTTGCACATTTATATTGTTTACACACACTCATGGATTGCTTAACACCTCCCATGTTTGATGTCTCTAACATTGACATGTGAAAATTTAGGATGTCCATGTACTTGAAAACCCTAGGCTTGCATGTTTTCCTTGCCGCTACTAAGAAATCCTATCTTGGTAATAGCAATCATATAGAGGTCAATGCATAAGCCCTTGAGGCACTTAGAAGCACGCTTAACAAAGAATATCTGTGCTTAGTTTCTAACTTTGATTCCGCCTTTGTAGTGTGGAACACGTTGACCTCCTCCAAGCTTCAAATGCCAATCCAAACGGAGGATGAATCTAGTGGAGAATCCGAGCAGCAATGCTACATGGTCCAAGGAAATGACTCCCTTGTGGTATATTCGGAATCTCAATTAGATGATGATTGTGCTAGTTCTTCTAATGAGTATATTGATGCCAATGTCTTGAATGAAGAACTCTCAATTGTTTGTGAAAAATTATTAGAAAAATATAATCTTTTAAAAAAGAAGAGTTTTGAACTTAACAAAGAAAATAAGGATTTATGTTCAAAACTAGATTTGATTTTGCAAGAGAAAGTGGAGATTTCTAATGAAAGGGATTCATTGAAATCTAAACTAGATCTTGCCCTAAAAGAAAATGAATTTTTGAAAAATAAAAATGATTGTGAAATAATTTTGAAGAAAAATGAAAACTTGTCTTCAAAAGTTGATTTTGTTTTAAAAGAAAATGATTTTTTAAAAATGAAAATTGCTTCTATTTCAAAGGAATTAGAAATTGTTTTAAATAAAATGTTTCTTTGAAAAAGAATATTGATTCTCATGTTTGCCATGTAGTGTAGCTTCGCATTCTAGCTCACCTATTGTATGCACCTCTTATTTCACAATTGAAAATGATATTTGTATGCTTAAGAAGAGTGTGGATTATTTGGGCCCACTTTGAGCCATTGTGTTTTGAATCATACACGGCTAGAATCCATGTTTCGCAAGAAACAAGTTCCTTCTTTGCATGCATACAAACCACGGCATACACATGCTCCTCACGGTCACACCTATCACACAATGTATGCTCATGTGTACACTTGTACACATTGTGGACGTAAGGGCCACCTTGCTAAGTTTTGTTATGATCGTATACATGATTCAAATTTAGCAACTAAGTTTGTTTGGGTTAGGAAAGGAGCTAACCCCCAAGGACCCAAAAGAGTGTGGGTATCAAAGACCACCCCTATTGAATTTGATGTAGGTGTGGGCTCTCACATGACGTGAGAGCGATGGTGCCTTGAGGTGGATGCGTTCCGAGCCTAAAGATGACTATTTGAATGCATCACTTTCAAGGGGAGTTTGGTGGGAGGTGTTGGTCCCGATATGATGCCAAATGTGGATCTAATATACGAAGTCAACACTCACAAGAATATTAGTATAAAGGAAATAAATATACTTGCAAATAAAGAAAAAACAAATCACAGAAAAGTTAACAATCGCAAACACGTGTGATTTATCCTGGTTCGGTCCTCGTGACCTACATCCAGTCCCAAGCCACCCGCTTGAGATTTTCTTTATCCTTAACTTTGTACACCAAATCAACACCTTGCACACCACTTGACAAATTTCCTTTACCAAATGTGTACAACTTCTCTTACAACCAAGAGAACAAACACACCACCTTGTACAACCTCTCTTCTACACCAAGAAGACGCTCTTGTACAATGATTTCTTTGAGTGATTACAACCTTTCTTATAAGCCTTAGTACAGTATGTGATCGTAGACAAGGGCTAGTATAGGATAAAACTTCAGAGATCTTCACAAAGGAGTAGGAATTGGTGAAGAACTTGAAGCGGGGAACAGTTTTCAGGAAACCATAATATTTTCAGGATTTTTGGTTAGAAAACTGAAGATTTGAATTGGTATTTGGCCTAAGATTAACAACCCTATTTATAACTACACTCTAGGGTTAGTTAGGGTAGTTATTAGGTCCAATTTGAACATTCAAACGTTGGATAACGTTGCAGAAAATACCAGAAAATAGAAACTATCCAACAGTCAGAAACTGCTATTAGTCGACTTGACATTTGGGTTAGTCGACTAGGGTAGGCAAATTTCTCAAGGTTAGTCGACTAATATTAGGTATAAGTTAACTACAATATCTATTAGTCGACTATATAAACTGTTAAGTCGACTAACAGTGACAAACAGAGAGTAGAGAGTTGGGATCTTCAGGACAAAAGATAGTCGACTAGGAAATCTATAAGTCGACTATACCATGTATTAGTCGACTAGTATTTTATAAGTTGACTAACCACATGTATTAGTCGACTAATCATTTTATAAGTCGACTAACAACCCTATTAGTCTGCTAATAGGAAGGGTCAAGTCTGCTAATAGTAAGGGTCAAGTCTACTAATAGGTGATCAAGTCTACTAATAGGCTATGATATGTATGTGTGCATCAAGGCTTTTAACATGCTATTGACCATTACAAAACATATCATTAGCAACTCTCTTTGGGAAGTCTTGATCATGAAGAACTCTTGAATAGGCTTGTGATAGAGCTCCAAATGATTGGCTTCACAAATGTCTTCATCAAAATCAAGTTCCAACATTCTCCCCCTTTTTGATGATGACACTTTGTGTGCACAAAATGCTCCCCCCACAGAAAATAAGTTAGAAATGGGTTATAACAGATATAGAAACAATTGTGTTCTCCCCCTTCAACAAATATATAATAATATATATAATATATATATATATATATATATATATAATAGATATATATATATATATATATATATATAATATATGTCTCATCAACTTCTTATATGGTACCTAAAAGATAAACGTTAGATGGTACCAATCATAAGAGTAAACATTAACCTTTAGGAGACCAAACCCAATTTGAATTTGATTTCCACCTGTTAGTATACACATAATTGCATGAATTACATATATCATGAATGTATGATGCAATATAGGTATTTTTGTCAGAAATGCTTAAGTTTTTAGGAATCCATATAAACTTATTCTTAATTCTTTTTGAAATAATATTAGACTTTCTTTTCACAAAAGAATTATATGGATTACTAACATATGAAGAATTTTCAAAAAATCCAAGACCATAATGATTATGTGACATCTTTTGAAATGATAACAAATCATTCAATTTTCTTTTCTTTGATTGAACTTAGTCCATTTTTCAAAATCACTTCATATTTCATTTTGAAAACTGACATGTCTTTATCTAATACAGAAATCCTTTTATTTAAAGACATAGTTTCCTTTTAAGCAAAATATTTTTTTTATAAAATTCTCATTATCCTTTTTCAATGATGATATAACTTTTTCAAACTCATCTTTTTGAGAATTATAGAAGAAACTTGTAAAACATAACATGAATTTTCTTTGAAAAGTTTTTCATTTTCCTTTAATAAAACTTTATTTTTCATTTTTCATTCTTTAGATCATTGAATAATTCATGGAATGCATCTAAAAGTTCAGTATATTGTACCTCACCTTCTTCTAGTGCCATGTAACAGATGTTGACATGTTCAGTGGTTTCTTCTTCGTCAGAGAAGAGGAATCACTGTTCTCCCATGATGCTTGATAGTCTTTTTTCTTTCTGAACTTTTACTCTTGAATTTACCTTTATTTTTGAGCAAAGGGCAATCCTTTTCATATGACCTGTTTTATTGCAATTAAAGCATTTAAATTTACCTTGCTTTAAGAATCTTCTGAATTTTCTTGAAAGCATTGCCATCTCCTCTTCATCGTCATCTGAATTGTCCGTGTCTGAGGATGCATGGAAGGCGAGTTCTTTCTTCTTTGAGAGAGGTTGTTGTTCATCCTTCTTTCTTTCTTTGAGTTGCACTTCATATGCCATTAGATTACCAATAAGGTTTTCTAACGACATTATTGAGAGATCATTCGCTTCTTCGATTACAGTTGTCTTCTTCTCCCAATCTGGTGTGAGTGCTCGAAGGATCTTGCGAACTTTTTCGACTTGTGTGTATTCCTTTCCAAGGGATGCTAAGGAATTGGTTATGTCGGTGAATCTTGTAACCATTTCTGAGATGGTTTCATTCTCCTTCATTTTGAATAATTCAAACCTGTGGACAAGAACAGAAATCTTAGATTCTTTAATTTTATTTGTGCCTTCGTGTGTTACCTGAAGAGTATGCCATATTTGATTTGCAGAAGTGGTTGTTGACACACGGTTGAATTCTTCTTTGGTTAAGGCACAGAATAAAGCATTCATCGCTTTGACGTCAAGGTTTGCATTCTTCTTTTGATCATTACTCAAGCATTGTAGTGGGTAGCCGGGTTTGGTGTACGATACTTCTACCATATTCCAAAGTTCATAGTTGAGTGATTGTAAGTAGATCTTCATTCTACACTTCTAATAGTTGTAGTTGGATCCGTCAAATAGCGGTGGGACGTTGTGTAGAATGTTCTTCTTTGAATTATGACGAAGGGAACTCCATTGCCATCCTTGTAGATTGTTGACTGGATATGCAGGGTTGTATGCCGGGCCGGGCTCTGATACCAAATGTTGGTCCTGATATGATGCCAAATGTGGATCTAATATACGAAGTCAACACTCACAAGAATATTAGTATAAAGGAAATAAATATACTTGCAAATAAAGAAAAAACAAATCACAGAAAAGTTAACAATCGCAAACACGTG
>JAVJIF010001718.1:0-232142 GCA_038442645.1 Agave tequilana
TTCACTGTTAGTCGACTACCCTTTTTCCCTAGTCGACTAACTTTCCCTGAAACAGAATCTCAACTCTCTGGAACCAGTTTTAGTCGACTAATTCAGACTGTTAGTCGACTAGAGACCACTATTAGTCGACTAACCCTTCCACCTAGTCGACTAATTTAGGCTGTTTATTATAGTTGATTTCTTTTCTGAAATTAGATCTTACCCTTGATACATGTGTGATTATTATTCTTGTTTATGCTTCATGACTGATACTTCATGACCTATTACTTGATGGATGTTACCTCTTGCTACTTCATGGCTTGTTATTGTATATTCTCATTCCATAACTTGTTAATAAATGGATATCACCACTTATCATGCCATCACTTGAACCAAGCATGATACACTTGACTTTTGTATAAAATGGACCAACTTATATTGGGTCGGGGGGAAAACATGCGGATATCGATATGTGTTCGTGTTTACAGTGGTTTTAGGAATGTTGTGCAACTCATGTTCCGGTCTGACCTGTGGGCCACCAGGGACCGAGGGAGTGCTTGCTCCCTCCTTACTGGTACCATCATGATAAGGGCATACATAAGTCCCTCCTGTTAGCCTAGCGGCTGGCTTCCGTCACCAAGCAACGGAACAATCCTGGCCGTTATCCCGGGCATGTACGGGATCCACTGTAAACATAGTTCGTTGATAATCCCGCTGGTTTCCAATAACAACCTTGCTTTACTAGGATATGGATCTATGTGCCCTAGGACGCTGGGTCACATAGCTAGATATCACAGTAAGACAAGTAATAATAATAATAGACTCTAACTGTGGATTCATTGTATTCAGACTTTTACTCTTTATGCTTCCATTACTTGCTGATTTGTATTCATTATACTGTTCTAACTCTCATATTCTTGTCTCTTAGCCATTTGGCTGTAGCCTGTTCATTGTTGGGAGGTCCTGACTCCCTTGGATTTGTATGTTCAGGTTCCGAAGCTTGGATCGAAGTGGAGCCATCCACAGAAGATCGAGCTTTCTTTAGTGAGCAGGCCGATTAGCTCCAGTCTTTGTGCCAGATCTCTCTTTTTGACTCACGGGATCTTCATCCTACTCGTGAGCATTTTGTGTTTTATATTGTATCTTTTGCTTTTGAACTTGGTTGTGATAAAAGATACATGTAATGTGTAATATTTTATCATATTTTGTGATGACTTGTACTTGTACTTTTATGTTGGCATATGTATGGATATCACGCTTTGTCGTGTACTCTGATCTATGTTGTACTAAATGCTTAGCGTATATACTTGGGGGCACTTTCCGACCTACGTATATACGTCGCAGTGACGTCTCCGTATTCGTGGAATTGGGGCGTTACAAATTTCTTATATACATATCCTTTAACCAAAACAAGTTTAGTGCTTTATGTCAAAAACTAGATATTTCATCTTGATTGTGTGGTGGATCATATCCATACACACTTTGCTTTATAAGTTCAAAATATCTTGTTTTTGTATTTTGTGAAGTTATGGAAAAACAAGTTTTAGAAAAACATATTTTTAGAAAAACAGTTTTTATTTTGATTGAAACTATTTTTCTGGATTTACTGTGAATTTCTGGGATTTTATTAAGTTAAAAGACCAATCCTTAATCCCAATTTTCTGGTTCTGCCAGTTCTGATTTTTCAGAACTGACAGAGGCCGGTCGACCGGGTCGGTCGACCGGACGTGCACGGACGTGCACGCCTGTGTGCACTGGAGAACGGTCGACCGGACCGGTCGACCGCTTAAGAGAGCTTTGCTCTCAGGAAGTATCGGTCGACCGAGCCGGTCGACCGACAGAGAGTTTACTCTCTTCTCCAGTTGCGCGGTCGACCGGGCCGGTCGACCGGAGGCTGCAACGGTCACATTTTTGACCGTTGCCGGTCGACCGGACCGGTCGACCGGTAGCTCTGACAGAGCCCAACGGTCAGATTTTTCTGGCCTCTATAAAAGGTTTTGTCATTGTTTTGAGCCAAGATTTTAGGAGAGCTTTTGTCCAGTTATTTCCATTCTTTTAGCAGAGTTTTCTCCACAAAATAGAGTGCCAATATTTCCTATCAAAAGGGATTTTATCTAGAGAGTGTTTATTGTGATTTCTTGAGTTTTCCATCAAAAGTTCTTTCCTTGATTTCTCACACTACACTTGAGCATCCATTGAGCTATTCATCCTATAGGTGTTGTAGTGAGAGCTTTTGTAGGTGATCAAGTGTTTAGATCACCAAGATTTCATCTTGTACTTTGAGGAGACGGGCAAGTGTGCTCGTGGTTGTTTAGGGTTCGGGTGCGAACTCTTGTAGCTTGAGGTGCGGCCTCGACGAGCCGGTGGGCTTGTGGTGTGTAAGGGACTTTGGGAGTCCGAGGGCTTGTAGGTGTTGCGGCACCAAGGAGAGATCCGGTTGGATCGTGCATAGTGGAAATCCTTCGTGTGTCGAAGGCGGGGATGTAGAGCAAGTGTGCTCGAACCTCGAAACAAACCCTTTGTGTTTGCGATTGCTCACTCTTACTCTCTTACTCTTTTGTCTCTATTATATCTTGCATTACTTACATTGTATTTACTTTACATGCTTGATATACCCTTGTGCTTAATTGTTATATAATTGCTTGGGATTGATTGTCTAACACTTGTATTCAACCAAGAGAGCCAACGCGGCACCTCAACCCATTCAAGGGGAATCTAGAGGAGTTTGTCCAGAGCCTCGCAAGGGAAATTCGGCAACACTCTTGTGTTATACATAGTGTTCAATTAAAAGAAGTTTAATTTGGTCAACTTAGTTTTAATTCCGCATTATTTGTTCATAAGTGACCATTAGATTAGCCATCACCTATTCACCCCCCTCTAGGTGATCTTACAATTGGTATCAGAGCCAAGTGCTCTTGATATTGGGTCTAACAACCTAGAGTTAAAGATCCTCCTTTAGGCTAATCACAATATTTTGTACACACACAATGGACTTCATGTCACCACCCACCTTTGACATCCTTAACATCCAAATTTGGAAGGTTAAGATGTCTTTGTTCCTCAAAGGACTTGGCCTTAGTGTATATCTTGCCACAACTAATAAAGAATATTGCTTAAATGGTAAGAATATTGCGGCTAATGCAAAAGCCCTTCATGCTATCAAGTCAACCCTAAATGATGATTATTTATCTAGGGTTTCTAATGTTGAATCGGCTTTTGTAGCTTGGAACATCATCACCTCCCTTGGCGAAAAGGACCAATACTATGCGGGGAGCGATTCGGACGTTGAAAGCGACATCTCCAACGTATGCTATATGGTCCAAGGGGATAACCCCCTTGAGGTAAACACCGAATCCGATGATGAGGATGTAGACATGTCATATGATGAGCTTGCTACCTTTTGTCATCTTGTGCTTGAAAAATATGACATGATTAAAAAAAAATAAAAATTTGAAAAAGGACATTGCTTGCATGCATAATGAACATGACTCATTTAGAGATAACATTGCATGCTTGGAAAAAGATAACAAGAATTTGAAAAGAACATTGATTGCATGCATGTAGAAAATGATTCTTTTAGAAATAAACTTGCATGTTTAGAAAAGAGAATGAAGAATTGAAAAATGAGAATATTTCCTTAATGTCTAAATTGAATGTTTTATGTGAAGGAAATATGATTTTGAAAATAAGATTGATTTGGTGGAAAACAAAAGAAGTTGTTTTTCAAGAAAATAAATCTTTAAAAAGAAAACTATGTGAAAAAGAAAAAGATTTTGTTTCTCAAAAGAAAAAGAAAATTGATCATATATCTCATCATACTTCTCATGCACACATTGATCAAAATGAGATTAAAAAGTTGAAAAATAAAATTGATAATTTGAGCTCATGTGCATTCAATCATACTAGATTGGAATCCTTGTTTCAAAAGAAACAAGTTCCTCATACTCATGCACATTCTCATGCTTATGATGCACATCATGCTCACACTCCCACTCATAAGTATGCTAAGGTGTACACATGTACACATTGTGGCCGCAAAGGCCATCTAAGAAAATTTTGTTATGAAAGGTTAAATGTTCTTATTTTTGATAAAATTAAAAATGCTTGGGTTCCTTACAAGACTAACCCCATAGGACCCAAGAAAATATGGGTACCAAAATCCCCACCTTGTGTATTTGATGTAGGTGAGGAATCTCTCAAAACGTGAGAAATTTGGTGCCTTGATGGTGAGTGCATTTGAACTAAAATGACACATACTTGGAGCACCGCTATCAAGAAATTTTGGTGGGTCAACCACCATGCTTGGAGCTTTGGAGTTGGTAACAACCTCTAAACTCCTAATTTTATGTACATGCTTTTAATTTCATATGTCATATAGCATGTTCATGATTTTATTTGATTTGTGCTTCATGTGGTATTTACATGCTTAAATGTAGAATGTGTCAAAACTTGCATTTATACATATATGTATAGTGAACTACAATTGACTCATACATATTTGAACTTCATGCTCATTTGTATCCACTATATGCATGTGTATAGGCTAGTTTTGATGATTCGGTCATTTATACTTGTTATGCCTATCTTTGATTTTACTTCATGTATATGTGTGTTTAATTCAAATCTAATAAATATACATGTATACCCTTGAGTCATTTGCCTTCATGCAATATATATTGGACTCTTTTAGATTTGGGATATGTATGCATATTGTTAGAATTGGATAAATCATACATATACCATGAAGATTAGTATTTTAAATAATAATAAAAAATTGATGATTTTTCATGTTTTTGATTTGTATTAAAGATTAAAACATGTGTAAAACAAAATGTGATTTATGATCTTTTTGAGCTTGAATGACTACTTTCATGAAAATGCTATTTACATAACCTTTGAACACTCATCTTTTATTCAAAAATATATTTATGAGCTTTATGGACTATGAGTGCTTGGATTTTTATGTACTTAGTCTCATTCATGAAAAACATATGATTTGACATATTTGAAGGATCTTTAATTAGTTTTCAAAAACAATTTTATTAGTTATGTATTCTTCAAATAGTTTTTGAGATTGTCACATGATTCAATTTTTCTTAAAATTTAATGCTTCATGATTTGAATATTAGTTTATATGTTAGTTTTTGTCAACACTAGGATTTATACTTGAACATATCATGGGCCTCAAAAAGATCTATTAGTAAGTGTGCTTAAATGCTTATTTGAACCCTTGAAATGTACTTGTATTGCTTAGTTTTGATGATTCATACATATTTAAACTTATGTTCACCTTTTGGATTTGATTTATGATCATGTGCCTTTTATTTCATGTATATGTGTATTTTGCCAAACCTTAAAATATACATGTATAACTCTTGAGTCTTTTGCCTTCAATGCAAATCCATTCATATAGACTCACTTGAGTTTAAGAGATATGTATGTATATTTCATGTATTGTCAAAACATACATATATCTTGACATATAGATTTTGTTTTTAATGATTTAATAAAAAATGTGTGAGATGATTTTGATGTTTATGATTTTCTAAGGAATATTGTACCTTATTGCCATTTTCATGATGCCATGTTTCACATAACATTAGTACACTCACTTCTTTTGAAACTATTTGGACTTTATAGATTAGAGTGTTTGAGTGTTTTGTGTTTCATTGCTATTTCATGAAAATCCTTAGATTTATTCCTTGATAGAAGGATTTCGTACTAGTTGTTAAACACTCTCATTTAACTAGTTCGAATTCTTCATGTGTTGTTAATGCTAAGCTTAATTCAAATCTTATTTTTCAAGCTTATGCATTAGATTTTAAAATGGTATCAATATTTTTTATTTGATATCAAAGAGAAAATTCAAAATTTGTTTTGATAAAAATAGAATTAATGATTTTGTTTTGATGAGAAAAATTCAAAATTTTTGATTTGTATTGCCCCTCCTAGACTTCTTTATTTTTGACATAAAGGGGGAGAAAATTTGTTGATTTGATTTTACTTTGAACCCTTTGTTGATGATTGACAAAAAGGGGGAGAAGTATTTGTGTTTTTGTTTTGATATATATGCATGATTTCCTTGCTTAAGGGGGAGAAGTATTTGTCCTTCTTACTTAAGGGGAATTAAGATTTGTATTTATGCATATGTGTTTTGATTTATGCAAATAGGAGTAAAAAGATTTTGATTTATGCTTGTTGCATCTCCATATTTGCATCCATATTCATGTGCTTCATGATCATATTTATTATTTATTTTGTATGCATGAGTTAAGGGGGAGCTTCTTTGAAGCTTTACTTTAATCCATGCATATATAACTCCATGAGTTTTGTCATCATCAAAAGGGGGAGATTGTTGGCCCAAAGGCCTATCACTTTAGTTTTGATGATGATCAACTCATGTAGTTATAGTACTAATGATCTTGTTTAATTAGTGACAGATTCTTTATCAAGATCTTAGTAGGTGCAAAGCTCAACAAAGGATATATTGTCAAGATTTAGAGCTTGCATGATGTGATCCAAGGAGCTTTTGGATCAAGCTTGGACCAAGTCAAGAAGATGAGAAGCCTTCAAGGGAAGACTTCAAGGAGTTGAAGACTTGTGTCTAGGTATAAGATTTTTATTTGTTTTAGATAAAAATGTAAAGGATAGATAGTTGGTGGATTGCTCAAGTCTATATCACACACACACTCTTGATAGAACTCTTGATAGAATGATTTTCATAAAAGATTTTCCTAGTTAAGAAAGATTTTTATTTTGTGATAAAATACAATTTGGTTTTTGGTATTCATGTATACATATCTTATATCCAAAACCATGTTTAGAGCCTTATGTCAAAAACTAGATATTCATCTTATTTGTGTAGTGGATCATATCCATACACACTATGCTTTAAAAGTATATCTTGTTTTTGTATTTGATGAGATTTTCCTTATGACAAAATATCTACTTTGGGTTTTGGTAATTTCTTATATACATATCCTTTAACCAAAACAAGTTTAGTGCTTTATGTCAAAAACTAGATATTTCATCTTGATTGTGTGGTGGATCATATCCATACACACTTTGCTTTATAAGTTCAAAATATCTTGTTTTTGTATTTTGTGAAGTTATGGAAAAACAAGTTTTAGAAAACATATTTTTAGAAAAACAGTTTTTATTTTGATTGAAACTATTTTTCTGGATTTACTGTGAATTTCTGGGATTTTATTAAGTTAAAAGACCAATCCTTAATCCCAATTTTCTGGTTCTGCCAGTTCTGATTTCTCAGAACTGACAGAGGCCGGTCGACCGGGTCGGTCGACCGGACGTGCACAACGTGCACGCCAGTGTGCACTGGAGATCGGTCGACCGGACCGGTCGACCGCTTCAGAGAGCTTTGCTCTCAGGAAGTATCGGTCGACCGGGCCGGTCGACCGACAGAGAGTTTACTCTCTTCTCCAGTTGCTCGGTCGACCGGGCCGTCGACCGGAGGCTGCAACGGTCACATTTTTGACCGTTGCCGGTCGACCGGACCGGTCGACCGGTAGCTCTGACAGAGCCCAACGGTCAGATTTTTCTGGCCTCTATAAAAGGGGGTTTTTGTCATTGTTTTGAGCCAAGATTTTAGGAGAGCTTTTGTCCAGTTATTTCCATTTTTTTAGCAGAGTTTTCTCCACAAATAGAGTGCCAATATTTCCTATCAAAAGGGATTTTATCTAGAGAGTGTTTATTGTGATTTCTTGAGTTTTCCATCAAAAGTTCTTTCCTTGATTTCTCACACTACACTTGAGCATCCATTGAGCTATTCATCCTATAGGTGTTGTAGTGAGAGCTTTTGTAGGTGATCAAGTGTTTAGATCACCAAGATTTCATCTTGTACTTTGAGAGACGGGCAAGTGTGCTCGTGGTTGTTTAGGGTTCGGGTGCGAACTCTTGTAGCTTGAGGTGCGGCCTCGACGAGCCGGTAGGCTTGTGGTGTGTAAGGGACTTTGGGAGTCCGAGGGCTTGTAGGTGTTGCGGCACCAAGGAGAGATCCGGTTGGATCGTGCATAGTGGAAATCCTTCGTGTGTCGAAGGCGGGGATGTAGAGCAAGTGTGCTCGAACCTCGAAACAAACCCTTTGTGTTTGCGATTGCTCACTCTTACTCTCTTACTCTTTTGTCTCTATTATATCTTGCATTACTTACATTGTATTTACTTTACATGCTTGATATACCCTTGTGCTTAATTGTTATATAATTGCTTGGGATTGATTGTCTAACACTTGTATTCAACCAAGAGAGCCAACGCGGCACCTCAACCCATTCAAGGGGAATCTAGAGGAGTTTGTCCAGAGCCTCGCAAGGGGAATTCGGCAACACTCTTGTGTTATACATAAGTGTTCAATTAAAAGAAGTTTAATTTGGTCAACTTAGTTTTAATTCCGCATTATTTGTTCATAAGTGACCATTAGATTAGCCATCACCTATTCACCCCCCCTCTAGGTGATCTTACAACGTGTGTGTTGTGAACTTGAGCATATCATACTATTCTAATCTTTACAATTTAGATCTAGACACAAAACTAAAGTATGGTACCGATGTCTTCTTGTAGAGCGCAATCTCCAAGCCGACTCGATCCAAAACTCTTTGATCCACCGAGCAAGTGCTATATATGATCTTTGACGCTCGGGCTCTTAAATCAACATGTGAAAGCTTCCAAATCATCTTGTTGAAGCTAATCATCAACTAATAACTTGATTAATGATCTGAAACTAAAATCACAAGATTATTAGTACACATAACTATATGAGTTAATCATCATCAAAACTAGAGTGGAAGGCCTTTGGGCCAACATGATATTCACACTCCCTGTTTTTAATCCAACAGTAATCTGATTGATTGCTAATCGCTTAAAAAACGTTTAGACTTGCATTCTAGGCATTTGTCTAATTACGTTTCTTTTATGATTACTGTTGAAGATAGCAGGAGATAAGGTACGTATGCATAACATATAGTTTAGGAAACACTCTTGGGTGATATTTGCTTGTGAATGTTACTTTTCTATATCTTGCACACTTTGAACAATCAATTTTAAAGGCAAAACCCAATTTAAGATAAGGTGGGGAAGTCATTACCCTTCCTTAGTCCACAAACCATCTCCAAGCGCGCACAACCTAAGCCTAATTTAAAATCTGATAGACGTTGGGCTTAGGGACATCTTGAACTCATTAGGAGATTATCCTAAGGGGGAAGGTGTTAGAATTTGACTCCTACCAAATCAGTGTCTAAGAAAAGGGATTGAGGGGCGAAACCCCGAAGGTTGGTGGTTTGGCTTAATTAGGCCCATCACTTTTGTGTGGATACCTCCCACCAATCTTGCCTTGACCTGGCTGATTAGTTTGTGGTCAAAGTCTGCATTATACCTCATGTGGACAATCAACCAGTTAGGAGTTGTCTAGGTCAAGGTTACCTTAGACTAGGCTTGATTGTTTCCTCTTGTTGACTATTGGTGAACTTCTTTGTGATTGTGTTTGTGTATGCAAGTGTGGTCAAGAGACCCTAATTCATCTAGGTTAACTAGAAACACATCACGACCCCAGTTCGAACCAAGACCAGATTTAGTTATGGATCAACCGACATCTTTGCAGGATAGGTTCTATCCCATTAGAACCTTACTTCCATCTTGCATCCAACTTCCATCAGTTGGTGAACATAATTTTGAGCTCAAGTCTCAGTTCATTAACACACTCCCTAAGTTCATGGCTTAGAGTCTGAAGATGCTTATTTCTTCGTAAGAGAGTTTGAGGAAGTATGCTTAATGATAAAATTGCATACCTTGTAGATGATGTTATTAGGTTGAGATTTGTCCTATTCGCTCTTAAGGACCTAGCCAAGAAATGGCTTTATAGCTTAGCGACCGGCTCTATCACATCTTGGGATGGTTTCATCAAGATCTTCTTGAAGAAATTCTATCCAATTTATAAGACTGCTCTCATTAGGAAGAACATCATGCAATTCAAGTAAGAACCTAGTGAACCGTTTTGGAGGTACTTTGAACGCTTTAAAGACCTCCTTGTCCAATGTCCTCATCATGGAATAGAGAAATGACGATAATGTCAAATTCTTTATGACGATTTAGACTACTCAACGAAGACTCTCTTAGAAAGTATGTGCCAAGAGGGATTCTTGCTGAAGGATGAGAATAAAGGATGGGATTTATATGAGAATCTAGCTGAAAAGACCATCCAATGGGAATCAACTAGTGAAAACTTTAGGAATTCAAACTCTATCTCTTCAAAAGGAGGTCTCCATTCAATTGAATCATCCATAGCTAATGAGGCTAAGTTAGCTAACCTAGCGAGAAGACTGAAAATTTTAGAAACTAAGGAACCAAGTCCAGTCAATCAAGTCAGCCCACACCAATTTTCAACTCCGGGCTGTACTTACTGTCAAGCCATGAATCATGTGTTTGAGGAGTGTCCTGTGTTTCAAGCTCAATAACACTTTCCTGAACTGATGAATGCGGCCTTTTCAAGGTCGAACAATAATCCTTACGCACCAACGTACAATCCTGGCTGGAGAAATCACCCGAATTTCTCATGGAGCCAAAATAACAATGACCACTCATGGTCAAATCATGCAAGCCACTTCCATCATTCCAATAATTCTTCCAATCATCAACCCAACTTTTCCAATTACCATCATAATTCTCCCAACCAATCCGCCCAATTTCTCAAGCTATTAACAAAACTTTCCCAACCAAGCTCCACAATCTTCCTTCCAGAATCCTCAACTAGAAAGGAGAATGACTGACTTTGAGAGAAATATGAAAAGGTACATGAAGAACTAAGATTCCCTCATGCAAACTATACAGAGGCTAGAGGTTCAAATGAGCCAAAGTCAGCCAATAATGAATCCTAGGAATTCTCAACAAGCTCATTTGGCTGAGGATCAATCACTGAATCAATGTAATGCTGTTCATACATTGAGGCCGGAAAAGAAAGTTGATAATCAAGTGTCAACACCATCTAAACCCATTCAGCACAACCACACTCAACCATCCACCTCATCTAATCCTAGTCCGTCCAAATCTGACGAATCTGAAACAGATAAGTCAACCAGTCAGGTGTAACAGCCTATAGTACCATTTCCTAATAGACTGAAAAACAACAAGCAAAATCCTCACATGGATAAGATAATTGAGATCTTCAATCAAGTGAAGATAAATGTGTCACTTCTTGATGCCATCCAACAAGTCCCATCCTATGCAAAGTTTCTTAAGGACATGTGCACCAAGAAGAGAAAGACTAATGTACCCAAAAAGGTCTTCTTAGCCACTAACATTAGTGAGCTACTGTCGGGTTCGATCCCTGTCAAGTACAGGAATCCAGGTTGTCCCACCATTGCCTGCACCATAGGACAAGCCGAGATTAGTCGTGCACTTCTTGACTTGGGGGCAAGTATCATCTTGCTCCCATTCTTAGGTTATCAACAACTCGGGTAGGGCAATCTTAGTTCAACTCGAGTCACTATCCAACTGGCTGACCGTTCAATGAAAGTTCCAAAGGAGAAAATTAATAATGTCCTTATCCGGGTCAGGGAGTTTATTTACCCTGTTGATTTTATAGTTTTAGAGACACAACCTGTGTCCAATCCTAGGGCTCAAACTCCTGTTATTCTAGGCGACCATTCCTTGCTACTACCAATGCCATCATCAATTGTAGGAATGGGTCCATAAGGTTAACCTTTGGGGACATGACTAGAGAAGTCAATGTCTTCAACCTAGAAAAATAACCCCCCCGTGATGTTGAGGACCAAACATTTGAAGTCAACCTCATTGAGAACTTAAGAAGTGAACACAGGGAAGAATTGGAACTAGAAACTGAGTGTGACTTCGGGTTAGAGTCTAACACTGAACTGGGAGAAATGCTACTTCACGGTAAGATATAGAATTGTCTTGGGTCATAAAATCTCCAAGAAAGAAATTGAAGTGGATAGAGCGAAGATTGAGGTTATTGCTAAGCTTCCCATGTGCGTGAAGGATATTCAATCCTTCTTAGGACACGCCAGTTTTTACCGAAGATTTATCAAGGATTTTAGCAAGATTGCTAAACCCTTGACTAATCTGTTAGCTAAGGACGTGTCCTTCACTTTTGATAATGAATGTATGAATTCTTGGGAGAAGCTTAAGAAAGAGCTTATTTCTGCACCAATCATATCAACACCGGATTGGTCTAAGCCGTTCGAAATCATGTGCGACGCTTCTGATTTTGCCATAGGCGCTGTCTTAGGACAGCGCATTGATAACAAGCAGCACATGATTTACTACTCTAGTAGGACTCTCAACGATGCTCAATTGAACTACACTACTATTGAGAAGGAATTCTTGGTAGTAGTGTTTGCCTTAGAGAAATTCGTCCCTACCTACTTGGGTCCAAAACCACTATTTTACCGATCATTCTGCGCTTAGGTACCTCATGATGAAGAAGGATGCCAAGGCCTAACTCATACGTTGGATTCTCCTTCTTCAAGAATTTGATCTCGAGATTCGAGACAAGAAAGGCGTAGAAAATATCGTTGCTAACCATCTCTCACGAATCCCAAATTCTCCATGCAATGAATTGCCCATAAATGAGGACTTTCCTGATGAAAATCTCTTAGCTATCTTAGAGAACCTTGGTTTGCTGATATAGTGCATTACTTAGTCACAAACCAAACTCTGTCTCATTGGTCCAAAAATGATATATACCGGTTCTTATCTCAAGTCCGGTATTTCTTTTGGGAGGAACCATATCTTTTTAAGTACTGTTTTGACCAAATTATTAGGAGATGAATTCCCGATGAAGAGGTTAGGATTGTTTTATCATTTTGTCACGAATTTGCATCCGGTGGACACTTTGGTCCCCGCAAGACTGCTGAAAAAGTGCTACAAAGTGGGTTCTATTGGCCCACTTTGTTCAAAGATGCTTATGAATTTGGCAAGACGTGCCCTAGATGCCAGATGGTGGAAAGGATCTCAAAATGAGATATGATGCCCCTCAGTCCAATTCTAGAAATAGAACTCTTTGATATTTGGGGCATCGACTTTATGGGTCCATTTTCTAGCTCATTTGGAAACCAATACATATTGGTTGTTGTGGACTATGTGTCCAAGTGGGTAGAAGCCATTCCAAGTAAAACTAATGATAACAAAGTTGTCATAAAATTTTTAAAAGAGAACATTTTCTCACGCTTTGAAACCCCTCATGCTATCATCAGTGATAATGGTACTCACTTTTGCAATAGATCCTTTGAAGCTCTTATGCGAAAGTATGCCATAACTCACAAGTTGTCCACACCTTATCATCCTCAGACCAGCGGGCAGGTTGAGATTTCCAATAGACAAATCAAACTTATTTTGGAGAAAACTGTGAACCAAAACCGGAAAGATCGGTCCACCAAACTTGTAGATGCCCTATGGGCCTACATGATCGCTTTCATGACGATTCTAGAGATGTCTCCTTATAGGTTAGTCTTTGGGAAGGCTTGCCACCTACCCGTTGAGTTAGAGCAACGGGCTTTATGGGCAATCAAGCAGTTGAATTTCGACTTGACTAAGGCCGGTGACCTTCAGAAATTACAAATTTCTGAATTAGAGGAGTTGAGAAATGAGGCCTATGAAAATGCTAAGATCACTAAAGATAGAGTTAAGATTTTTCATGATAAACACATCCTAAAGAAAGCATTTATCCCTGGACAAAAAGTCTTACTCTATAATTCTAGGCTTCATCTTTTTCAGGAAAGCTAAAATCAAGATGGACTGGGCCATTCGTTGAAAAAATCGTGTTTCCATACGGTGCTGTAGAGATCAGTGACACCAAGAATGGAAATGACTTTAAGGTAAATGGTTAACGCCTTAAACCTTTCTTGGAATCGGTGCCGGTAAATAAAACAGCTATGGGTCTTTTCGACCCAGTGTATCGGTAACTTTCCTCTTTTGCATTTTATTTCATGCATTTATACATTTCTTTCATACATTGGGGACAATGCATGAGATAAGTATGGGGAAGGGCTTTAACATGACTAATATACCCAAAAAAAATAAATGAAGAAAAAAGAAAAAAGAAAAAATATATATATAAAAGCTTTTTGAAAGAAAAGAATAATATTTTGATATATTTTTTTGTAAGAAATTAAAATAATTTTAAGGAATAGGAAAATAATAATTTGGATTTCTTATACTTGGTCAAAAGAAGATAACTTGTTTGATTTTCAAGGTTAGGAAGAAAAATTGATGAAAGTAATCTAGTCTTGATCTTTAACTTAAATAAATATGCACACCTTATACACTTACACATTTAGGGTTCAAAAACAAAGATTCTTATGCCTTATTAAAAAATAATAATAATAAATAAATATATATATTTATGAAAAATAAACAAATCTAATTATTTATTAGCTAGGTGCTTTGGCCTAAGAAAGCCTTGGTATTTATGCAAAAGATAATTAGATAAGTTTAAAATATATATATATATATATATATATATATATATATATATATATATATATATATATATATATAAATCCTCTGATTAAGCTGGGTATTTGTGCCTCATGAAGCATAAATATTCACGCCTAAAAGGGCTACATTTTATAAATAAAATTCTTAGTTTCGTGGCCTTGTCTGCTCGAGTGTTTAAGTCCTTAGGGGTGTTTTCTCACCTGGTGCCCTAAGACTGTCCGGTTTGGGTGTCACCGACTAAAAACTCGTTACATGGGCAGATTGAAAAACCTAATGGAATTGAGGAATAAATACCGCCAAAAATAAATATAAATAAGGCATAGGAGTTAATGTTAAAGAACCCTTAGTCAAACTTCACGGTCACGAATGTGCATATGACTCAGGGTGAAGTAATAGACTAGATGAGAAATACAATTTGACTCTTTACTTTGATTGATGACATATTTTTGAATAGAGACTAAGTTTAAGAATGAAAAATTTGATATTCCTATAACTTATAGATTACTTGAATTCTTACAAATATACTTCAAATATTTTCTCTCTTTTCAAAATGTTTTTCGAAAATACTAACATTTTTTCTCTTTCTTTATGGATTTTGTGGGTGCAATCCACTGAAAACCCTCACGAGACAAAACTCTTCCTCTAGGGTAACTTAGAGGTTTAACGACTTGTTGCACATGCTCAGTGCAATCGCGCAACCTGCGAAAGTGGTCTAATAATTGATTAGAATTAGTTTTGATGTTTTGCTCGAGGGCGAGCAAAAGATAAGTGTGGGGGTGTGATCGATCACATATATTGCATATATATTGTCACAGTATCATGTTTATTATCTAATAAATCCTATTAATTAGTCTTATTTTTTATTTATAAAGTGTAGGCCCACTACTAAAGGAAAGAGAAGAGAAACGAGCTCAAAAGCCCATCAAATTTTGATTTAATTCAGAATAAATTCAAAATTAGAAAATCAGAGCAGATCATGGCAAATCAGAGAGGTTGAAAATCGGTTAAAATGAATCTTTCCAAATCAAGTGGTTAAAGCCAAAGTCAAAGGCTGTTCCATCAAATCCAGAAGCTGAAACGGAAAAACTAGCAAGCGATAAAAGTATATCACCAAATAAAGGAGACCCACCAACCAGGTGTGGCCACTTGGCCACACCATGGCCGCGGTGGCTTGTTAGTGTTTGTTGGGGGAGCGTTTGCTCCCCCTATCTTCATACGCCCTCTCCCGTTTGGTTTTTGCCTATAAATACTGTATTTTTCAGAGAAAAAGGGACCAAAAATTAGTTTAAGTTTTTCTCTTTGTTTTTAGGGTTTAGGTTCTCTGTTAGATAGTATAGAAAAGTTGTATCTCTATTTTCTAATTTGTAGTTCAGTCTAAATACTAGTGAGAGAGAGAGGAATAGAGCGATTGTAATCTAAAGATTGAAGTGACATCAACAAAGGATCAAGCTTTCTGTTCTACTACTCCAATTCACGGGTATGTCTTGTTTTATTTACATGTCTTGTTTTACATCATTCATGAGTAGCTAAACTTGTTTTCTGGGCTCACTATCGTCCCTCTCTTCGATTCCTCTTGTTTTGAACGGTTTTTGATGTAAAAAACCCAACGGAATCATATGTATGCCTTAAACTAAACCTTTCTTCTTTGAAAGTGTTCTTGAAGGCCCATGAGGATGGGTTTGGATTTCTAAACTTCTATTTCTTTTAAAATATCACTTGGACTTGCTTTTATTTCATACTTAAAAGAAAACTTGATGATTTAACATTCAGTTCAAGAGGATTTCTTAAGTTAAACTTTTCCAACAATCTTATTTGCTTTGCTTAAGACTTTCGAAACTAAAACTTAAGTTTTTACCTATGATCAAGTTGAGGTACTAAGAATCTCAAGAGAAAAACACATCGTTGAGTAGTAAGATAGCAAGCCCAAATCTTCTTCCTATATTAAAATCAACAAAACACTCTTCAAGCTTTTTAAAGATCACCCTTTCCAAAGCCTTTTTCAAGTTTTAAATTTTTCTTTAAATCACTTCCCTTCTCTCCATTCTCTTTTTCAATATAAAAAAAAGAAAGAAAAACACAAACACCATTCTTTATTATTTAACATTTTATCGAAAAGCTTCTATCGCAATCCTCCTCGTGGACACGATCCGTTAACCCAAAGCTAGACGATAATTCTCATTGTGCTTTCATTCTTCAATCATGCTCGAACTTCGAAATAAATCTCTTGTATTTGTGATAGCTTTCTCTCTTGCTTTTACTCCATCTCTATTGTTTGCGCTTGTTTTTAGTTTCATTACACTTGCTATTCATCTCTTGCATCATTCATACTTAGTGGTTTTCCTCTTTCAATCAAGAAGGCAATTAAGCACGCCAACTCTTATCTAGAAGATTATAGAGAAGTTTTAGAGCCCTTAATTGGGAATCCAACTTCACTTCTTAATTTGAGTTAACCGTTCGCATTATTCATTTTAATTATTGTATTTTTGCATAAGATTAACATTACACCGATACACCCCCTCTAGGTGTACTTTCAATTGGTATCAGAGCCTTGAACTCTAGTTTTTAGTTTAACCACCTTAGAGAGATCCTTTTGCTAATCATTTCATTCACATCTTTTCTTGCTATCCACACTAGTATACGTGGCCGAAGGTATTAAGACTCCACTCAAGTAACACGATCATCTTAACTTTTCCATTTGAAAAAGTTAAGATGACCGTGTTCTTGCAATCTTTAGGATGCCGGGTTTTAAAAGCGGTGACCAAACTCTTTAGTATACCTGATGGTGATGAGGACACTTGGTTCACAATTGCCACCGAGAAATTTGATGCCATCACAAAAGCTCACTATGCATTGCTTCAAGTCTTGAATGATGATGATATATTTAAAGTGATTCATTGCAAATCTGCCTATGAGATTTGGTCACAGTTAGTAGTCACTCACGAGGGAACTTCACAAGTCAAGAGAGCCAAGATTTGTATCTTGCATTCTCAATATGAGAATTTTTCTATGAATGAGAATGAATCCATAGATGAAATGATTACTAAGTTTACTAAAATCACAAATGATCTTTTTTCTTTAGGTGATGAAATAAAAAATGACCAAAGGTAAGGAAGGTTATCCGTGCTCTTCCACCGTCTTGGGAGGTCAAGTCAACTACATTGAAGAGCTTAATGAGAAAGAAGAGATGGAGCTTAATGGTCTTATTGGGAATTTAAAAACCTATGAGATGAAAAGAAAATCTAGAGAGGATAAGGCACCCAAAAATAAAAAGACTCTTGCCTTCAATTGTACTTCTTCCATTTTCGACAAAGAAGAAGATGACCTTGAAGATGATGAAGATTTGTCCCTCCTCTTGAAGAATGTGAGGAAGAGGTACAACAAGGCCAATTTTGGAAATAAAAGAAGATGGAAAGGGAAGAGGAGAAAAAGATTGTTTGCTATAATTGCAGGAAGTCTGAACACGTCATTGGTGATTGCCTGGAGACAAAAAGAAAACCCTCAACCTCCAAGAAGCCATATAAGAAGAAAGCCTTGAAGGCAACATGAGATTTGGAGAGCGAATTCGAAGGAGAGGTAGACAGGCCAAAAGTGTGTTTCATGACAAATGGCAACACACCAAGGTATTTTCGGAACCCTCTCTAGAAGAGTGTGATTTAACCATGGATGAATTAGGTGAAGTTTTTGAAGAACATTCCAACAATTATGATTTTCTCAAAGAAAAGTTTAAAAATTAAAAATATAAACTTCTATAAAATAACTAATTATCATTTTCAAAGAAAAAAGATTTTGTCTTCCAATAAGACACAAAATGATTTCAACACACAAAATTTCTTACAAAGTAAAATTTTCAATTATTGATGAAAATGAGATTTCTACTTTAAAAATAAAGATTAATACTTTAAGCAATGTTAAAAATGTGAGTTTGATAAGACTAGATTAGAGACTTTGTTTCCCAAGAGGCAAACTCTTAGGAAACTTCATGTTTCACACACACACACACCATCATGCTCACACACAACCACAACCATATGCACACCATGCTACACACACCCATGCTACACATGCTCATCATAGACACTCACATCATGCATTTTTATATACCAAGGTGCACTCATGCACCTATTGTGGCCGGAAGGGTCATCTAGTTAAGTTTTGTTATGATAGAATTAATGTTTCTAATGATCATATTTGGGTTCGGTAGACTAATACTCTTGGACCCAAGAAAATCTGGGTATCAAAGTCAACTCCTCAATTAATTGATGTAGATACACACTAAAGTTTCAAGACGTAGGGAGCGTGGTATCTTGATAGTGATTGCTCAACGCATATGATATGGGACATCAACAACTTTGCAACCTGATCGGGGAAGACCGCACACAAAAAGTTTGTGTTCTAAAATCATGAGTTAAAAGTGTGTGCTTTGGCTTCCTTGATACTTCCGTTATAGCATAGAGGCTAAACGGGTCGAATTCACAAGGACGAGAAACGATAGAAGCTTTACCAGTCTATTCACGTGTGTGTTAACGGTTCTTCTATGTTTTAAAGAATGAAAAGAAAAGAAAATAAAGAATGGAAAGAGAAGGATACGGTGAAAACAAAGAAGTGGGAAACATAAAAAAGAATGTATTTGTGATTTTTGGTATATTTCTGAAACAAAGTAAAAAAGAAAGAAAACTCATGGTTACTAACTACTAATGGCTCCACTAACATGCTAACCTCTTAGTGATAGTTGCCTCACATGTATCATTGGTCATCACTAGTCCTTGGTTTAAGAGCTTTACAAAGCATGACTCATAAGATCACTTTCATATCCAAACTCAACAAACAAGAGCAAGCTACACTTAAACCATCAAACCTAGCTACAGTAAGCATGGAATAAAGTAATGATAACTTTTAAGAGAGTTAGATGTTAGAGTGTTAAAATCCATCATCATGAGCCATCAATGGCTCTTGCAAGAGCAAGGCCAAAGAGAGGATATTAGATTCATATGAATTATCAAGTAAGGAGTTAGCATAGTTAGTGGTTAGTAGTTAGTTACCATGAGAAGAAAAATTAGCAAAACATGTAAAGAGTTAGAAAGAAGAAAACAAGTAGAGATAAGAGAGAACCTTTCATATAGTGTCACCCTCCGTTACAAGCACTCTTAGTTTCATCCTAGTACTACTCTCTTTCCTATTACATGATCTATAAGAAATGAAAAATACAAACGAGAAAGAAGAAGAATAACTAACCTAAATAAAGATAAAAACTACCCTAAAAACTCTTCTCCCTGGAAATCTGTTCAACACTGGGTATTTATAGGCAAAAGAGGGCACCAGGGAGGCTGTACGGAGTCGTGCGTCGAAGCTCGACGCACGACTCCACAATATGGCCGCGTTTCTGCGGCCAGAAGCACAGCGCTAGGGCGTGGGTATTGTACTAGAAGTATAGGCTATGTATATACTTCTGCTTTCTTGTTTTCTGCTCCTAAAATTAGCAGATTGTGCTTCAAACTCTCGGGCTTCTTCTAGGCTCTAAAAATTCCTAAATAAATTAGAGTTGTGGGCTTCTTCTTCACCTCATGCTATGAACCTATAAACACACAAGAAAGCCATTATTTAACAGAATTTTATATAGAATACATGTGAAGATGTGGTATGAAATATGTAAATATAGAGACCAGTCACACCTCGACACTTATCTTTTTGCTCGTCCCAAGCAAAACAGAAAACTAAGAAAATTATTATACCACTTTTGCAAGTGATGCGATTGTACTGAGCATGTGGAACAAGCCGTTAAACCTCTAGGTTTCTGCTAGAGGAGGAGTTTTGTCTCCTGAAGATTTCCAGCAGATTATACCCACAAAATCCTCAAAGAAAGAAATCAAGTGTTAGTATTTTGAAAACGCGTTTTGAAATAGAAAAAAAGTGTTAAAATATTTTTGCAGAAAATTTAAGTGATCCAATGTCATAGCTTAACCAAAAATTATTCTTCCTTAAACTAAGTCTAAATGTAAAATCTTGTTATAAATTAAATGTAAGAATTTAAAATTGAATTGATTCTTTGATCTTTCATAAAACTCTTAGAAAAATATGCACTTTGTGAGCTGTGGAGATTTTTGGGATATCGACTCTAACTTTCATGCCATTTATTTATATCAATATTTTTTTATTTTTTTATTTCTTTAGTTTTCTAAGGCTTTCTAGCTTACCCGGGTAGTGAGCCTTTAGCCGGTTACTCCCAAACCAGATGGTTTCAGGGCATCAGATGAGAAAACATCCCTTGGGCTTAAGAACTCGAGTAAATAAGACCACAAAACTAAAGAAGATTATTTTATTTTTTGTCCACCGTTTTATGCGTAAATAATCATGCTTCCTGAGGCATAACTACCTAGCTTCAATAAGTAATTTTTATTATCATTTTTTATTTTATATATATATATATTATGGCATTTTTAGTCTTTGTTTCAGTACCAAAAAAATTGTATAAGTGTGGAGTGCATATAGCTAAGGTAAAAATTCGAGATCAAATTATCTTTCCAAGCTTACTTTCTTTTTTTAAAATTTAAAAAAGATCTATTATTTTGACTCGGTTTAAGAATTTATAATTTTAGGTCTTCTTAATTCCTAAGATCCTCTTAACTTTCTTAAATAAATTAAAATTATTTCTCTTATTTCAAAAAGTTCTGTAAAAAGAAAAGAAAAGGGTTTTTATACAAAAGAAAAATCTAAAAATTTTCTAAAAAGAGGTGTAAAAGAAAGAAAGTTTAGAACAACCTACGGTAGTAAATCTTCCCCCACACTTATCTCATGCATTATTCTTAACGCATTGTGAATGTGTATATGCAGGAAACAAATAGAGTGGAAAGAAAAATTACCTCATGGTGATGGTTTTAAAATTTGATCAGGAGAAACCGCGCACAAAAAGTATATGTTTTGAAATCACGAGTTAAAGTGCATGCTTTGGCTTCCTCAATACTTCTGTTAAAATATAGAGGCTTAACGGTTCGAATCCACAAGGACGGAAAGCGAAAGAAGCTTTATCGGTCTATTCATATGTGTGTTAACGGTTTTTCTATGTTTTAAAGAATGAAAAGAAAAGAAAACAAAGAATGAAAAGAGAAGGAAACAGTGAAAAAAAAGAAGTGGGAAACATAGAAAAGAATGTATTTGTGATTTTTGGTATATTTCTAAAATAAAGTAAAAAGAAAAGAAAACTCATGGCTACTAACTACTAATGGCTCCACTAACATGCTAACCTCTTAGTAATAGTTGCCTCACATGTATCATTGGACATCACTAGTCCTTAGTTCAAGAGCTTTACAAAGCATAGCTCATAAGATCACTTTCACATTCTAAACTCAACAAACAAGAGTAAGCTATACTTGAACCATCAAAACTAACTAGAAAAAATATGGAATAAAGTAATGATAACTTATTATAGAGTTAGATGTTTGAGTGTTAAAATCTATTATCATGAGCCATCAATGGCTCTTACAAGAGCAAGGCCAAGTAGAGCTATTAGATTCATGTGAATTATCAAGTAAGGAGTTAGCATATTAGTGGTTAGTAGTTAGTTGTCATGAGAAGAAAAATTAGCTAAGCACGTAAAGAGTTAGAGAGAAAAAATAGGTAGAGATAAGAGAGAACCTTTCATAGAGTGTCACCCTTCATTACAAGCACTCTTACTTTTATCCTATGTATTACCCTCTTCCCTATTACATAATCTACAAGAAATAAAAGATACAAAAGAGGAAGAAGAAGAATAACTAACCAAAACTAAAGAAAGAAAACTACCCTAAAAACTATCCTAAAAACTCTTTTCCTCAGAAATATGCTCAACACTGGGTATTTATAGGCAAAAGAGGGCACCATGGAGGCTGTACGGAGTCGTGCGTCGAAAGGCCATGCTGCGGTTAAAAGCGTAGCACCAGGGCGTGGGTATTGTACTGGAGATATGGGCTATGTATTGACTTCTAGTTTCTTATTTCCTGCTCCCAAAATTAGCAGATTGGGCTTTAAACTCTTAGGCTTCTTCTAGGCTCTAAAAATTCTCAAATAAAATAGGGTTTTGGGCTTCTTCCTTACGTCATGCCATAGACCTAGTAACACACAAGAAAGCCATTATTTAGTAGAATTTTATATAGAATACATGTGAAGATGTGGTATGAAATATACAAATATAGAGACTAATCACAACCCTATTAAGGTATCATGAAGGTGGCACTGTCACCTTTTGAGATGACTCCAAAATGAAAATTATTGGTATAGGTAATATCAAGATTGGCTCATCTCTTTTGATTGAAGATATTATTTTGGTAGATGGACTCAAATATAATCTATTAAGCATTAGTCAATTATGTGATAAAAGCTTAAGTGTTATTTTTGATAACTCTACTTGTGATGTTTTAGATAAGAAAACAAGTACTTGTGTTCTTTTCAATTTTCATGAAAATAATATTTACATGATTGATATGTTAAATATACAATGCAATGCAACTTATTTGAATGCTTTTAATAAAGATTCTTGGTCATGGCATAGGAGACTAGACCATGTTTCGTTAAACCATCTATCTGAATTAATTCTAAAGATTCGATGAAGGGTATTCCTTGTTTGAAATTTGAAAAGAACTACATTTATGATACGTGCCAACTTGGAAAACAAATCAAGTTATCTTTCAAAACAATCAAGGACATCTAGACTCTTAGAGTTAATCCACATGGATTTATTTGGTCCAACTAAAATCAAAAGTCTTAATGGTAACCATTTTATTTTGTTTTAGTTGATGATTTCTCAAGATTTACATGGGTTTTCTTTTTAGAAGATAAAGATGAAGCTTTCTCGTATTTTCATATTTTAGAAAAGGAGTTGAAAAAGAAGAAAATTTTTCGATTTTGTGCATTAGGAGTGATAGAGGTGGTGAGTTCATCAACCATTCTTTTATCACTTATTGTGAGAAAAATGAAATTAAGCATGAATTGTCTTATCCTAGAACTCTACAATATAATAGAGTCGTCGAAAGGAAGAATCGTACTCTTCAAGAGATGACTAAGACAATAATTAGTGAATATAGACTCCCTCAATATCTATAAGGCCGAGGCCGTAAACACTTCGTGTTAGATTGGGAACCGAATTTATTTTAGCAAAAATTCTAACAAGACTCTCTTTGGGATTTATTACTTGAGAAAACTAAAAGTTTCATATTTTAAGGTTTTTGGACGTAAATGTTTTGTTATGAATACTAAAGGTAATTTAGGAAAGTTGATCCAAAATCCATTGAAGTTATTTTTATTGGGTATTCAAACACTAGTAAGGCCTGTAGAGTCGTCAATATGTCAACTTTGATTATTGAAGAGTTTATGCATGTTAAGTTTGAGGAATCTAACACTCTTGTAAAGAATGTTGTAGAAATTGATTTCTTAGGTGAAGATATTGAAAAGATTTCATTCAAGGACTCGCCGGCTCAAGAAGGTGAAGACAAGCCAAAGAATAATACTAATGATAAAGTCCAGGATGTTGAAGTAGAGCCAACTCAACAACTTTCAAAGGATTGAAGATATACTACAAGTCATCCCAAGTACCTTATCATATGTGATGTATCTAAAGGGGTAACTACTCGCTCTAAACTCCATGATATTTGTGGCCATTTTGCATTCATTTCTCATATTGATCCCCAGAACATTCTTGAGGCCAAGGATGACTCATATTGGTTGCTTGCCATGCAAGAAGAACACAATCAAATTAAGCGCAATCAAGTTTGACACCTTGTTTCTAGGCCCCATAATAGACCAACTATTGATACTAAATAGATCTTTAAGATTAAGTTAGATGAATCGGAAAATATTATTAGGAATAAGCTAGGTTAAGGCATCAATTTTGAGGAAATATTTGCTCCAGTAGCACGACTAGAAGCAATATGGATGGCACTTTCTTTGACTTCTTTTAAGGATTTTAAGTTTTTTTCAAATAGATGTTAAGAGTGCATTTTTAAATAGTTTTATCGAAGAGGAGGTGTATGTTGAACAACCCCCAGGTTTGTTGATCCTACACATCCGGATTTTGTTTTTCTCATGTGTCTTCAAGAACAAAGATTAGAGTAGGCATGCATACGATATAATCTGGTTATCTACTAGATAATAGATGTAATAGTGGTGATGTTTTATCAAGATATGAGAAAAAAAACTAGCTACTCATGCTTGAAGACTAAATTAAGAAAGCATGTAAAAGAAAGCATATAAAGGAAGCAAATAAATATCAATGAAAAGAAAATTGAAAAGAAAAATAAAAGAATCTTGTTTATTCAGCAGTCACCATCAAAATACAATAGCTTCTTCCGTCTTTATAAAGTTTGAACTAAACTAAAACTAGAAATTACAATGGAGATTCGAAAAGAAAAGATGTTCTAAAGAAAACCCTAAACTTGATATCTAGATATGCCTCTCTTCTGTTATTCTTCAGGGGTATTTATAGGAGATTCCAATAGTAGTCCAAGTAGAATACTCCCCCCAAACTGCCACGCATGCGGCCACAGAATTGTGGCATTTCCGTGGAAAAAAAGAGGAGCGTGGCCTTTTTGTGGAGTTTGGGCACGCGCTTTGACGTGTGGCTTCATTTCAACCATTCATCTGAAGATCTATACTTAAAATCCTCGTTTGAATTTTAGAATTTAAAATAACCTGGTTTCCTAGATAACTTAGGAAACAAGTTATCTATAAGTTCGAATTTTAAACTTGAATTCTCTACTTTATCTTTGACTTGGGGATCAAGCAACTTAATTTAAATTGACTTTCTCCTTTATCTCTGATTTAGAATAGGATAATTTCTGAATTAGTTTGGGCTTGATGGGCTTCTTTTTAACTTGTGGGCTTCTTTTGGGCTCTTTTCTTTTCTCTTTTTAATTATAGAGGCCAGCACATTACTAAACAATAAAATGATTAAATAGCAGTTCTTTATAAAAAATAAACATGAAAATGTGAATAAAAATATGCACTTTTGGTGAACAATCACACCCCCATACCTATCTTTTACTCGTTCTCGAGTAAAACAAGAAAGAAAAATCTAAACTAAACTAATCTAGCCTAACTTACTTCCGTAGGAATTATGATTGCACTTAGCACATGCAACAAGTCGTTAAACTTATAGGTTACCCCTAAAAGACGAGTTTTGTCTTTTCAGTGAATTACACCCACAAAATCTATAAAAAAAGAAAAATAAAATGTTAGTATTTTCAAAATTCTATTTTTAAAAGAGAAGAATATTTGAAATATTTTTATAGAAATCAAGTAATATATAAGTTTTAGGATCACCAAATTATTCATTTCTATACTTAGTCTCGATGCAAATATTTATTATCAATTTAGATTAGGATTAAAACTGAATTTCTCACTTAGTCTATTATTTTACCCTAAATCATATGTGAAATACATCTAGTGGGGGTGAATAGGTGTAATGCTAATCAAATGCAAAATAATAATTAATTATGATGAATGATGTAAACCGATCACTCAAAATAAGAATTGAACCCGAATTCTCTGTGAAGGGATCTGAACTTCTCATCGTGATTCCTCTATATTAAGAGTTGAGGTGCTCGATTGCTTTCTTGTTGAGATGAGTAAAGACCAATAAATATGAATGAATAGGATGCAAGCAAATCAAATATAAGGAATAAAGATAGAGACAAGCAATTGCAAACACGAAGGATTTGTTTCCAGGTTCGAGCCACTGCTCTACGTCCCCGCCTTCACCACTGTGAAGGATTTCACTATTCACTATAGGATCTTTCACAAAAGAACCTTACTATAAGGAATTACAAAGATCCGGAGTACACAACTCCACAACTTATTCCTCTACAGAAGAGATAGCACAAAGCCATTTGAGTTTTACAAAGCTCTTAATGATCTAGAGATCACAAATACTCTCTTCTTTATAACTTCCTATAGAATAGATATAAATAGAAGCTCAAGGAGTATGTGAGAGTAAAATTCAGTAAAGAGAGAATTTAAAAGCTGAAAAATCAATTTAAAAGCTTTGGAATTGAAAGAACTTGGAAAACTAGAAAAACTTAAAAAAACTTTTCTCTTGAAGCAAACTTGATTTCAAAATGAATTTTTGTTGTTATAAAAATCTAATCCCAATGACCTATATAGACAATAGAAAAACACTTTTAGTATAATTTATCAGGTCATAAGGGGAATAATTTGACCCATAGAAGTCAAAAAAGCACATTTAAAATTTGAGGAGAAAAGCAGATTTTTGAAAAGTAGTCATTATAGGCTGAAGACAGGACTACGGTTGACCGACCAGTCGACCGGCCGTTCATCACTGAACTAGCCCATAGGCACAGTCAACCGCTCGGTCAACTGGATTCAATTCAAAAAAAAATTCTTAAAGTAGCCGGTCGACCGCTCGGTCAACCAGACTCAATTCAAAAACAAAATTCTTAAAGTGGTCGGTCGATTGGCCCCAACCGAGACCAAGATTGTGCCAGTCGGTCAATCTCTCGGTCGACTGTAGTGGGTTAGCGGTTGACCGGTTGGTCGACTGACTAACGTGCACAACGTGCACAACCCTAGCCAGAAGGGCGGTCGACCGTTCTGGCCTGTACTAGGCTACGGTCGACCGACCTAGGACAAAACAAAAATTACAAAATAATTTTGAAAAGCAAACTATTTTTGTAAATATTTTGTATTAGTTTTAAGAGTAAAATGACTATGCATGAGCAATGAAATACATGTTCTAAATAAGATATGAATTTTGGAAAAAAATTGAAACATTTATCATGCAAAACACCAATACGGGAAAAACTTTGTATTTTAGAAAATGTGTATTTTTGTCTGTGTGACTTCTTGAGCTTCAAATTTATATTCTACCCTTTAACATACTATATTCTTACAAGGTTCTTTAGTGACTACAAGTTACTTCAAGCGGGCTTCTCTAATAGTAACGCTTCTCCAATAGCAACGTCGAGTGCTTAGAGCTTCAATCCCATACTTGAATACCCTTGAGTCTTCAACACCTTACTTTAGTGGAAAAAAACCTCTTGAATCTTTTTGAACCCTGAAACTCACTTAAACACTTGAACTTGATTAGTACTAAATAACTATATATGCTTTGTAATCATCAAAACAAGAAACCGATTATTGTAACCTTGGGCCAACAATCTCCCCCTTTTGATGATGATAAAACATATGAATTATTTAAAATAAATAATACGAACGAGCTTGGAAAAGCTCCTCCTTAAGTTATCCTTACAAGAAATGGATTATTTATGGATATTCATGCTATCTATCAAATAAATGATATAACTACCCAAATACTTCTCTCCCTTTTTGTTATACATCAAAAAGGAGTAAGATACACAAGTACACAAGATACCAATAGAAAATCATTTCAAAACTCATGAATTCATAATGCAAACATTTAACTCACCATAAATGAATGAAAATCTATTATAGTCTAGCGGTTTAGTAAAAATATCCACAAGTTAAAAATCAATGAAAACATAATCAATTTCAATATCTCCTTTCTCATAGTGATCTTTAAGAAAGTGATATCGAATTTCTATGTGCTTTATCTTACTATATTGATTTGCATTCTTGATCATATGAATAGTACTAATGTTATCACAAAATATTTTGATATGATCATAATGCAAATCATAGTAAAGGAGAGTATGTTTCATCCAAAGAACTTGTGCACAACAAGCCCTAACCATAACATACTCCGTCTCGACGGTTGAGAGAGTTACAAAATTTTTGTTCCTGGAAGACCATGAAATAAGGCAATTTTCTAGAAATTGACAAGTTTCACTTGTACTCTTCCTATCCACTCTATAATCGGCATAGTCATCATCCGAAAAATTCTTTACAGAAAATTGTCCAGTTTTCGGATACCACAAGCCCATTCCAATAGTGCCCTTAAGATATCTAACAATATATTTTACTGTAATGAAGTGGGACTCTTTAGGATAAGATTAGAATCTAGCACATAGACACACACTAAACATAATATCCGACCTACTAGCTATTAAATAAAGCAAACTACAAATCATGCTTCTATAGATTTTAGTGTCAACGTTCTTACGTTATTCATCCTTATCAAGCTTTGTTGTGGTAGCCATAGGAGTCTTGCTTGTCTTTGCATCTTCAAGTCCAAATTTCTTGATAAGTTTTTTTTGTGTATGTGACTTGATTTATGAAAATTTCATCACTCTTTTACTTGATTTGGAGTCCAAGGAAGTAGTTTATCTCTCCCATCATTGACATTTCAAACTCATTCTTCATGCATGATTCAAAATCCTTATAAAACACTTCATTAGTGGATCCAAATATGATATCATCAACATAAATTTGCACAATAAAGATATCACTATCTACATGCTTTGTAAACAATGTAGTGTCAACTTTACCTTTTACAAAATCATTTGAAATAAGAAAAGTTGAAAGTCTTTCATACCAGGCTCTTAGAGCTTGTTTTAAACCATATAAAGCTTTTTCAAGTTTAAAAATATAACCTGGAAGCGTAAGATTAACAAACCCGGGGTTGTTCAACATACACCTCCTCTTCGATAAAATTATTTAAAAATGCATTTTTAACATCCGTTTGAAAAATCTTAAAATCTTTGAATGAAGCAAAGGCAAGTGTCATTCGTATGGCTTCAAGTCGTGCTACGGGTGCAAAGGTTTTCTCAAAATCGATACCGTCGATTTGGGTGTAACCTTGGGCCACTAACAACTTTATTCCTAACAACATTTCCTGACTCATCCAACTTGTTCTTAAAAAACCATTTAGTACCAATGATTGGTCTATTTTGAGGTCTAAGAACAAGGTGGAAAACTTGATTGTGCTCAAATTGTTAAGCTCTTCTTGTATTGCAAGCAACCAATATGAGTCGCCCTCGGCTTCGAGGAAATTCTTGGGTTCAATATGTGAAATGAATGCAAAATTATCATATATATCATGAAGTTTGGAGCGAGTAGTTACCCCCTGGATACATCACTTATGATGAGGTTCTTGGGATAACTTGTTGCATATCTCTAATTCTTTGAAAGTGATTAAGTTGGCTCCACTTTAACATCTTGAACTTTACCATGTCCATCATTCTTTGTCTTGTCTTCTTGCATTGGTGAGTCCTTCAAGGATATTTTCTCTATGTCTTCACCTAAGGAATCAATTTCTACAATATTCTTCACAAAAATATAAGATTCCTAAAACTTGATATGCATAGATTCTTCAATAGTCAAAGTAGACCTATTTAATACTCTATAGGCCTTACTAAAATTTGAATACCTAAGAAATATAGCTTCATAAGACTTGGCATCAACTTTACCTAAATTATCCTTGGTGTTCAAACCAAAACATTTACTACCCAAAACTCTAAAATATGAAATATTTTGATTTCTCGAAAAGTAAATCTCAAAAGAAGATTTGAAGTGTTTTTACAAAAATAAATTCTATTTGATATGTAACATGAAGTGTTTGCGGCCTCAGCCCATAAATATTGAGGGAGTCTATATTCACTAATCATTGTCCTAACCATCTCTTGGAGAGTATGATTCTTCCTTTCAATGATTCCATTTTGTTGTGAAGTTCTAAGACAAGATAGTTCATATTTAATTTTATTTTCTTCATAATAAGTGACAAAAGAATGGTTAATGAATTCACCACCTCTATCACTCCTTTGCGTAAAATCAAAAAAACCTTTTTCTTACTCAACTCTTTTTCTAAAAACACGAAAATACGAAAAAATTTCATCTTTGTTTTCCAAAAAAAAACTTATGTAAATCTAGAAAAATCATTAACTAAAATAAAAACAAAAAGATTTCCACTAAGGCTTTTGGTTTTTGTTAGACCAAACAAATCTATGTGAATCAACTCTAATGGTTTAGATGTCATGAAATCCTTGATTGCTTTGAAAGAGGACTTGGTTTGTTTCTTAAGTTAGTACGCTTCACAAATGCAGTCTTTTTCAAACTTCAAGTAGGAAATCTTCATCGATTCTTTAGAGTTAATTTTAGATAGATGGTCAAACAAAACATGGCCTAGTCTCCTATGCCATGACCAAGAGTCTTCATTAAAAGTATTTAAACAAGTAGCATTGCAATGTAAATTTAACATATCAATTATATAAACATTGCTTTTATGAAACCAAAAAGAACACAAATATTCATTTTCTTTTCTAAAACATCGCAAGTTAAATCATCAAAAATAACTTTAAAACACTTATCACAAAGTTGGCTAATGCTCAAGAGATTATGCTTGAGACCTTCAACCAAAATAATATTTTCTTTTAAAAGAGATGAACCAATTTTGATATTACCTATACCAATAATTTTGCCTTTTGAATCATCTTCAAAGGTGACGGTGCCACCTTCATTATACTTTGATAGGGTTGCAAAGTTATTGATATCCCAAGTCATATGTCTTGAGCAATCTCTATAAAGATACCACCGCTCCCTACGTCATGGAGCCTTGGTGTGTACCTATATTAGATAAAAGAGTTGTTGATTTTGGTGTTCATATTTTCTTGGGTCCTATAGCTAATTCTTTTGATCCAAACATGATCATTTGAAACATTAATGCAATCATAGCAAAACTAGCAAAGTGACCCTTCCGGTCACAATAAGTGCAAGTATAAATTCTACCATACTAAATGCATAATGTGTATGTGAAACATGAGCATGCTTATTAAGTGTGATATGTTTAGCATAATGTGTGTGAGCATGTTGTGCTTGATGAGTGTTGGTTTGAGCATGTGTAGCATGAGAAACATGAACATATTTTCTTGAAGTGTGTCTCTTAGGAAACATGGCCTCTAATCTAGCCTTATCAAACTCATTTCTTTAAAATATTTTTCAAAGTATTAATTTTAGTTTTTAAAATAGAAATCTCATTTTCATCAATCAAAGAAATTTTTGCTTTACAAGAAACTTTGTATGCATCAAAATCTTTTTGTGTAAGAGTAAGTGTAGGAAATAAAAATTCTTTTTCTTTGAAAGAACAACAACTTGATTTTGAAGAGTTTCATTTTTTTTTCATTTTCAAGTATTTCTTCTTAAGAAAATCATAGTTATGAGAAAGTTCTTCAAAAGCATCACCCATTTTATTCATTATTAATTCACAATCATCTAAGGATGGTTCCGGTGTTACCTTGGATATGTTATCATTAGCCATGAAACATACATTTGCTGTGTCCACCTCTTCTTCTGATTTACTTTCTGAATCCCATATTGCTTTGAGAGCTTTCTTCTTGTAAAGCTTCTTTAAGGTAGATGGCTTGCTTTTATTTTTCAGGCATCCCGTAACAACATGTCCTGGCTTCCGACAATTGAAGCAAATGTTCTTCTTATCTTCCTTCCCTAGTCATCGTCTTCTATTGTTGAACTTAGCCTTATCATACTTCCTCCTTACATTTTTCACTAGGAGGAAAAGCTCTTCATCATCATCTTCTTCTTCATCATCGTCGGAGGGAGTAGACTTGAAAGCAATCATCCTTTTCTTTTGGGGCGCCATTTTTTCTCTAGCCTTCCTTTCCATCTCATGAGTCTTAAGGTTGCCGATAAGACCTATGCGCTCTATCTCTTTCTTGTCATTTAGCTCTTTTAATGTTGTAGCCTTGTCCCCCCATAATGGTGGTAGAGCACGAATGACCTTCCTCACCTTTTGGTCATTTTCAATAGCATCATCTAGAGAAGTAAGGCCACTAGTGATTTTAGTAAACTTCGTAACCATGTCATCAATAGAATCATTTTCATGCATGGTGAAATTCTCATATTGGGAACACAAGAGATCAATTTTAACTCTCTTGACTTGTGATGTCTGATTAGTCTCTAAAACTGCATATTTCATACCACATCTTCACATTTATTTCATATTAAATTCTGTTAATAACACCTCTCTTGCATGTTTCTAGGTCCATGGTGTGCAAATGAAGAAGAAGACCCTAAATTACCATTTAATGGGTGATTAAAGACCTATAATATAGCCATTGACCTTGGAGAGCAGTTTCGTCAAAACCAGGGGCCCAAAACCAGAAACCGGGACCTGTAGCCAACAGGGGATAGATGCAACAGCGCGCGGCAGCAGGCGCCACGCGCGGCTCTAGAAGAGCCGCGAAAACGCAGTGCGCGGCTGTACGGCACGGCCGCACCCGTGTTTTGGGCCATGGGTTGTCCCCTGGTCCCCTTTCCCCTGGTGCCTATAAATACCCCCTGGGAGTCTGAAGATGGAAATATACAGAGAGTAGTGTAGTTTTTATTCCATATTGTAGTTTAGGGTAGTTTAGTTTAGTTTTTTTCTTCTTCCTCTTTGTATTTTCCATTTCTTTTAGATCTTGTAATAGGAGAGAGAGTGGTACATGGTGGAAAGCGAGAGTGCTTGTAATAGAAGGTGACAATTTATGAAAGGTTCTCTCTTTACCTATCTTTGTTTTCTTCTCTCTAATCTCTTTTACATGTATAGCTAATTTTTTCTTTCATGACAACTATCTACTAACTACTAACTAGTCAAACTTCTTACTTGATAATCCACATGAATCTAATAGCCTCTACTTGGCCTTGCTCTTGTAAGAGTCATTGATGACTCATGATGATGGATCTAACACTCTAACATCCTAACTCTCTAACAAGTTAACATTACTTTACTCAATGCTTACTCTTGTTTAGTTTTGATGGTTTAAGTGTAGCTTGCACTTGTTTGTTGAGTTTGGATGGGATGAGCGCATATGGGTCATGCTTTGAAACGCTCTTGAACTAAGGACTAGTGATGACTAATGATACATGTGAGGCAACTATCACTAAGAGGTTAGCATGTTGGTGGAGTTATTAGTAGTTAGTAGCCATGAGTTTTCTTTCTTTTTCACTTTGTTTTAGAAATACCACAAATACCACAAATATCTATTCTTCTATCTTTCCCACTTCTTCGTGTTTCACTGTACTCTTCTCTTTTCATTCTTTGTTTTCTTTTGTTTTCATTCTTTAAAACATTGAAGAATTGTTAACACACACGTGAACATACCGTGTAAGCTTCTATCGCCTCCCGTCCTTGTGGATTCGACTCGTTTTAGCCTCTATGCTATAACAGAAGTATCGAGGAAGGCAAAGCACACACACTTTAAATCTTGATTTCAAAACATACATATACAAACTAAGCTCACAAGCACAATCCTATAACCAAGATGAGGAGATGAAACTTTAGGGATTGTGTAGTGTAAAATCAAGTAGAGAAGTGGAGGAGAATGCTTCAAGCTAAAACACCAAAGGATTGGAAATATATGGCTCAAGGGAAAATCTTCCAAAAGGCTAAACTTTGAAAAACTTTAATTTTAAACTTGTTAATCTTATCTTTGAGTTGTATAACACTCCCACTATTTATAGGAGATGAAAACTAGGTTAGAAAATCCAATAGATCTGTTGGGAGAAGTCCTAATAAAAAATAAAACAGAATATAACCGTTGGCAGCCAGTACAACAGACTTTTCTGCTGCCGGTCGACCGGGCCGGTCGACCGCCAACAGTCTAATTTCTGACCGTTGGGAAAGCGGTCGACCGGACGGTCGACCGAAGTTCCCAAAAAGAGAGTGTAAACTCTCTGCCGGTCGACCGGGCTGGTCGACCGGAACAAACAAAGAGCTCTGCTCTTTCTGTCGGTCGACCGATGTGCACATATGCACATTGGTGCATGTCGGTCGACCGGCCCGGTCGATCGACAGAGCAGTTCTGCTCTGCCAGCGATCGACCGTACGGTCGACCGGACAAGGCCAAAAACACAGGATGGAAATCTTTTTGAAGACAAAATTTTTCCGATAAATTTTCTTTAGATGAGTAGATACAAAATAAAGTTCTAGGGCTTGGAAAGACCAGAGTGTGATCATAGATCAACACCAATAAAATTTGAACTATATTTTGATAAAAATTCTTTTCTAAAGTAAAAATTGTTTTCCCAAAAACTGATTTTTTCGAAACTTCGTTTTTCTGAAACTCGGTAAGAAATTTTGTAATAAAATTTTGCTTGAAGACATGAAGCAATATCAAATGTGTGTGTGTGTGACAATCCTAAGGTTATCAACCTCTATCATCTCAGTTTTGACAAATAGACTATAAATCCTAACTAAAATGAAAAATGCAAAGATACAAATCTTGTATATAGTCTTCCCAACTTTGCTTGATCCTTGAGCTCTTCTAGTGTGCTAGACTCTAGGATCTAAATCTTCGCGACTTTCAAATGTGTGAGTCTTGTGTTGGAGCCGTCAATCAACCTATGTTTTTACCTGAAATTCATTTAAGCAATCTTGTTAATATCTAACTACATATGGTTTGTTATCATCAAAACTTGGGGCTAATGGCCTTTGGACCAACAGTTAATACTTTTCAATGGTTTTTCTTATTTTATACTTAGATAGCTTTGATAGTTTAATATTGAATCTTAGTTATTCTTCTTATTCTATACTTAGAAGGCTTTGATAGTTTAATGTTAGGTCTTGGTTAGTGATTATTTTAAATAAGATTTAGTTTTTATCTTATGTATCTTACTTGAATTAAAGGCAACTCTATGATCTAACTTTTATGATCTAAAGCGAAGTAAATTCTTGCATAGGTTAGTAAGTTAGTAGTGGTAGATGATTAGTAGGTCATATTTCTTTAACTTTTTTCTAAAACCCTAGATTACTCTCCAAATTTCATATTCTTCTTTATATGTTTAACACTTAACAATTGAGTTCTTTTTTTTAGAAAAATACTTAACCAGTTTAGTGTTTAAGGAGATACCAAAATGCTTCTATCACATTACTCCCTGTGGATTCGACCCGCATAGCCCTTTGCTACGCGGATAAATTGTGAAAGACAGAGATTTAACCGACATTGAAATAACATCCTTTTAACTCTTTAATTTATCTCTGTTTTTGGCAATCAAATTTTGGCGCCGTTGTCGGGGAGGAAAAGGTATTTTTTTATTTACTAATTGGTTAATTTTTCTTCTTTATTTTTCATAAAAAAATCAAAAAAAAATTTCCCCATGGCCTATCCAAATTTTTTTGGGTACAATTCAGTTGATAGGTCGAGACCATCTTTCCATCCATCAACCTCTTTTCCAAATTATCATGACTATTTTCACCCTATTCTATCATCTTTTACATCCTATCCTATAATTGGGTACAATTATCAAGAACCTCAAATTGACCAAAGTTTTGAAAACCTTTTTGAAGATGAACTTAACTGTTTAGATGATTTGATTAGGGATACCTTGGTTCGTTACATACCTCCTAAAGATATAGTTAATTTAAGTTTTGAGGAGATGTATGAGGATGAGCTCATATTTTTAGGTATTCATGCTGCACCAATAATATTGTGTGATAACGAGGATGAATTTGTAAAGAATGGTGGAGAGAAAAAGAGGAGGAAAAAAAAAGTGATGAACAAGTTGGAGAGGATGAGAGCTAAAATGACAAAAAAATTGACCTCTCCAATTTCACCACTAAAAAGAACACATTGGAATGATGGAAAGTGAGTTAGAGGGAATAGACCTAAATAGATCTATAAGTGTACCTCTTTTATATTTTATTTCATGCACTGAGAACAATGCATGAGATAGATGTGGGGGAGGGTTTACTAACATACTAACATAGATAGATTTACTAACAATTTTTTCTTTTAAAAACTTTTTGAAAAAGAAAATAATACTTTGATTTATTTTTGAAAGTAATTAAGTTAATTTTAAGGAATAGGAAAATCATAATTAGGACTTCTTAAAACTTGGTCAAAATAAAATTATTTGTTTGATTTTTAGGTTTAGGAGGAAAAATTGAAAAATTAATTTAGTCTTGATATATTTACCTTGATGAAATATGCATGCTTTATACACTTGGACATTTGGGATTCAAAACAAAAACTCTAGATTCTTAAGAAAAGTATATATAAAATAAACAAACCTAATTATTAATTAGCTAGGTACTTTAGCCTAAGAAAGCCTTGGTATTTACGCGAAAGATAATTAGGTAAGTTTGAATATATATATATATATATAATATTTATTAACATATCTAATAATCAACTAGTTAGATCTTAGGGCCTCAAGAAGTCTTGATACCTACACGAAAGAATATTAGATACGTTATACAAATTAAAAAAAAGAAGTGCTTAAAGGGCAACGAAGTGATAATACTTCGAACTTCTTAAAAAAAGAGAGAAATGTAATAAATATACGACATGAGAGTTGTAGTTGAAGAATCCCAAGTAAAAAAAAAAATTTCATGTTCACAAAGATGCATATGACTTAGGGTAAAGATAATAGACTAGATGAGAAATTCAGTTTGAATCCTAACATAAATTGATAAATAAATATTTGAATAAAGAATAAGTATAAGAATGATCAATTTGGTAATCCTAAAAACTTATAACTTGCTTAATTTTTACAAAGATATTTCAAATATTTTCCCTTTTCCAAAATGTGTTTTTAAAAATACTAACATTTTATTTTTCTTTCTTTATGAATTTTGTGGGTGTAATTCACTAAAAACTCTCACGAGACAACACTAGTCCTCTAGGGTAACTTAGAGGTTTAACGGTTTGTTGTACGTGCTAAGTGCAATCGTGATTCCTACGAAAGTGAGTTAGATTATATTAAATTAATTTCTAACATTTGGTTTTGCTCGAGGACGATCAAAAGATAAGTGTGGGGGTGTGATTGTACTCCAAAATTGCATTTTTATCATCACTTTTACACATATATTCTTGATCATTCCTTTATTAATTAATGCTATTAACCCCTTTTTTGATTATGGTGTAGTTACGTAAATGAGAGGATAAAGATACAAGAAGCTTCATTTTATCCCTAATCCTATTTAAAGTTAGATTTTAAATTAAATTGAATCCAAAGGAAGAAAGAATTAATCTTCATCTCCTAAATTCAAGTTCAAATTCAGAAGATAAAGTTCTCGAAGATGAATGGGATAAAGCTAATTCTACAAGAAATAAAGAGGATAATTCAAATTAAATGGAGTTCAAAATCTATTCAGACTCGGATTCAGACTGTACACATTTTAGTATTCAGATCATAACGTTTGCTACAGATATTCAATTCCGATGATTCAAGATGCTACAGAAATAAGACTTGAAGGACTACAATGTTTCTGTTTATCACTTTGTCAAATTCAGCCATCTGATCAGTCATATTTAGCAAACAACACGCCAACTTGCTGCAAGACTGAATTCCTTATTGAATTAGGAAACCTTCTAATTTGTATCCTATTGTGATTAGATTTGAGGCTTATTTAAAGAGCTAAAATATCTCATTATTAAGCATCTCCACATCAGAGATCATAACTTAGAATTTTTCTTTTAGTCTTTTCTCCAAATTTCTTTTGTAATTTTTAGATTCTAGTTCTACTTCTAGTTCAAGCTTTGTAAAAAAGAAGGAGGCTCTTTATAGTTGAAGGTGACAGCATCAATAATAAGGTTTTTCTTTCTAATTTATCTTTATTTACTTGTTTTATTTACTTACTTTCTTATCTATCATGCTCTCTTTAGTTTTCATCATGAATAGCTAATCTTTTTTTCATGACTTACTAATCCCTTCACCACAACTTCTAATTCTAGGTTAGAATAAACTGATTGGATCATATGCATGCTTAACTCTTGGATTAGTTAAAGTTCTTGAAGGCACATGATGATGACTAGTTAAATCCATATATGCTTCCAATGGTTTTTCTTATTCTATACTTAGATAGCTTTGATAGTTTAATGTTGAATCTTAATTATTCTTCTTATTATATGCTTAGAAGGTTTTGATAGTTTAATGTTAGATCTTGGTTAGTGATTATTTCAAATAGGATTTAGTTTTTATCTTATGTATCTTACTTGAACTAAAGGTAACTCTAAGATCTAACTTTTATGATCTAAAGTGAAGTAAATCTTTGCATAGGTTAGTAAGTTAGTGGTGGTAGATTATTAGTAGGTCATATTTCTTTATCTTTTTTCTAAAACCCTAGATTACTCTCCAAATTTCATATTCTTCTTTATATGTTTAACACTTAACAATTGAGTTCTTTTTTTTAGAAGAATACTTAACCAGTTTAGTGTTTAAGGAGATATCGAAAAGCTTCTATCGCATTCCTCTCTGTGGATTCGACCCGCATAGCCCTTTGCTACCGCGGATAAATTGTGAAAGACAGAGATTTAACCGACATTGAAATAATATCCTTTAACTCTTTAATTTATCTCTGTTTTTAGCAATCACAACATAAAAGAGAACTTACTAAAAATATTCCATCGCTAGTCCCTTCTTGTAGATCACGACCCGCATAGCCACTTTCTATAGTGGTAGTATTAAGTACTTGCACTCTTTATTCTAAGTTCTGAAATTCTGTATTTTTGTATGCAGTTAAAACTTCAATCAAATTTTGGCGTCGTTGCCAGGGAGGGATGGTAAATAATTCTCTTTTTAAGTTTATATTTTTAGTTAACGTTCTCCTTTGATCTTGGTGTACAGGTTTAATAATAAGAAAATTTTTGGCTGCAGTGGACATATAAGTGGCCCTGGACTCTGCTCAAGAAAGTAGAGCCCAGTAACTCTTAGATTTACTACATTCCAGTGGCAAACTGAGTGAACTACTAACCTGTATTTTTGTAGGTTAGCTGAATTGCAAAGCTAAATTTCTGTAGCTATTTATTTTCTTATTTGTCTCACTGTACATACTTTTTAACCTTAATAGTAAAATGATGTTTGTTAAATGCTAAAAACAGCTTAGATTTACATTTAGGCACGTGTCTAATTTGTTTACATTTTACATTACTGTTGAAGAGTGCTGGAGCAAAGGTATGTGTGCATAGCATGTAGTATAGGAACACTTTTGGATTGTTTACATTGCTTAAGTGTTGCTTTTCATGTACACATTGCACTATATTGATTTAAGGGCTTGTCCTATAAACAAGATAAGGTGGGAAATCATTACCCTCCCTTAGCCCACAAACAATCTCCTCACTCACTTACCCAAGCTTAACTAAAACTGAGTAGGCGTTGGCCCTAGGGACATCTTAGACTCATATAGGAGACTGACCTAAGGGGAAAGTTGATTAGAATTTAACTCTTGCCAAATCGGTGTCTAAAGTTGGGGATTGAGGAGCGAAACCCCGAAGGTTGGTGATTTAGCATAATTAGGCATGTTGCTTAGGCACGGATACCTCCCACTGATCTTGCCCCTACTTGGCCGATTAACTTGTGTTCAGATTCTACAATATACCCCCCGTGGACAGTCTAACCAGTTAGGAGTCATCTAGGTGTAAGGTTTACCGTAACTTAGGTTAGATTTTTTTCTTTTTGTTTGTTTTTCCTTGTTTGATTTTGACATTTCTTGTGTGATATGGCTTATAACAATAATTTTTCCAATTTTAATGGTAATCCATGTTACACCCAGACCTCTTTTTCAGATATTACCAACACGACATATCATAACTTTAACCAACCTAGTGTGCCAGATTGGTCTTATCCGAATCAATACGTGCCCCAGTCCCAATACTATAAACAAGACTGGAATAATCATCACTACTCTTCACAGAGTTAATGGGGATACAACTCTCCCGATTCATATTGTCAACCACCTTACCAACATCCAGCTTCATATAATCCTTCTCCTGAAGAATCAATTGACTGAGAAAATAGGATAGAAGCATTAGACGAGCTTGAGTGACGAATTCAAATTTTAGAAGACTCAAAATTTCGTCAAAATTTTCAAGTCACAAATCCTTACTCTATTTTTCAAGAAGAATATGTCGACTTAGAAAAAAGTATAGAATCCATGATTCAATTCCAAAATGATCCACTCGATATGATAGAAGCAAGACTTAGTAGAAAGGAAAACATGCGTAGGAATAAGGAAACTCTCCCTACCCAATCTTTGACTATTTTCGACACTTCTAGCCATATTGATGAAAACCAAGAATCATGGTATCTTGAAGACTTTGACCAAGATTCAATTTCACCACAAAACCTTGAACTTGACCAATATCAACCCATAGATGGATTGACAAGTTTCCATTTTAATGAGATTGAACTTGATTATGAATGTGAACCCGACCCCAACTTTGTGATTCAGTTTCCATCTTCGAATCTATGTTGACTCCAGTATTCTTATCCAATTTGGACTAATTTTCTGAGCCAACAATTATTCCCGTACCAATAGATCTAGAAAGGAAATCACCAATTTTGGATAGTCAAATTCCATTGATGGGAAAAGAATGTGAATATCAATTCTTATACTTGAACTCAACTCTTGAAACAAAACTAACTCTCAAACCCAAAGTTGATTTTCCTGAGTTAGTATTGGTTCCTGAACCTATCATTCTTGAGTCCAAGTCAACAATTCCACTAAGTCACATTCTTTTGTTGGTCATAGGTATAGACCATGATGACTCCGTGATGATTTTTCAAGACTGGTCATGTAAAGGGGGTAAGTTTCAAGATAGGATATTTCATGATCCTATTTATATTGGAGACTGTAAATATGTAAATAGAAATGAGATAAATAAATGTGGGTTCCGTGAACCACCACATTATCTTGATTGAGTAGCAACGCTTGACCCAATCTGACCACCACCGGAACCACCACCTTAAGGTAATAGTTTTCTTCCCTTTCTTCTTTTACGTGCATCTATGCATTCATTCATACATTGAGGATAATGCATGAGATAGGTGTGGGGGAGGGTTCTAACATAACATAGGTTTTCTTTTTATTTAAAATAAAAAAATTAACAATTTCTTTCTTTAATTTTTTTTTTTGAAAATAGAGCAATGTTTTGACATATTTTTTGAAAGAAATTAAGTTAATTTTAAAAAATAGGAGAATCATAATTAGGATTTCTCATACTTGGTCAAAATAAGACTATTTGTTTGATTTCTATGGTTAGGAAGAAAATTTGAAAAAGTAATTTAGTCTTGATTTTTACCTTAATGAAATATGCATGCTTTATACACTTACACACTTAGGGTTCAAAAAACAAAGATTCTTATGGCTTATTAAAAAAAGAAAAGAAAAAAAAGGAAATATATATATAATATATCAAAAATTCTCTGATAAAGCTGGGTATTTGTGCCTCATAAAGCATAAGTATTCACACCTAAAAGCGGTTTATATAATAAAGTCTTAGTTTTGTGGCCTTGTTTGGGGTGTTTTCTAATCCGGTACCCTAAAACCAATTGGTTTGGGAGTCACCGATTGAAGGCTCGTTACATGGACAGATTAGAAAGCCTAATAGAATTAAGGAATAATATTACCAAAAATAAAAAATAAAAGAAAAGAAAATAAGGCATAAGAGTTAGAGTTAAAGAACTCCGAGTCAAAATTTCACGGTCATAAAGGTGCATATGACTTAGGGTAAAATTAGAGACTAGATGAGAAATACAGTTTGACTCTTTACCTTGATTGATAACAAGTTTTTGAATAAAGATTAAGTTTAGTAATGAAAAGTTCAGTTTTCCTATAACTTATAGATTACTTAATTCTTACAATAATACTTCAAATATTTTTCTCTTTCAAAATGTGTTTTCAACATACTAACACTTTTTTTCTCTTTTTTTATGGATTTTGTGGGTATAATCCACTGAAAATCCTCACGAGACAAAACTCGCCCTCTAGGGGAACCTAGAGGTTTAACTGCCTGTTGCATAAGCTCAGCGCAATCACGTGACCTGTGAAAGTGGTCTAATAATTTCTTAGGTTTAGTTATCAAGTTTTGCTCTAGGACGAGCAAAAGATAGATGTGGGGGTGTGATCGATCACTAATATTGCATATACATTGTTACATTCCTGCATTTTATTTTAAATAAACTATGCTAATTAATGATTTTTTACCATTTAGATTATGCAGGCCTTTATCAAGGAAAAAGGAGCGAAAACGAGCCCAAAAGCCCACATAAATTCAGATTTAAATGAGCTTAACTTAAAATCAAGGATTAGGACAGAAGATTTAAGGTGATCAGAGCAAATCAGAGCAGATAATACCAAATAGAAACCGGTTAAAATTGGATTTATTTAGATTTATTCAGTTAGCTTGAGGATAAACAGAGATAACATCAAATACAGAGTCCAACTTCAAAATCCAAAGGGATAAATGAATAGAGAGAAAATCAATGAATGAGATGAAGCAATTTTGGCTCGAATTCAGACTGGATACATTTTAGTATTTGAATCATAACTTTCGATACCAAAACTCAAATCTGATGATTCAAGATGATCCAGAATGAAGACTTAAAGGGTTACAACTCTTACGTTGATCACTGTTTCTAATTCTATCATTTGATAAGTTATTTTCAGCAATCAACACGCTAATAAGGTATAGATCAGAATTGAATATCCACATCAAATCAAGTTTAGAGATAAGGGGAGGATTCAAATTCAGAAATAGCCAGCTCCCCCTATCTTTTGACTTGTTTTCTTATCCATTTTTATACTATAAATGCCCCACACATCAGAGGCAAAGAACGATCAAGCAGAGATAGATTTTTAGGCCAGTTTTTATTCTTTTTAGTGTAGGTTTTTATTTTTTCTTTTATGTAATTTTTACTTTTCTTTATGTAACTGAGAGGAGAGATGAGTTTTATGAAGGAATGAGAGCAAGTTTGTACTGATTGTGACACCGGTATAAGTAAGTCTTTTCTTTCATTGTTATTTGAATCAAATCAAATTTTCTTTTTCTTCTTTACTCTTGTTTTTGTTTACTCTCCTATGATGTGTTGCAATCCACCCATGTACTACTCTCTTTCCTATTACAAGATCTACAAGAAATAGAAAATACAAAGAGGAAGAAGAAGAAGAACTAACATAAACTACCTTAAAAACTATAACATAGAGAAGAAAACCCTAAATACTATCCTCCAAACTCCTCCTCCTTGAGCTCTAGAACTCCTAGGATATTTATAGGAGAAAAGGGGCACCAGGGAGACTGTACGGAGCCGCGCGTTAAATTACGACGCGCGGCTCCAAGCGTTTGCTGATTGTTATACATATTTGCATATTTTACTGCTTCCATACCATGCATATTACAAATAAAAATATGATTTTTAATCCTTTTCTCTCTATTTTTGCAGGTCCACATCTAAAAAGAGAAAAAGCCCCAAAATCTCTTTAATTAGCAATAATTAAAGAGATTTAATTCAAAGCCCAAAAGAGCCCAAGTTTGAATTCAGAATCAAGGGAGATCCACGCGCCAACTCAATGTTCTAGAAGGCCACGTGGCTAACAAACTTGTAACAACTTCACAACAGAAAGTTGTTAGCCAACAGCTTTCAAACGGCCGCGCCTTGCCGCGCGCGCGCGGCAAGATCTGGGCCGTTGAGCCCCGGATTTTTCTCCAACGATCTGGGCTCTAGATGCTTCTCTCTGAAGGCTATAAATACAGGACCAGGGTCTGCACGAGAGAGAAGAGAGAAGAGAGAGGAGAGAACTAGGGAAACTCTTGTATTTTGTTTTAGTCTTCTCCTAGGTTTTAGTCTCCATCTTCTTCCTCCTAGAGATTTTGTCAAAGAGAGAGAGTGAGTGCTGTTGAAAGCTTGTAATCAAGAAGGTGACATCACTTGTAACAAGGGTTAATCAAAGCTTCGTCTTCTCTTTGCAAGCTCTAGTACGTTTTACATTGCATTACTTTCTTGTTTTACTTCTCTTGCATTTTCATTGCTTTACTTCTCTTTGCTTTACATCATGAATTGTTGTTTTGTTACTTGTGTAATGGATAGCTAAATTTCTATTGCATGGCTAGCTAACAAACTTACCTAGCTAACTTCTATCTCTTTGGATGATTGCTTATCTTTATACTTGCATTGTGAGAGTTTCTTTTACTTACCAAGGAAGTAGAGTTGCTTTCCCTTGGTCAATGCTTGTACAAACTCCATATGACTCATGTGTGCCTCATTTAGAGCCTTGTCTAGAACAAGAGCCTTGATGGAACATGGAGATGGATCACCAAACATGTGCTACTTGTATAGTAAGAACAACTTCTTTACTTCAAGCTAATTTGTTGTTATGTCTTGAATGTTCAAATGAATGTTGATTCTTCTAACTTAGCATTCCTTGAGTACCAATCCTAGAGTTCATCGTTGATAATCTATCTAGAGAGCCAATGAATCAATATGAGGCTTCAAGCTAAGAACTAAAGGAACACTCATCTTCAAAACGGTAAAGTACTTTGAACAAACAAGCAAGTCATACCTATTGCCAATGAATCAACATGAGACAATCAAGCATCATCATTGAGTTTAGTAAGTTAGCGAAGTAAAGTTAGCTAGCCATGTACTTTCTCATCTAAAGTTTTCCAACATCTTCTTTACTAGCTTCTTTTCTCTTAGCAATACACTTTACTAAAGTTCTTTTGATTTCTTTTCCATCATGCACAAATCAACCACTTCTTCTATTTTCTTTTCCATGTCTCTTGCATTTGTGTAAATAACAAAGAAGAATCTTCGTTTTCATTTCTTCACTCCGAACCGTAAAACTTCCAACTTGAGCTCTCCTCGAGGATCGACCCGGTATAGCCATTGCTATAGCGGAGATTGGAAAGGATATATTAACCATCTCAAATACATTGTGAAGTGACAAAGCACCGAGGTTAACTCTAAACCTTTCTTCTTTCATTGAATACTTGTGTAATAACTTCACACTATCTTTTCCTAATCATTTGCCACGAAAATGCGGCTTTTATCGCGTTTTTGCGGCAGTCCTGGGACCGCGTGCGTGGTGCAGCCTGTTGATTGCAAATGAAAGAAGAGAGAATTACCGTCTAGCTTTGGGCTAACGAGTCGTATCCACGAGGAGGAATGCAATGAAAGCTTTTCGGTGTTTTTGTTTAAAAAGCAAAGAATGGTATTGGTATTTGTTTTATATTGAAAAAGAGAATGGAGAGTAAGGAAGTGATTAAAAGAAAAATTGAAAACTTAGAGAAGACTTTGGAAAAGATGATTTTAAAAAGGGTTGAAGATTGATTTGTTATTTTTAATATATGAAAAAGATCTGGGCTCACTATCTTACTACTCAACGATATGTTCTTCTCTTGAAATTCTCAGTGCTTCAACTTGATCATGGGCAAAAACTTAAACTTGATTTTTGAAAGTGTTAAGCAAAGCAAATAAGATTGTTTGAAAAAATTTAACTCTTTTTCTAAAGAAATCCTCTTGAACTGAATGTTAAATCATCAAGTTGTCTTTCAAGTATGAAATAAAAATAAGTTCAGGTGATGTTTTAAAAAATAGAAGTTTAGAAATCTAAGCCCATCCTCATGTGCCTTCAAGAACACTTTCGAAGAAGAAAGGCTTAGTTTAAGGCATACATATGATTCCGTTGGGTTCTTTACATCAAAATCATTCAAAACAAGAGAATGATCAGAGAGTGTAACGCCCCGATCCCGGCGGGTACGGAGACATTACTGTAACGTATATACGCAGGTCAGAAATACCCTCACGTATATACGCTAAGCATCAGTACAGGTAAGAATCAGAGTACGGAAGCAAATGGTGCATTATACATTCCAACACATGAGTACAATTACAAAGTTATCACCAGAGGTGACAAATATTACAATAATATTACATCACCAACATGGCGCAAATGCGAGAATACAAAGGATGTACAAGTATGAACAGTACAAAAGGCACTCACGAGTTTACAAAAGGAAAACTCGAGAGGCACACAGGGGGCCTGGAAGGATAAAGCTTCAGATGGTCTGCTGGAGATCCATGCTACCGCTGCGCCACTCTGATCAACAACTGGGGGAATCCACACGCTCCAAGCTCCATGACCTGGACATGAGAATCCAGGGGAGTCAGATAGAACTCCCCAGGCGAGTGGTGATACAAAAGCCGGATGGCGTGCTGAGATAAGTACAAGTGTATCGATAAAACCGAATCATAATCATGCATTGAAAACCTTGTCGTGAGCATAAGCATGTATAGGCAGGTAGATATATAACAAGTGATATCAAGCAGGAAGTACTCATGGTATGGTAAGATAGGAACATGAGACTGATGGAATGGAACACAAGGAATAAAGCAGGGTATGAGCAGCGAATATGATAATAATCATAAAACCAGAAATCCGATGTAAAACCCAATAGAAGTAAGCTCGGTAAAGCATACAACAGATCCATAGTTGGCATCTTTTATTATTATTATTACTTGTCTTACCCTGATATCTAGATATGTGAACTAGCGTCCCAGCACACATATATCCACATCTGAGTAAAACAAGGTTATTATTGGAAACCAACGGGGGTATCAACGAACAATGTTTACAGTGGGTCCCGTGCATACCCGGGACCACGGCCCAGGATGTTCCGTTGCTTGGTGACGGAACCTACCGCAAGGCGATTCAGGAGGGTCTTATGGATGCCCTTATCAAGATGGTACCAGGAAGGAGGGAGCCAGCTCTCCCCTCGGTCCCCTGGAGGCCCACAGGTCAGACCGGAAGTTTTAGTTGCACAACATGCCTAATACCACTGTAAACACGAACATATATTGATAGCCGCAAGTTTCCCCCGACCCGATGTAAGTTGTCTCATTTTACGGTTTATTAGGTAGTTATCAAATTTACGGGAATAGCAGGTACAAGACATGATCGGGAATTCAGGAGTACATGAGTACTATAATTTCAGGTCACTGTATATATAATACAGGATAACAAGTACAAGATTCAAGTCACTGCATGTATTGCAGGATAACAAGTGTAGTATTCACGTAAATGAGATAATCACAGGTCAGTATATCATGCCGGGTGTCAAGTGATAGCATGACAGGAGGATGATATTTGGCAGGTGACCAATCAAGTCAAGAGATTGATATTAGTCCGGTGGCAAGTCATGTCATAACAAGGGGCCTTGCCAAGTAGTAGCATGTCTGGTGTCAGGTGATAATACCTCAGTTGTCAGGTGATACAAACAGGTGTTAAATAGTAGCATGTAAATGACAGGTATGAAGTAATGGCATAGCAAGTGTTAACATATCAGGTAAATACGTGGCATGATGATAGAGTAGTAGCTGAGCACAACCAAGCGGAGCTGAGCAAGCTGGAGGCACAGATAGCAAACAGTATTTAACACTGGAGCGTCTGGTAAGGTTACCGGGACAACTCGGCTTAAGGTGCGAGTAGAAAATCCGGCAGCCTCTCGCCTAGACGAATCTAGTGGTAAAGTGCTGAGTGCTGATCATGATAACCAGGCGGAGCTGAAGAAACTGACATTCCCAATCACCTATCTTTCAAGATAGTGAGAGACCGGAGGCTGAAGGACGGAGAGACCTGTCGGTCCCAATCACTTCCCTTTCGAGATCGTGAGAGACCGGAGGCTGAAGGGTCCGGAAGTCAAGTACGCTCGGGGTTTAAGCGTACTCTCGGTGGCTACTAGCCATCCCAGGAGTGGGCAGAAACCCAGAGTCCAACGACCACGAAGGGTCGGCCACGCATGGTATAAAACAGTAAAATACAATATAGGCATGGTATATGTACAAGAATTAAACTACCCTAATACAAGCATTCGTCACAAAGCAACACATGTCCAGTCATTGGCACTCGGCCATACACAAATATAGGGACTCAGCCCAATACATAATACATGAAAATATGGAATAAAATACATGTCGACCCGATAAAGCTGGGAAACCCAAATGGAGGCGAGAGCGAGGACACTCGCCTAAATCTCCGGAAGAACCGAAAACTCTGAAATCCATGGAACTCGCGTACGCGCCATAAATATAATAAGTGAAGAGGAGAGAGAAAGAGTTAGAAAGAGAAAGAGAGAGAAAAACTAGAGAGAGAAGTATATGGAAGGAGAGAGTGCACAGGGAGACGCGGGTTTTGAGAGTGAGACGCGGGAGTCGCAGACGCGGGAGTTACAGACGCGGGAATCGCGTCGCAAAGGTGCCACAAACGCGGGGTTCGAGACCCGCGTTCAAGTTAGGACACGAGAAGAACGCGGACGCGGTCATGGATTCCGCGTCGCGTTAGCATGAGAAGAACACAGACGCGGGCATTAGCTCCGCGTCGTGCAGACATGAAAGGGACACAGATGCGGGCATGGACTCCGCGTTGCGTCGGTACAAGAACGCGAAGGCCGCATTTAAACAGATGCCAAGAACGCGAAGATCCGCGTTAAGGCGTTGCCTGGACGCGGGGGTGAGATCCGCGTCAGCAATATACAGAGAGGAGGAGAGAGAAAGGGAAAGGTGCTTGCTTTGGTGGTAGTGTTATTTGGTGGAGGAGTTGGATTTTGATGGAGTAATGAAAAAGAAGGTGAAGGAGGTGATGTTTGGAGGTTGAAGTAGTGGAGATGGAGGTGGTGTTGTGATGGTGAAAGTGATGGTGGAAGTGAAGATGGTGGTGGAAAATAGTAGAGGTGATGGTGATGTTAGTTGTTTGTCGTTGTAATCGTCACCGTAATGATTACCGGAATAATCGCGAACGATTACCGGAATAATCATTGGAGATATTACCGACGAAGAAGAGCTCGGCCCCAATCCAAAGTAGGTGGCTGGCTCTTGATGTGGTGATGGGGTGGTGGTTTTGTGGAGGGTTTTGATGGTGGTGGTATTTTTGGAGAAGGTAAAGGAGAAGGTAAAGGCTTTGGTGGAGTTGTTGAAGTTGTGGTGCTTTAAATGGAGATGGAGGAGGAAGAAGATGAATGTAGGAAGTTGGAGAAGTTGTAGTAGTTGTTGTTGTGGTGGAGATGAAGGAGGTGTTGGTGGTGGTTAAGGTGTTGGTGAAGAGAAAATGAAGTTGAAAGGAGAAGGAAAGGTTTATATAGGATTTGGAATTGTGAAGGAGATGTAAAAATATTTTAGGGAGGGGGTTTTTTGTAAAAATGGAGAGGTGAGGTGGCTCTTTGGCTGGCCATGGTGATGGGAGAGGAGTTTGAGATATTTTGGAGAAGATATTTTTGGTGGAGGAGATATTTTTGGAGGAAAGATGTAGAAGATAATGGAAGAATGGAGAAGTTTGAAGAATTTGGTGGAAAGAAAAGGAAGGAAAGAAAATGGAAAAAGGAAAAGAAAATGAAAAAAGGAAGATATTTTCTTAAAGAGAAAGGAAAAAATAATTAGAGTAGCGGATTCCCGGGATTCGGTTGCGGATGCGGAAAACTTTCGGAAAAATACCGAAATCGTCCGAAAATCAAGTATCTCGGAACGACCCGCAAAAATTCTCAAAAATCAAGAATATTATTCTAAGAATCATGGTGAAATCCGTTTCAAGAAATTCTTTATAGTTTTTAAATTAAAAATCCTGAAATCGGCCGCAAATATCGGTCGACACCAAATCTGGCAGAAATCTGATAAATTCTGAAAATTCCCAAAAAATGAATTAAGATAGTAAATATTATTCTAAACAAATATGGGAAAGCGGTTTCTCAAAATTTAACTCCATTTGTAAATTAAAAATCCAGGAATCAGTCAGCGGTGCTGGTCGACACCGGTTTTGAAGATTTTCCATTTAATTCAGGAAAATTTCAAAAAATCATAGAAAATCTAAAATATTGGAAAATGATGTTTGAAACTAAAATCGGTCAAATCGGAATACCAGAAAGACCAAATTGAGTAATATTCTAGGATCGGGTCCCTGGTTCAGAAAAAGCAGACTCTGAGTCCACGAATCCTGATCCAAGACAAAACGATCATATAAATAATTCATAATACAAAATAAATATAGGAAGTAAATCAAAAAATACGATCGAAAAATCTGAATACGCAACTAAGTACGTATTCTGGGAGCGGGGTGTTACAAAGAGAGATGATAGTGAGACTAGAAAAATAAATTTAGCTACTCATAATTAAGGTAAAGCAAGACATGTAAATGAAATGAGACATACCCGTGAATTGGAGGAGAAGAGAAATCTTGATCCTTTATTGATGTCACTTCAACTTCAGCTTACAATACTCTTTTTCTCTCTCTTACTGGTATTTGGACTGAACTACAAATTAAAAAAAATAGAGATACAACTTCTCAATACTATCTAACAAAGAACCTAAACCCTAAAAATAAAGAGAAAAACTTAAACTAATTTCTGGTTCCTTCTTCTCTGTAGAATGCAGTATTTATAGGAAAAAACCAAACGGTGGAGGGCATACGAAGATAGGGGAGCAAACGCTCCCCCAACCACCTCAATAAAGCCGCAAAAATGTGGCTTTGGTCGCGTTTTCACAGCCTGGGTGTGGCCAGGTGGCTACACCCGGGGAGTGTTGATCCATGGTTTAGTGATTTCCCTTTATCTCTTGCTATTTTTCCCGTTTCAGCTCCTAGATTTGACGAAATTGCATTTTTGGCTTTAACCAATTGATTTGGGAAGATTTATTTTAACCGGTTTTCAACTTCTCTGATTTGCCATGATCTGCCCTGATTTTCTGATTTCGAATTAATTCTGAATTAATTTAGAATTTTGATGGGCTTTTGGGCTCGTTTCTCTTCCCTTTCCTTTAGCAATTGGCCTGCATTTTATAAAAAAAATAAGACTTATTAATAGGATTTATTAGATAATAAACATGGTAATGTGACAATATATATGCAATATATGTGACCGATCACACCTCCACACTTATCTTTTACTCGCCCTCGAGCAAAACATCAAAACTAATCCTAATTAATTTTTAGACCACTTTCGCAGGTCACTCGATTGCACTAAGCATGTGCAACAAGCCGTTAAACCTCTAGGTTATCCCTAGAGGATGAGTTTTGTCTCGTGAGGATTTTCAGTGGATTGCACCCACAAAAGCATAAAGAGAAAAAAATTTAGTATTTTCGAAAAGCATTTTGAAAGGAGGAAATATTTAAAGTATATTTGTAAGAGTTCAAGTAATCTATAAGGTGTGGACAACTTGTGAGTTATGGCATACTTTCGCATAAGAGCTTCAAAGGATCTATTAAAAAAGTGAGTACCATTATCACTGATGATAGCATGAGGGGTTCTGAAGCGTGAGGAAATGTTCTCTTTCAAAAACTTTATGACAACTTTGTTATCATTAGTTTTATTAGGAATGGCTTCTACCCACTTGGAAACATAGTCCATAGCAACCAATATGTATTGGTTTCCAAATGAATTAGGAAATGGACCCATAAAGTCGATGCCCCAAACATCAAAGAGTTCTATTTCTAGAAATCGGTTGAGGGGCATCATATCTCGTTTCGAGATCCTTCATACCATTTGGCATCTAGGGCAAGTCTTGCAAAATTCATAAGCATCTTTGAGCAAAGTGGGCCAATAGAACCCACTTTGCAGCACCTTTTCAGCAGTCTTGCGGGGACCAAAGTGTCCACCGCATGCAAGTTCGTGACAGAAGGATAAAATACTCTTAATCTCTTCATCGGGAATGCATCTCCTAATAATTTGGTCAGAACAGTACTTAAAAAGATACGGTTCCTCCCAAAAGAAATACCGGACTTGAGATAAGAACCAGTATATATCATTTTTAGACCAATGAGAAGGAGTTTGGTTTGTGACTAAGTAATTCACTATATCAGCAAACCAAGATTCCCTAAAGACAGCTAAGAGATTTTCATCAGGAAAGTTCTCATTTATGGGCAATTCGTTGCATGGAGAGTTTGGGATACGCGAGTGATGATCAGCAACGATATTTTCTATAACTTTCTTATCTCGAATCTCGAGATCGAATTCTTGAAGAAGGAGGATCCAACGAATGAGTCGGGCCTTGGCATCCTTCTTCATCATGAGGTACCTAAGTGAAGAATGATCGTGAAAATTGTGATTTTGGACCCTAGTAGATAGGGACGAAATTTCTCTAAGGCAAACACTACTACCAAGAATTCCTTCTCAGTAGTAGTGTAGTTCATTTGAGCATCGTTGAGAGTCCTACTAGAGTAGTAAATCATGTGCTGCTTGTTATCAATGAGCTGTCCTAGGACAGGGCCTATTGCAAATTCAGAAGCGTCGCACATGATTTCAAACGGCTTACTCCAATTCGGTGCAGATATGATTGGTGCAGAAATAAGCTTTCTTAAGCTTCTCCCAGGAATTCATACATTCAGCATCGAAAGTGAAGGACACATCCTTCGCTAACAGATTAGTCAAGGGTCTAGCAATCTTGCTAAAATCCTTGATAAATCTTCGGTAGAAACCGGCGTGTCCTAAGAAAATCGAATATCCTTCACGCATTTGGGCATGGGAAGCTTAGCAATAATCTCAATCTTGGCTCTATCCACTTTAATTCCTTTCTTAGAGATTTCATGATCCAAGACAATTCCATGTCTTACCATGAAGTGGCATTTCTCCCAGTTCAGTATCAGATTTTTCTCAGCACAATGTTGGAGGATGAGTTCTAAATGGCAAAGACATTGAGTGAATAATCTCCATAGATGGAGAAATAATCCATGAAGATTTTTAAGAATCATTCTACCATATCAGAGATAAGACTCAACATGCAATGTTGAAACGTTGCTGGGGCATTGCACAAGCCGAAAGGCATTCGACGATAGGCAAATGTCCCAAATGGACATGTGAATGTAGTCTTTTCTTGGTCTTCAGGAGCAATAGGAATCTGATTATACCCCGAATAACTGTTCAAAAAATAGTAATACTCGTGGCCAGCCAATCGTTCAAGCATTTGATTAATGAAGGGGAGCAGAAAATGGTCCTTACGAGTTGCTGTATTAAGCTTCCTATAGTCAATGCAAACTCAAATTTTCGTGGGAAGTCAAGTTTGGACCAACTCTTTATTCTCGTTTTCTACTACGGTGAAACCAGATTTCTTTGGAACCACGTGGATAGGACTGACCCATTGGCTATCCGAAATGGGATAGATTATCCCATTGTCTAAGAGTTTCACAATTTCAGCATGAGCAACCTCTTACATTATAGGGTTTAAACCTACGCTGCGGGTCTCTTTTTGGTGTTACGTCTTCATTGAGATGAATGCGATGTTGAATTATGGTTGGACTCAATCACTTTATATCGGTCATAGTCCAACCAATGGCTTCCCTATGTTTTCTCAGAATTACTTTAAGATCTTCTTCTTGCCCGTCATTTAAATGGGAGGCAATAATGACAGGAAAGGTCTCTTGTTCGCCTAGATAGACGTACTTGAGATGCGTAGGTAAGGCTTTTAATTCAAAGGAAGGGGGAGGCTCACTAGAAGGATGAGTCAAATTTGTTGGCTCCACATTTAGTGAAATAGGGTTCGAGGCCCAATTAACAGTAGACTCGACAACTTGATCAAGGTTAAAATCATCAGATTCTAACTCGAAGTCACACTCAGTTTCTAATTTCAATTCTTCTCCATGTTCACTTGTCAAGTTCTCAATGAGGTTGACTTCCAATGTTTGATCCTCAATATCACGGGGTTGCTTTCCTAGGTTGAAGATATTGAATTCTCTAGTCATGTCCCTAAAGGTTAACCTCATGGACCCATTCCTATAATTGATAATGACATTGACAGTAGCAAGGAAAAGTCTCCTTAGGATAACAGGAGTTTGAGCCCTAGGATTGGACATAGGTTGTATCTCTAGAGCTATGAAATCAACGGGGTAGATAAACTCTCCGACACGGATAAGGACATCATTAATTTTCCCTTGGGAACTTTCATTAAACGGTCAGCCAATTGGATAGTGGAATTGGACTAAGATGGCCCAACCCGAGTTGTTGATAAACTGAGAATGAGAGCAAGTTGATACATGCCCCCAAGTCAAGAAGTGCACGACTAATCTCAGCTTGTCCTATAGTGTAGGCAATGATGGGATAACCTGGATCCTTGTAGTTGATAGGGATCAGACCCGACAGCAGCTCACTAATGTTATTGGCTAAGAAGACTTTCTTGGGTACATTAGTCTTTCTCTTCTTGGTGCACATGTCCTTAAGAAAGTTTGCATAAGATGGGACTTGTTGGATGGCATCAAGAAGTTGCACATTTATCTTTACGTGATTGAAGATCTCAATTATCTTATCCATGTGTGGATTTTGCTTATTGTTTTTCAGCCTATTAGGAAATGGTACTATAGGCTGGTGCACTTGACTGGTTGACTTATCTGTTTCAGATTCGTCAGATTTGGAAGGATTGGGATTAGATGGGGTGGATGCTTGATTGTGGTTATGCTGAATAGGATTGGATAGTGTTGACACTTGATTATCAACTTTCTTTCCCGACCTCTATGTATGAACAACATTACATTGATTCAATGATTGATCCTCAACCAAATGAGCTTGTTGAGGATTCTTAGGATTTATTACTGGCTGACTGGGCAAGGTACCCTTTTGCCTCTCATTCTGTGAATTGGTTAATTGGCTCATTTGAACCTTTAGCCTCTGTATTATTTGCATGAGGGAATCTTGGTTCTTCATGTACCTTTTCATGTTTCTCTCAAAGTCAGTCATTCTCCATTCAAGTTGAGGATTCTGGAAGGAGGGTTGTGGAGTTTAGTTGGGAAAGTTTTGTTGATGATTTGAAAAATTGGGCGAATGGTTGGGAGAATTGTGATGGTAATTATAAAAGTTGGGTTGATGAATGAAAGAATTATTGGAATGATGGAAGTGGCTTACATGGTTTGATAGTGAGTGGTCATTGTTGTTTTGGCTCCATAAGAAATTCGGGTGATTTCTCCAGCCAGGATTATACATGGGTGCATAAGGATTATTGTTAGGCCTTGAAAAGGCCGCATTACTCGGTTCAGGATATTGTTGCTGAGGTTGAAATATAGGACACTCCTCAAATACATGATTCATGGCCTGATATTAAGTACAACCCGGAGTTGAAGATTGGTTTGGGCTGACTTAATTGACTGGACTTGGCTCCTTAGTTTCTAAAACTTCTAGTCTTCTCACTAAGTTTGCAATTCTAGCCTCGTTAGCTATGGATGATTCAATTGAATGGAGACCTCCTTTTGAAGAGATGGAGTTTAAATTCCTAGAGTTTTCACTAGTTGGTTCCCATTGGATGGTCTTTTCAGCTAGATCCTCATATAAATCACATCCTTCATTCTCATCCTTCTGCAAGAATCCCTCTTGGCACATAGTTTCTAAGAGGGCCTTGGTAGAGTAGTCTAAACCGTCATAAAGAATTTAGTATTGTCGCCATTTCTCTATTCCATGATGAGAACATTGGACAAGAAGGTCTTTGAGGCATTCAAAGTACCTCCAAAACGGTTCACTGGGTTCTTGCTTGAACTGCATGATGTTCTTCCTAATGAGCGATCTTATGAATTGAATAGAATTTCTTCAAGAAGACCTTGATGAAATCATCCCAGGATGTGATAGAGCCGGCCGCTAAGCTGTAAAGTCATTTCTTGGATAAGCCCTTAAGAGCAAATGAGACAAATCTCAACCTAATAGCATCATCTATAAGGTGTGAGATTTTCATCATTAAGCATACTTCCTCAAACTTTCTTATGAAGAAATAAGCATCTTCGGACTCTAAGCCATGAAACTTGGGGAGTTTGTTGATGAACTGAGACTTGAGCTCAAAATTGTGTTCACCAACCGATGGAAGTTGGATGCAAGATGGAAGTATAGTTCAATGGGATAGAACCTATCCTGCAAAGATGTCGGTTGAGCCATAACCGGATCTGGTCTTGGTTCAAAGTTGGGTGGTGATGTGTTTCTAGTTAACCTAGATGAATTAGGGTCTCTTGACCACACTTGCATACACAAACACAATCATAAACAAGTTCACCAATAGTCAACAAGAGGAAATAACCAAGCCTAGTCTAAGGTAACCTTAACCTAGACAACTCCTAACTGGTTGATTGTCCACAGGAGGTATAATGCAGACTTTGACCACAAGCTAATTAGCCAGGTCAGGGCAAAATTGGTGGGAGGTATCCGCGCAAAAGCAACGGGCCTAATTAAGCCAAACCACCAGCCTTTGGGGTTTCGCCCTTCAATCCCTTTTCTTAGACACTGATTTGGCAGGAGTCAAATTCTAACACCTTCTCCCTTAGGATAATCTCCTAATGAGTTCGAGATGTCCCTAAGGCCAACGTCTATCAGATTTTAAATTAGGCTTAGGTTGTGTGTGCTTGGAGATGGTTTGTGGGCTAAGGAAGGGTAATAACTTCCCCACCTTATCTTAAATTGGGTTTTGCCCTTAAAATTGATTGAGCAAAGTGTGCAAGATTAGAAAAGTAACATTCACAAGCAAATATCACCCAAGAATGTTTCCTAAACTATATGCTATGTATACGTACCTTGTCTCCAGCTATTTTCAATAGTAATTATAAAAGAAACGTAATTAGACAAATGCCTAAAATGCAAGTCTAAACGTTTTTTAAACGATTAGCAATCAATCAGATTACTGTTGGATTAAAAACAGGGAGTGTGGATATCAGATATAGCAAAAATAATGCACAACAACTGTATTTTTGCAAAGTAATATGTCCTGCAAAAAAGAGTTTTTAGTGGTCTAATAATTTTAAACTTTTGCGCTGCAATTTCTTGAAATTCTGTTTCCTACTTTCGAGAGTAGGGGCACAGAATAGCAAGTCTTCTTCTGCAAAGCTTGAGTGCTAAATCTGAATCTTGACGTCCCTGAAATAAGACACCAAACTTGTTAGAAAATAATTACACCGTTTCCTCCCCGGTAAAGGCGCAAAAAATTGATGGAAAAATGAAAGCACAATGAGAATTATCGTCTAGCTTTGGGCTAACGGGTCGTGTCCACGTGGAGGAATGCATAGAAGCTTTTCGATAAATTATTAAATAACAAAGAATGGTGTTTGTGTTTTTCTTTCTTCTTTTTTTATATTGAAAAAGAGAATGGAGAGAAGGGAAGTGATTTAAAGAAAATTTTAACACTTGGAAAAGGCTTTGGAAAGGGTGATCTTTAAAAAGCTTGAAGAGTGTTTTGTTGATTTTTATATAGGAAGAAGATCTGGGCTCACTATCTTACTACTCAACGATGTGTTTTCTCTTGAGATTCTTAGTGCCTCAACTTGATCATAGGCAAAAATTTAAGTTTTAGTTTCGAAAGTTTTAAGCAAAGCAAATAAGATTGTTTGAAAAAGTATAACTCTTTTTCTTAAGAAATCCTCTTGAACTGAATGTTAAATCATCAAGTTTTCTTTCAAGTATGAAATAAAAGCAAGTCCAAGGGATATTTTAAAAGAAATAGAAGTTTAGAAATTCAAACCCATCCTCATGTGCCTTCAAGAACACTTTCAAAGAAGAAAGGTTTAGTTTAAGGCATACATATGATTCCGTTGGGTTCTTTACATCAAAAACCATTTAAAACAAGAGGGATCAAAGAGAGGGATGATAGTGATACCAGAAAACAAGTTTAGCTACTCATGAATGATGTAAAACAAGACATGTAAATAAAACAAGATATACCCGTGAATTGGAGTAGTAGAAGAGAAAGTTTGATCCTTTATTGATGTCACTTCAATCTTCAGATTACAATCACTCTATTCCTCTCTCTCTCTCACTGGTATTTAGACAGAACTACAAATTAGAAAATAGAGATGCAACTTCTCTATACTATCTAACAGAGAACCTAAACCCTAAAAATAAAGAGAAAAACTTAAACTAATTTCGTGAGGGTTTTCAGTGGATTGCACCCACAAAATCCATAAAGAAAGAGAAAAATTGTTAGTATTTTCAAAAAGCATTTTGAAAAGAGAGAAAATATTTGAAGTATATTTGCAAGAATTCAAGTAATCTATAAGTTATAGGAATATCAAACTTTTCATTCTTAAACTTAGTATCTATTCAAAAATATGTCATCAATCAAAGTAAAGAGTCAAATTATATTTCTCATTTAGTATATTACTTTACCCTGAGTCATATGCACCTTTGTGACCGTGAAGTTTGACTAAGAGTTCTTTAACATTAACTCCTATGCCTTATATATATATATATATTTTTTGTGGTATTTATTCTTTAATTCCATTAGGCTTTCTAATCTGCCCATGTAACGAGATTTTAGTCAGTGACACCCAAACCAGACAGTCTTAGGGCACTAGGTGAGAAAACACCCTTAAGGACTTAAACACTCGAGCAGACAAGGCCAAGAAACTAAGAATTTTATTTATAAAATGTAGCCCTTTTAGGCGTGAATACTTATGCTTCATGAGGCACAAATACCCAGCTTAATCAGAGGATATATATATCCTCTGATTAATTATCTTTTGCATAAATACCAAGGCTTTCTTAGGCCAAAGCACCTAGCTAATTAATAATTAGATTTGTTTATTTTTCATAGATATATATATATATTTATTATTATTTTTTTTTTAATAAGACATAAGAATATTTGTTTTTGAACCCTAAGTGTGTAAGTATATAAGGTGTGCATATTTCTTCAAGGTAAAGATAAAGACTAGATTACTTTCATTAATTTTTCTTCCTAACCTTGAAAATCAAATAAGTCATCTTATTTTGACCAAGTATAAGAAATCCAAATTATGATTTTCCTATTCCTTAAAATTGACTTAATTTCTTACAAAAAATATATCAAAATATTATTCTTTTCTTTCAAAAAGGTTTTTTATATATATATATTTTTTCTTTTTTCATTTTTTCTTTTTTATTTTTTAAATTTTTTTTGGGTATATTAGTCATGTTAAAGCCCTTCCCCACACTTATCTCATGCATTATCCCCAATGTATGAAAGAAATGTATAGATGTATGAAATAAAATACAAAAGAGGAAAGTTACCGATACACTGGGTCGAAAAGACCCATAACTGTTTCATTTACCGACACCGATTCCAAGAAAGGTTTAAGGCGTTGACCATTTACTTTAAAGTCATTTCCATTCTTGGTGTCATTGATCTCTATAGCACCGTGTGGAAACACGATTTTTACAACGAATGACCCAGTCCATCTTGATTTTAGCTTTCCTGAAAAAAGATGAAGCCTAGAATTATAGAGTAAGACTTTTTGTCTAAGGACAAATGTTTTCCTTAGGATGTGTTTATCATGAAAAATCTTAACTCTATCTTTAATGATCTTAGCATTTTCATAGGCCTCATTTCTCAACTCCTCTAATTCAGAAATTTGTAATTTCTGAAGGTGACCGACCTTAGTCAAGTCAAAATTCAACTGCTTGATTGCTCATAAAGCCTGTTGCTCTAACTCAACGGGTAGGTGGAAAGCCTTCCCAAAGACTAACCTATAAGGAGACATCCTTAGAATCGTCTTGAAAGCGGTTTTGTAGACCCATAGGGCATCTACAAGTTTGGTGGACCAATCTTTCCAGTTTTAGTTCACAGTTTTCTCCAAAATAAGCTTGATTTGTCTATTGGAAATCTCAATCTGCCCGCAAGTCTGAGGATGATAAGGTGTGGACAACTTGTGAGTTATGACATACTTTCGCATAAGAGCTTCAAAGGATCTATTGTAAAAGTGAGTACCATTATCACTGATGATAGCACGAGGGGTTACGAAGTGTGAGAAAATGTTCTCTTTTAAAAACTTTATGACAACTTTGTTGTCATTAGTTTTACTTGGAATGGCTTCTACCCACTTGGACACATAGTCCACAGCAACTAATATGTATTGGTTTCCAAATGAGTTAGAAAATGGACCCATAAAGTCGATGCCCCAAATATCAAAGAGTTCTATTTCTAGAATTGGGATGAGGGGCATCATATCTCGTTTTGAGATCCTTCCCACCATCTGGCATCTAGGGCACGTCTTGCAAAATTCATAAGCATCTTTGAACAAAGTGGGCTAATAGAACCCACTTTGTAGCACTTTTTCAGCAGTCTTGCAGGGAGCAAAGTGTCCACCGCATGCAAGTTCATGACAAAACGATAAAACACTTTTAACCTCTTCATCGGGAATGCATCTCCTAATAATTTGGTCAGAACAGTACTTAAAATGATACGGTTCCTCCCAAAAGAAATACCGGACTTGAGATAAGAACTGGTATATAACGTTTTTGGACTAATGAGACGGAGTTTGGTTTGTGACTAAGTAATTCACTATATCAGCAAACCAAGGTTCCCTTAAGACAGCTAAGAGATTTTCATCAGAAAAGTCCTCATTTATGGGCAATTCGTTGCATGGAGAGTTTAGGATACGCGAGAGATGATCAGCAATGATATTTTCTATGCCTTTTTTCTCTCGAATCTCGAGATCGAATTCTTGAAGAAGGAGGATCCAACGAATGAGTCAGGCCTTGGCATCCTTCTTCATCATGAGGTACCTAAGCGCAGAATGATCGATGAAAATGGTGGTTTTGGACCCTAGTAGGTAGGGACAAAATTTCTCTAAGGCCAACACTACTGCCAAGAATTCCTTCTCAATAGTAGTGTAGTTCAATTGAGCATCGTTGAGAGTCCTACTAGAGTAGTAAATCACGTGTTGTTTGTTATCAATGCGCTGTCGTAGGACAGCAGGACAGCGCCTATGGCAAAATTAGAAGCGTCGCATATGATTTCGAACGGCTTAGACCAATCCGGTGCAGATATGATTGGTGCAGAAATAAGCTCTCTCTTAAGCTTCTCCTAAGAATTCATACATTCCGCATCAAAAGTGAAGGACACGTCCTAAGCTAACAGATTAGTCAAGGGTCTAGCAATCTTGCCAAAATCCTTGATAAATCTTCGGTAAAAATCGGCGTGTCCTAAGAAGGATCGAATATCCTTCACGCATTTGGGCATGGGAAGCTTAGCAATAACCTCAATCTTGGCTCTATCCACTTCAATTCCTTTCTTGGAGATTTCATGACCCAAGACAATTCCATGTCTTACCATGAAGTGACATTTCTCCCAGTTCAGTGTCAGATTTTTCTCAGCACAACGTTGGAGGACAAGTTCTAAATGGTGAAAATATTGAGTGAACAAATCTCCATAAATGGAGAAATCATCCATGAAGATTCTAATAATCTTTCTACCATATCAGAAAAAAGACTCGACATGCAATGTTGAAATTTTGTTGGAGGCATTGCACAAGCCGAAAGGCATTCAACGATAAGCAAATGTCCCAAATGGACATGTGAACGTAGTCTTTTCTTGGTCCTCAGGAGCAATAAGAATCTGATTACCCCGAGTAACCGTCCAAGAAACAGTAATACTCATGGCTCACCAAACGCTCAAGCATTCATCAATGAAGGGAAGTGAGAAATGGTCCTTACGAATTGCAGCATTAAGCTTTCTATAGTCAATGCAAACTCGAATCTTCGTGGAAAGTCGAGTTTGGACCAACTCTTTGTTCTCGTTTTTCACTACGGTATAACCGGATTTCTTTGGAACCGCGTGGACAGGGCTGACCCATTGGTTATTAAAAATGGGATAGATTATCCCATTATCTAAGAGTTTCACAATTTCAGCATGAACAATCTCTTGCATTATAGGGTTTAACCTACGCTGCGGGTCTCTTTTAGGTGTTGCATCTTCATTGAGATGAATGCGATGTTGAACTATGGTTGGACTCAATCCCTTTATATCAGTCATAGTCCAACCATTGGCTTCCCTATGTTTTCTCAAAATTGCTTTAAGATCTTCTTCTTGCCCATCATTTAAATCAGAGGCAATAATGACATGAAAGGTCTCTTGTTCGCCTAGATAGACGTACTTGAGATGCACAGGTGAGACTTTCAATTCTAAGAAAGAGGAAGGCTCACTGGAAGGATGAATCAAATTTGTTGGCTCCATATTTAGTGAAATAGGGTTCGAGGCTCAATTCACAGCAGACTAAACAACCTGATCAAGATTAAAGTCGTCAGACTCTAACCCGAAGTCACACTCAGTTTTCAGTTCTAATTCTTCCCTGTGTTCACTTGTTAACTTCTCAATAAGGTTGACTTCAAATGTTTGGTTCTCAACATCACGCGGTAGTTTTCCTAGGTTGAAGATATTGACTTCTCTAGTCATGTCCCCAAAGGTTAACCTCATGGACTCATTCCTACAATTGATGATGGCATTGGCAGTAGAAAGGAATGGTCGCCCTAGGATAACAGGAGTTTGAGCCCTAGGATTAGACACAGGTTGTTTCTCTAAAACTATGAAATCAACAGGGTAAATAAACTCCCCGACCCGGATAAGGACATCATTAATTTTTCCCTTTGAAACTTTCATTGAACGGTCAGCCAGTTGGATAGTGACTTGAGTTGGACTAAGATCGCCCAACCCGGTTGTTAATAAACTGAGAATGGGAGCAAGTTGATACTTGCCCCCAAGTCAAGAAGTGCACGACTAATCTCGGCTTGTCCTATGGTGCAGGCAATGGTGGGACAACCTGGATCCTTGTACTTGACAGGGATCAGACCCGACAGTAGCTCACTAATGTTAGTGGCTAAGAAGACCTTTTTGGGTACATTAGTCTTTCTCTTCTTGGTGCACATGTCCTTAAGAAACTTTACATAGGATGGGACTTATTGGATGGCATCAAGAAGTAGCACATTTATCTTCACTTGATTGAAGATCTCAATTATCTTATCCATGTGAGGATTTTGCTTGTTGTTTTTCAGTCTATTAGGAAATGGTACTATAGGCTGGTGCACCTGACTGGTTGACTTATCTATTTCAGATTTGTCAGATTTGGACGGACTAGGACTAGATGAGGTGGATGGTTGAGTGTGGTTGTGCTGAATGGGTTTAGATGATATTGACACTTGATTATCAACTTTCTTTCCCAACCTCAATGTATGAACAACATTACATTGATTCAGTGATTGATCCTCAGCCAAATGAGTTTGTTGAGAATTCCTAGAATTCATTATTGGCTGACTTTGACTCATTTCAACCTCTAGCTTCTGTATAATTTGCATGAGAGAATCTTGATTCTTCATGTACCTTTTCATATTTCTCTCAAAGTCAGTCATTCTCCTTTCTAGTTGAGGATTCTGGAAGGAAGATTGTGGAACTTGGTTGGGAAAGTTTTGTTGATAGTTTGAGAAATTGGGCGGATGGTTGGGAGAATTATGATGGTAATTTAAAAAGTTGGGTTGATGATTGGAAGAATTATTGGAATGATGGAAGTGGCTTGCATGATTTGACCGTGAGTGGTCATTGTTATTTTGGCTCAACGAGAAATTTAAGTGATTTCTCTAACCAGGATTGTACGTTAGTGTGTAAGGATTATTGTTTGACCTTGAAAAGGCTGCATTCATCAGTTCGGGAAAGTGTTGTTGAGTTTAAAACACAGGACACTCCTCAAACACATGATTCATGGCTTGAGTGTAAGTACAACCCGGAGTTGAAAATTAGTTTGGGCTGACTTGATTGACTGGACTTGGTTCCTTAGTTTCTAAAACTTCCAGTCTTCTCGCTAGGTTAGCTAACTTAGCCTCATTAGCTATGGATGATTCAATTGAATGGAGACCTCCTTTTGAAGAGATGGAGTTTAAATTCTTGGAGTTTTTACTAGTTGATTCCCATTAGATGGTCTTTTTAGCTAGATTCTCATATAAATCCCATCCTTCATTCTCATCCTTCTGCAAGAATCCCCCTTGACACATGCTTTCTAAGAGGGTCCATTTTGAGTAGTCTAAATCATCATAAAGAATTTGACATTATCGCCATTTCTCTATTCCATGATGAGGACATTGGACAAGGAGGTCTTCAAAGTGTTCAAAGTACCTCCAAAACGGTTCACTAGGTTCTTTCTTGAATTGCATGATGTTCTTCCTAATGAGAGTAGTCTTATGAATTGGATAGAATTTCTTCAAGAAGACCTTGATGAAACCATCCCAAGATGTGATAGAGCCGGCCGCTAAGCTATAAAGCCATTTCTTGGCTAGGTCCTTAAGAGCGAATGGGACAAATCTCAGCCTAATAGCATTATCTTCAAGGTATGGGATTTTCATCATTAAGCATACTTTCTCAAACTCTCTTATGAAGAAATAAGCATCTTCAGACTCTAAGCCACGAAACTTAGGGAGTGTGTTGATGAACTGAGGCTTGAGCTCAAAATTGTGTTCACCAACCGATGGAAGTTGAATGCAAGATGGAAGTGAGGTTCTAATGGGATAGAACCTATCCTGCAAAGATGTTGGTTGAGCCATAACTGAATCTGGTCTTGGTTCAAACTTGGGTGGTGATGTGTTTCTAGTTAACCTAGATGAATTAGGGTCTCTTGACCACACTTGCATACACAAACACAATCACAAACAAGTTCACCTATAGTCAATAAGAATAAACAACCAAGCCTAGTTTAAGGTAACCTTGACCTAGACAATCCTATCTGGTTGATTGTCTACAGGAGGTATAATGCAGACTTTGACCACAAGCTAATCAGCCAGGTCAGGGTAAGATTAGTGAGAGGTATCTGCGTAAAAGCGAAGGGCCTAATTAAGCCAAACCACCAGCCTTCGGGGTTTCGCCCCTCAATCCTTGTCCTTAGACACTGATTTTGCAGGAGTCAAATTCTAACACCTTCCCCCTTAGGATAATCTCCTAATAAGTTCGAGATATCCCTAAGGCCAACATCTATTAGATTTTAAATTAAACTTAGGTTGTGCGCTCTTGGAGATGGTTTGTGGGCTAAGGGTAATGACTTCCTCACCTTATCTTGATTTGGGTTTTGCCCTTCAGATTGATGGTACAAAGTGTGCAAGATATAGAAAAGTAACATTCAACGAGCAAATAATCACCCAAGAATGTTTCCTAAACTATATGCTATGCATACGTAGCTTGTCTCCAGCTATCTTCAACAGTAATTATAAAAGAAACGTAATTAGACAAATGCCTAGAATGCAAGCCTAAAAGTTTTTTAAGAAATTGGTAATCAATCTGATTACTGTTGGATTAAAAGTAGGGAGTATGAATATCAAATATAGCAAAAATAATACACAAACTATATTTTTGCAAAGCGGTATGTCCTGCAAAAAAGTATTTTTAGTAGTCCAAAAATTTTAAGCTTTTACGTTGCAATTTCTTGAAATTCTGTTTTCTACCTTTGAGAGTAGGGCTACAGAATAGCAAGACTTCTCCTGTAGAGCTTGAGTGCTAAATCTGACTCCTTGATGGCCCAAAAATAAGACACCAAACTTGTTAGAAAACAATTACACCGTTCCCTCTCCGGTAACGGTGCCAAAAATTGATTGCAAATGAAAGCAGTGAGAATTACCATCTACCTTTGGGGTAACGGGTCGTGTCCGCGAAGAGGAATGCGATGAAAGCTTTTCAGTGTTTTTATTCAAAAAGCAAAGAATGGTGTTGATGTTTTTTTTTTATATTGAAAAAGAGAATGGAGAGTAAGGAAGTGATTAAAAGAAAAATTGAAAACCTAGAGAAGGCTTTGAAAAAGATGAGTTTAAAAGGGTTGAAGATTGATTTGTTTGTTTTTAATATATGAAAAAGATCTTGGCTCACTATCTTAGTGCTCAACGATATGTTCTTCTCTTGAAATTTTCAGTACCTCAACTTGATCATAGGCAAAAACTTAAGCTTGATTTTTGAAAGTCTTAAGCAAAGCAAATAAGATTGTTTGAAAAAGTTTAACTCTTTTTCTTAAGAAATCCTCTTGAACTGAATGTTAAATCATCAAGTTGTCTTTCAAGTATAAAATAAAAACAAATTCAAGTGATGTTTTAAAAAAAATAGAATTTTTAAAATCCAAACCCATCCTCATGTGCCTTCAAGAACACTTTCAAAGAAGAAAGGCTTAATTTAAGGCATACATATGATTCTATTGGGTTCTTTACATCAAAATCATTCAAAACAAGAGAAGGATCGGAGAGAGATGATAGTGAGCCCAAAAAAATAAATTTAGCTACTCATAATTAAGGTAAAGCAAAATATGTAAATGAAATGTGACATACCCGTGAATTGGAGAAGAGAAATCTTGATTTTTTATTGATGTCACTTCAACTTCAGATTACAATCACTTTTTTCTCTCTCTCGCACTGGTATTTGGACTGAACTACAAATTAAAAAAAATAGAGATACAACTTCTCAATACTATCTAACAAAGAACCTAAATCCTAAAAACAAAGAAAAAAAATTTAAACTAATTTTTGATCCCTTCTTCTCTGTAGAATGTAGTATTTATAGGGAAAAACCAAACGGGGGAGGGTGTACGAAGATGGGGGAACAAACGCTCCCCCAATCACCTCAACAAAGCCGCGAAAATGCGGCTTTGGCTGCATTTTCGCGGCCTGGGTGTGGCCAGGTGGCCACACCTGGGGAATGGTGATCCCTAGTTTAGTGATTTCCCTTTATCTCTTGCCGTTTTTCCCGTTTCAGCTCCTGGATTTGACGAAACTGCCTTTAATCTTTGGCTTTAACCAATTGATTTGGGAAGATTTGTTTTAACTGATTTTCAACTTCTCTGATTTGTCATGATCTGCTCTGATTTTCTGATTTTGAATTAATTCTGAATTAAATCAGAATTTTGATGGGCTTTTGGACTCGTTTCTCTTCCCTTTCCTTTAGCAATGAGCCTGTATTTTATAAAGAAAAATAAGACTTATTAATAGGATTTATTAGATAATAAACATGGTAATGTGAAAATATATATGCAATATATGTGACCGATCACCTGCTACGCGCCCCCCGCTTGTCCTCCTGTCGGCTGTACTTCCTGGATCTAGATTTGGGCCCCCGGTTTTGATGAAATCACCCTCCAAGGTCAATGGTTATTCTTGTAGGCTTTTAATCACCAATTAAATGGGATTTTTAGGCTTTTTCTTCATTTCATGCCATGGACCTAAAAACATACAAGACAAGTGTTATTAACAGGTTTTAATATTAAATAAATGTAAACATGTGGTATGAAATATGCAATTTTAGAGACTAATCAGCGCATCAACTGAAGATGAGCCTAACCAAGTCTTTCCTGGGGGAAGTCAGTGGCAGATTCCTTGGATTCGTCGTAACACCCAAAGGAATCCACCTCGACCCGGAGAAAGTCCGCGCAATCCAGAAAATGCAACCTCCAAGAAATCTCAGAGAACTCAAAGGATTGCAAGTACGACTGGTATACATCTAGAGATTCATATCGAATCTATCAGGATGTTGCTAACCCTTCACCAAGCTGATGAAGAAGGGAGTCTTATTTATTTGGGATAATACTTGCCAAGAAGCGTTTGAGAAAATCAAGCAATACCTCACACATCCATCTATCATCGCAGCTCTAGTATCAGGGAAACCCTTCCTGATATATGTTCGAGCTATAGATCATTCTCTAGGGGCTTTATAGATAAAGACTAATGATCAAGGACACGAGCAAGCAATGTACTACCTAAGTAGAACAATGATCGGAGCAGAACATCATTACAACCTGGTCGAAAAGGAGTGTCTAGCCTTAATTTTTGCTATCCCGAAAATGCGACACTACCTAGTGGGCCAAACTATTCATGTTATTTTGAAAGTTAATCATTTGAGATTGCTTATGATGAAACCATCATCGCTAAACAATCGATTGGCAAAATGGGTTATATTGCTCTCACAATATGAGATACAATTCCTGCCACAAAAAGTTACGAAAAGACAAGCAGTGGCAGACTTCTTGATTGAACATCCAGATCTAAGAGCAACCAAACTATACGAAGATCTCCCAGATGAGATCGCTAAAGTCTACATGACCCAAACGTCTTTCGAAGTGCAAGTCTGGCCATTATTCTTCGACGGCGCATCAAGAATGGGTCCTGCATGAAACATTGTAGCTAGAGTGGGGGTAGTGCTCGTATCTCCACAAAACTACATGATCCCTCATACATTCTCCTTAACCGAGTCGTGTTCCAACAACGTCGCGAAATACAATGCTCGCTTGATTGGGATGCAACTTGCTGAAGAGATTGTAGTCAAAAATCTCAAAGCTACGGTGATTCAAAGCTCATCGTCAACCAGGATCACGGGGAGTATGAAGTCCGACATGAAGACTTAGTGCCCTATCACAATGCAACTATTAACATGCCAGAGAAGTTCAAAATCTTCTAAATTGACCATGTACCACGTCAGCACATGCAGATGCATTGGCATCTCTCGCTGCTTCATTGGCCCTTCTAGCCGAAGCCACGGATAAAGAACTCGTCTACAACCATGACTTGTATTACCCAAAATTCGCCTTTGATGAACATCAAACTACTACAAAAGGAGACCTTCAAGTCAAAAAAGTTCTAGAGACTGTTGGCCCAAAGGCCATTAGCCCTATATCTTAGTGGATATTTTGATGATAACAAAACATATCTAGTTATGTATTTAACAAGTTTTTGTTTACAAGAATTTCAGGTTAAAAGGTCGTTTTGACGGCTTCGCAAATAAGACTCACACGTTTGGAGTTCGCCAAGATTTGCATTCCCAAGCCAAGCACAATAGGATGCTTTGGGAACAAGATGGTAAAGAGAAGACCAAGCCAAAGATCAAGTTTATGAAGAACATCAAGATTTGTATTTGTATTTTTGTTATTTTAGATATTTTTGTCAAAACCTAAATGATAGAAGTAGAGTTATGGGATTTACACTTACACACACTTTTTATATTGGTTCTAGACTTCAAAATAAGTTTCAAAATTTTTATTTCCAAGTTAGAGTTAAAGATAAACATGTTTTTAGAAATAAGTTTTAGAAATTCTAAGTTTTGGAAAAATAATATTTGGAAAAACAAGTTTTTTATCAAAGGAATTTATATCAAAATGTTTTAACCTATTAGAGTGGTGACATGTGCTCACACTCTAGTGTTTACAAGATCCAAAACTTTATATCTTAGACCTATAACCAAAAACCCAGATTTCTGGATTCTGGCAGTTCTGATTTTTCAGAACTGACAGCATCCTGTCGACCGTACGGTCGACCGATGCACACATACTGTGCATGTGTGTATCAGCCGACCGACCCGGTCGACCGAGCACGCTGCAGTGCTCTCGGTTAAACTGGGTCGACCGGGCGGTCGACCGAAGTACCCCAACGGTCATATTTTCGACCGTTATCGGTCGACCGACCGGTCGACCGATAGCTGTCAGAATCTCTGACAGATTCCAACAGCTAGTTTTTCTGACAGATTCTTTTTTGTTTTTTAATCCCAACGGATCTATGGTGTAGTTTTTGACCCCTATAAATAGGAGGTCACTTCATATATGACAACTATTTTAGAAGAATATACACATCATTTTCAAAAGATTTACAAGTTTTCAAAAGGCTTCCTTTTACAAAAGATTTTCTCTCCAAAAGCCCTAAAGTTTTAGACACCTACTTGAAGTCTTTACCTCTACTTCTCTCTAGCTTTTGCACTACACAATCCCATAATTCCACATCTACATTTTGGTTCTAGGATTGTGCAAGTGAGCGTATTTGTGATCAAGTGTGATCAATCTTCTTTTGAGTGAAGTTGTAGAGGCATCGGCCTCAAGGCGAGCTAGTGTGCTCAAGGTGGTGTTGCGGCATCACGGGAGACGGGACAAGTGTGTCCTTGTATTGGTGATCCAGTGGGATCTTCAATAGTGGAAATCCTTCAAGTGTGAAGGCGGGGACGTAGAGCGTGGCTCGAACCTCGAAAACATATCTGCGTGTTTGCGTTTGCTCAAATATCTCTAAACTCTAAACTCCTTAATTCTTGCACTGTTGATTGCTTCATTTATTGCAAGTCTTTCATTTGAGCTTATTGTGTTGGTTAATTTTTTAAATTTCGCATTTGTGACCATTTACATATAGCCATCACCTATTCACCCCCCCTCTAGGTGATTTCAGAGACCTCAACAGGTACAGAACTCAGGAATTGGCGATTCCCATTCATTGACTTCATCTTATACGAAATCTTTCCTGACAACCCCAAAGAGGCAGCCGCCATCAAAAGAAAGACTTCTCAATTCTACTACAATGTGATTAGCGAATATTATATCATCGATCGTATGATGGAATCTTACTCTATTGCCTTTCATACAAAGAAGCACAAGAGGCACTCAGGGAAGCTCATGGCGGTATGTGCGGAGCTCACCAACCCGGACCTAAGCTTAGAGACTAGCTTCGAAGGCTTGACTACTATTGACCGAAGATGATCTCTGACGCCATCGCCTATACTAAGCAATGCCATGCCTGTCAGATCCATGGTGACTTCATCCATCAAGCACTGGGACGTCTTCATCCAAAGCCTTGCCATTTGAGATGTAGGGAATAGATGTTATCGGACCCATCAGCCCTTCAACATCTAAATGACATCGGTTCATTTTAGCCATAACTGACTACATCTCTAAGTGGGTGAAAGTTGTTCCCCTGAAGGAAGTAAAGACATCAAACGTGATCAAATTTATCAAGCATCACATACTCTATTGCTTTGACATACCCTGACGAATTGTCCACAACAATGGACCCTAATTCGTCAGCCAAGAATTTCAGAGGTTCTGTAACAAGTTTAGAATCCAACGCGTGTCTTCAACAGCATACTATTCAGCTGCCAACAATCTTACAGAAGCCTTTAACAATACTATTGAATAGCTTCTCAAGAAGTTTGTTTAAAAAGCCAACTCGACTGGGAAAACAAATTAGGCGATGCTTCTGGGCCTACCGCACAATAGTGAGAACCCCGACAAAGGCTAGTGTATGGATGTGAAGCCATACTCCCACTGAAAATTCAGATTCCATCTCTGCGCATTGCTTTGATAATGGAGATGACAAATGAGGAAAAGCATCGATTGTGACTTTAAAAGTTTGAATCTTTGGAAAACAAACCTCTGCAAGCTCAACAACAAATCGAGCTCTATCAAGCTTGAATTTTCAGAGCCTTCAATAAGAAAGTCAAAGAACAGATTTTCAAGAAAGACGACCTTGTCTTGCCTGTCAGAAGACCCATAGTTATGACATATAAGAAGAAAGAAAGATTCAACCCAAATGAGAAGGACCATTTGTAGTAGAGTCAGTCTACTCAAATGGAGTATACCGTCTTATAACTCCGGATGGTGATACGCTCATGATGTCGATCAATGGCAGATTCCTGAGTACATACTATCCTTAAAAGGATACTTATCATGATCAAGTTAACACTACACTTTTGATCGAAACTTTGCCCTGATCAAGCAGATGGATTAGGGTTTAAGATCAAAGATGTTTGGGAGGGCGCCAAAGAAAAACTTTCTCATTCAATGGATCCCATCACGGTCGATCGACGCCGAACCGACCGAACATTGCTGACATTATGATGTACGATGTCAACATCGAAGCAATGACAATGTTAGAAACTTCAGTTTTAGCCCTGTCACTCTTCTCATGATCAAGTTAACATTACACCTCTGATCAAAGCTTCACCCTGATCAAGCAAATGGATTAGGGTTTGAGATCCAAGATGTTTGGGAGGGCGTCAAAGAAAAGCTTTCTCATTCAGCGAATCACATCACCGATGTCAAGCCGACCGAACATTGCTGACTTTATGATGCATGACGTCAACATCGAAGCAATGACAAAGTTAAAAACTTAAGTTTTAGTCTTGTCACTCTTTTCATGATCAAGTTAACACAACACCACTGATCAAAGCTTCACCTTGGTCAATCAGATGGATTAGGGTTTGAAATCTAAGATGTTTGGGAGGGCGCCAAAGAAAAGCTTTCTCATTCAACGGATCACATCACGGTCAATCTACGTCGAGCCGACCGAACATTGGTGACATATAATGCATGATGTTAACATTGAAATAATGACAAAGTGAGAAACTTTGATTTTAGTTTTGTCACTCTTCTCATGATCAAGTTAACATAACACCTCTGATTAAGGCTTCACCCTGACCAATCAGATGGATTAGAGTTTGAGATCCAAGATGTTTGGGAAAGCGTCAAAGAAAAGCTTTCTCATTCAACGGATCACATCATGGTCGATGGACGCCGAGCCGACCTAACAAAGTGACATTATGATGCATGATGTAAACATTAAAGAAAAGACAAAAGCAAAATAGCAGTTTTAGCCTTATCACTCTTCTCTAGTATATAGATATGCACCCTTCTTCAACTTATAAGAATATGTCATATTTTGAAGTCGAGCGTGCCTAAGCAACAATTTTAGGCACTCTTCTTTCTGATCATTCCTCTCGATCCAGAAGGATAGCTTATCTAGCCTGACTTTTTTGTATATAATGGTGGCATGCCTCCCTTCTCTTGTTCGCTTGATCGAAGCTCGACCCAACGACAAGGCCTCCAAATAGCCAGATAAGCTGATTGAAAGAGTTTATCTGATAACTTATCAAACCAAGCTCATTAAAGAAGCCTCGATACGCATCTTTGCAAAACCTTTCCACTATTTCACATTCATATCAAGATGTGGTGATCAATCGGCTCTCATGGTGGATTGAATGAGTTTATCTGATGGCTTATCAAGCCAAACTCATTGAAGAAGTTTTATGACGCGTCTTTGCAGGAGCTTTTCACTGTTTTCGCATTCATATCAAAGTGTGGCCACCGAATGAGGATCAGATAGCACTCCACAAGGAAGGTTAATCTCTGGACATCGCAGAATTCATATCCACTTTCTTAATCTCCAGCTCATCTGTGGAGTGAAAATCCAGGAGTAAACCATGTTACTTAAATAACAAAATAATCCAACGCCTCCGATAGCTAAAGGATAGAGAAAACAGTTAGTTTTTAAGCCCACTAAAAAAAATCCTCGACAGCTTATCATGCTAAGGGGAATAGCATGGCTATCCTAACTCGAATGATAGTTGGTAAAGGCATATCAAATTCGTTGATAACTAAGGGTTTGCTAAAAATCCTGAGGGACTTGATCCCGCCTTCCCTTTCAAAATCCCTTACCAATTCCCATCTATGAAATGGTAGGGCCACAAAAGCTGTAATTATTTTCCCAACGAAATAATCGCAGATCAAACCTGTCACGTTAACATTATACCTCTGGCAGTAAAACCAACATATCCCCAGTAAGATAGAATTTCAATTTGTCAATTCTCTTCAATAAAATGATGAGTCCACTAAAATTTCTCAAATTGCAAAATTTTCTAGCCAAGTTAATAACTACACCTCTGACAAAATTACTCATATCACAATACAAATTCCTGTTAAGTTTATATTATACCTATGACAGTGATTCTCTCGACTTTCAGGATATTCGATGCCAAGTTAAATCTTACACCTCCAGCATCCATTTTATTATTAAGTTAAATACTATACCTATGACAATGATCTCCCCTCGAGCTTTCTCATTGAAACCGAGACGGTCAATGCTAAGTTAATATCATACCTCTAATATACATCTTTGTCAAGTTAATATCACACCTCTAACAATTCAATTTGCTCAAGCTGCAAATCCAAACCCGTTACATTAATATTACACTTCTAATAGTAAAAATTTTCATAAATCTCCAGTGGATCAAACTCCACTTGTTATTTTTATCAATAGAATAGTAAGGTCGAAAAATTCATTCAAATCATGAATTCAACTCTTGTCAAGTTAACATCACACCTCTGACAGTAACTCTCTCAAATTCCCTAGCAGAATTACCGAAATTTGAGTTGCTATGTTAATCGTTACCTCTAGCAATCAAATTCAATCGCTTTCGTTTGTCTGATTTTCAAACATAATAAGAAAATAAAGACAAGACAAGTGCTGTGTCTTCAATAGATAAGACTCGCGCTTCATCAATAAAGGCCGCATCTTTTCTTGCCAACACTAGAGTATGTCCGCACTTCTATAATCAGTTCAACAGTATACTGGCAAAAGCAATCAACAACTCTACCAGTTCAATAGTACACCGACAAATAAATCAGAGCTCAGACAAGTTCTATATTGTGTATCTAGACACTCACAAAGATCTACCCTGGAGGCTTCAAGCAGTTTAATAGTACATTCATGAAGACCAGAATCCAGACAAGATTAAGCTCAGTACATCTCAAAAGATTACCAGTCCAATCATGGGAGTCCAAATCAACATGAAGTCCAAAATATTCTAAATACGTTCCAGTCAACCGTGAAGCTTCAAAAACTTTGGAGGGGGTTCTGTAGGCTGTCTAAAAATCACTGAAGACAAGTCCTTAGACATGGGCCTCACTCAAAAGTGAAGGTCGCATTTTCAACTCAAATGTGAATCTCGTGTTTAATGGTAAACACGGGTCTGAAACTGCCTAATGTTTCAACTCAAACACAGAAGCTTAACTAAGAGCGTGTCTCAACTTCAGCGCGAGCCTGTGAAGCCCGTATTCCAACTTAAACACGAAAGCTCAACCAAACTCGCGTCTCAACTTACGCGCAAACCTGTGAAGCCTGCGTTCCAACTCAAACGTGGAAGCTCAACCAAACTCGTGCCTTAACTTAAGCACGACCCTACGAAACATGCGTTCCAGCTCAAACGTGAAGCTCAACCAAGTCCGCGTCTCAACTCAGATGCGGAGCTCAACCAAGCCCCATCTCAACTCAAGCGCGAGCCTGCCAAGCCCGCGTTCCAATTCAAACGCGGAGCTCAACTGTAACACCCCGCTCCCGGAATACGTACTTAGTTGCGTATTCAGATTTTTCAATCATATTTTTTGATTTACTTTCTGTATTTATTTTGTATTATGAATTATTTATATGATCGTTTTGTCTTGGATCCGGATTCGTGAACTCAGAGTCTGCCCTTCTCTGAACCGGGGACCCGATCCTAGTGTATTACTCAATTTGGTCTTTCGGTCATCAAATTTGACCGATTTCAGTTTCAAATATCATTTTACAATATTTTAGATTTTTTATGATTTTCTGAAATTTCCTGAATTAAATGGAAAATCTTCAAAACCGGTGTCGACCAGCACCGCTGACCGACTTTTGGATTTTTAATTTACAAATGGAGTCAAATTTTGAGAAACCGCTTTCACATATTTGCTTAGAATAATATTTACTATCTTAATTCATTTTTAGGGTATTTTCAGAATTTTTCGGATTTCTGCCAGATTCGGTGCCGACCGATATTGGCGGCAGATTCCAAGATTTTTAATTTAAAAACTATAAAGAATTTCTTAAAAAGAATTTCACCATGATTCTTAAAATAATATTCTTGATTTTTGAGAATTTTTGCGGGTTGTTCCGAGATACTTGATTTCGGGACGATTTCGGTATTTTTCCGAAAGTTTTCCGCATCCGCAACCGAATCCCGGGAATCCGCTACTCTAATTATTTCCACTTTTTCTTCTAAGAAAATATCTTCCCTTTTTCATTTTCTTTTCCTTTTTCCTATTTTCTTTCCTTCCTTTCCTTTCCACCAAATTCTCCATTCTTCCATTTCTTTCTACATTCTTCCTCCAAAAATATCTTCTCCTCCAAAAATATCTCCTCCAAAATATCCAACCTCTCCCATCTCCATGGCCGGCCAAGATTGGCCAAGAGAAACACCTCACTCTTCCATTTTACAAATAACACCCTCTCTTTTCCATTTTTACACCACCTTCACAAATCCAATTCCTATATAAACCTTTCCTTCTTCATTTCACTTCATTTTTCTCTTCACCAACACCTTAACCACCACCAACTCCTCCTTCATCTCCACCACAACAACCACCACTACAACTTCTCCAACTCCTTACCTTCATCTTCTTCCTCCTCCATCTCCATGTAAACCACCACAAACTCCAAAACTCCACCAAAGCTTCCACCTTCTCCTTCACCTTCTCCAAAAATACCACCACCATCAAAACCTCTTCACAAAGCCACCACCCCATCATCTCCTCAAGGGCCGACCACTCCTTTTGGATTGGGGCCGAGCTCCTTTTCGTCATCCGGTAATCATTCCGGTGACAATTGCAACTCTCCGATGGATTATTCCGGTAATCGTTCACGATTATTCCGGTAATCATTCCGGTGACAAGTGCAACTCTCCGTTGATTATTCAGGTAATCGTTCACGATTATTCCGGTAATCATTCCGGTGACAAGTGCAACTCTCCGTTGATTATTCCGGTAATCGTTTACGATTATTCCGGGACAAACACTAAACACCACCACCAAAGAAATCACCTTCCCTCCTTTCTCTTTGTTTCCTAACGCGGATCTCACCCCGCGTCTAGGCAATTCCTTAAACGCAATCTGCGCATTCCTGTATTGACACAACGCGGAGCCTATTCCCGCGTCTGTGTTCTTCTTGTGTTAACGCGACGCAGAACCCACGTCCGCGTCCGCGTTCTCCTCACGTTCTTCCTTGAACGCAGACCTCGCGGGTGTGGCATCTATGCAACGCGAACCCCGCGTTTGCTATTTCCGCGTCTACCATTCTCGCGACGCGAACCCCGCGTCTGCTATTCCCGCGTCTGTGATTCCCGTGTCTGTTATTCTCGCGACGCTAACTCCCGCGTCTGCGACCCTCGCACACTCTCAAAACCCGCGTCTCCCTGTGCACTCTCCCTTCCCATATATTTCTCTCTCTTTCTCTCTATTATTTATATCATATTTTATGGCGCGTCCCGAGTTCCATGGATTTCGGACCTTTCGGCATTTCTGGTGATTTAGGCGAGTGTTCTCGCTCTCGCCTCCATGTATTTTATTCCATATGTATTTCGTATTGGGCTGAGTCCCTGTATTGGTGTATGGCCGAGTGCCAATGACTGGACATGTATTGCTCTGTGACGAATGCTTGTATTAGGGTAGTTTAATTCTTGTACATATACCATGCCTGAGATATACTTGCTGCTTTATAACATGCGTGGCCAACCCTTCGTGGTCGATTGGACTCTGGGTTTCTGCCCACTCCTGGGATGGCTAGTAGCCACCGAGAGTGCGCTTCAACCCCGAGCGCAATCGGACCCTCAGCCTCCGGTCACTCACTATCTTGAAAGAGAGGTGATTGGGACCGTCAGGTTTCTCAGTTCAGCCTCCGGTCACTCACTATCTCGAAAGGGAAGTGATTGGGACCGTCAGGTCTTTCAGCTCCGCCTGGTTATCATGATCAGCGTTCAGCGCTTTACCACTAGGTTCGTCTAGGCGAGTTGCTGCCGGATTTTCCGCTCGCACTTCAGCCGAGTCGTCCCGGTAACCTCGCCAGACGCTCCAGTGTTAAATACTGGTTGCTGTCTGTACTACCAGCTTGCTCAGCTCCGCTTGGTTGTGCTCAGCTACTACTTTATTACATGCCATGTATTTACCTGATATGTTAACACTTGACATGCCATACCTGTCATTTACATGTTACTATGTAACACCTGTTTGTATCACCTGGCACCTGATGTGTTATCACCTGACTCCTGACATGCTACTTCTTGGCAAGGCCGCTTGTTATGACATGACTTGCCACCGGACTAATATCAATCTCTTGACATGACTTGTCACCTGCCAAATATCACCCTCCCGTCATGCTATCACTTGACACCCAGCATGATATACTTGACCTTGTGATTATCACGTTTACGGGAATCCTGCCTTGTTATCCTGTATTGTATACAGTGACCTGTTATCCTGAATGGAACTAAGTGCCACACGGAGCAAAGTGCCACACCACACAAGTGGTGGGGGCCACCTCTAGAATCCATCCCCCTCAGAGCAAAGTGCCACATCACAAACGTGGTGGGGGCCACCTCTTAAATCTGTGGGGGCCACCTCTTGAATCTGTAGGGCCATCTCCTGTTATGACCAGTTATTCCCGTAATCTGATAATATTGATAAGCCATAAAAAGGATAACTTGCACGGGGAATGGGAGGAAGTGATGAATGCCGGTATGATGTCTTGCTTATAGTAATGGAATAAAATATTGACGATTCGTGTTAGAGGGATTTCAGGCCCTCAGAAGATACGTGTTAGGGGGATTTAAGGCCCCCAGGCTGGTCCCGGGCGTACGGGAACTACTATAGAAGAGCTATCAGTCCTTCATCAGCTTCCATTAACAACCTCGGCTTGCTTATATATGGATGTATGTGTGTTGAGATGTACACCAAGACACATACCTAGATATATGGGTCAGACGAGTAATAATAATAAAAGATGCCAACTATGTATCCTGTTATGCCTGTTATGAACTCCCGTTATGCCTGTTATGTATTCCTGTTATGACCATTTGTTGTGCTGTTCTGTAACTCAGGTTGTACGCGCTTGGATTATGGTAACATGAGGTAAAGGTATATAGATGAGGGTTTCCTTATTTGGATTATTCCTTCGAGGTACTAATCTCATGGAGCTGTGACCTAAACCTGTACAATCGAATTTGCCTGTATCGGACTTTACTTCGGATTTCCGGTTTTATGATTACTATATTATGCCTGCTTGCATCCTGCTTTACCACTCGTGTTCTATTCCACCAGTCTCCTATTCTTATCTTATCATACCCTGAGTACTTCCTGTTTGATATTTATTTGCTCCTGCCTGCTTCTGCTCACGACACGGTTTTCAATGCATGATTATGATTCGGTTTTATCGATACACTTGTACTTATCTCAGCACGCCATCTGGCTTTTGTAACACCACTCGCCTGGGGAGTTCTATCTGACTCCCCTGGATCCTCATGTCCAGGTCATGGAGCTTGGAGTGTGTAGAATCTCCCAGTTGCTGATCAGAGTGGCGCAGCGGTAGCGTGGATCTCCAGCAGACCGTTCAGAGCTCTATTCTTCCAGGCCCCCTGTGTGCCTCTCGAGTTTTCCTTTTGTAAACTCGTGAGTGCCTGTGTACTGTTCATACTTGTACATCCTTTGTATTCTCGCATTTGCGCCATGTTGGTGATGTAATATTATTGTAATATTTGTCACCTCTGGTGATAACTTTGTAATTGTACTCATGTGTTGGAATGTATAATGCACCATTTGCTTCCGTACTCTGATTCTTGCCTGTACTGATGCTTAGCGTATATACGTGAGGGTATTTCTGACCTGCGTATATACGTTGCAGTAACGTCTCCGTACCCGCCGGGATCGGGGCGTTACATCAACTTAAGTCCGCGTCTCAACTCAAATGCGAGCATGCGAGCCCCACATTTTAACAACAGAACAGAACCCGTCATGGTCACATTTCTATTATGACTGCCCCATTACTGGGTCAATTAACACTCACGTAAAATGGAGAGTTAATCCCCATTATAGAAGGATTCTGGGGGATAATTTTGCCCCTGAATACCTCTATAAATATCCATGAAAGCAATTGCAAGGGGGCTGCCTTTGGCGTGAAGGGGAGAATCTTTTGGCATTCAAGAGAAAAGAGAAAAGAAAGAAGTTTTCTTCTTCAAAAAGAGAGCTCCAAAACTTGATGTGTCTAAGTGGAGTGATCTTAAATCCCTAAAATGATCCAAGAGAAGCTTGTCATTCAGTAGATCAATAGAGAACAAGATTCACTCTCCAGTGCCACACGAAGAATCCAGCCTTAAACAAAGGGGAGATTCAAATATCCTCCCCTCTTTTGTAATCAGATTTTGATCCGCTATAATTTTCTTTGAAATCAATAAGAATTTTACTTCTAATTTTTCCGACCAAATACCTACATCCTCTACTTTGACTCTCGAATCATCCTTGAGACCTCCCGGGCCAGCTTCGGTACTTCCAGTATGATCACTTGGCCCTTTAGTTCGACGATTCCTGCCTTCGGCCCGATCACTTGGACCCTTGGATTGATGACCAGCACATCCAGCTTGACTGCTTATTCCTTCGGCCCTACCACTCGTACCCCTGAACTAGCCACTTGCGTCCTCTACATGTCCGCTAGAACTTAAGATCATGACTTGAGAGCGTAACGCCTATGCCTCCGAATGCATATCATCATGGGCCATCTAGAGTTCATTGTAGCGATCAATCTGATACTCCAAATCAGCCTTCAGCTTTTTAACACCGGCCTCTCGGGGCTCCAAATCCCTCTCCAGCAATCGGACCTGGTGCCTTGGCTTCAGCTTCTCGGCGCGCCCGATCGATCACCTCCTGAAGTGTGGCGATCTCCAACTGATTAGAGGCGATCTTCTACTGTAACTCTGAGATATCATTAAGCGCCTTCTTTAGTTCCTTAAGCCACCTCGTAAGCCTCACTTTCAAATCCGGTTTCTCATTTCTTAACATCTTCATCTCCTCCAGCATATCGGCGGATTTCAAAAACACATCGCACACCCTCTCTTCGATGTCGCTCACCATCATATTGTGGGAAATCAGCTCGCAGTCCAGCTGGAGGATGAGGAAATCAAGCACAGAGAGCTCTACGAGGTGGGAAAGCTCGGCAACATCTGAAACAGGCTCTTCGCAACTCTTCTTTGACGGGCATTCAAAAAATCTAACAAAGCTGCGAGCTCATCATTGAGATCCAGTTCCATCCCCTTGTCACCATCTTCGGGGTCAGAACCTTCAGGCCTCATCTCCGGTTCCTCAAGGCACCTCGTACCCAACGGACCGGCCCCTACAGAGCCCGAGCAGATATGGGCACTGGTAATTCTCAAGCGGTTCCATCCCGAGGACAGGCTCTTCCTTTACCCAAACCTGCCAAACTAGAGGCAGGATCCAATGGGGCTATTGGGTCAACACCCATGGGGGCCTTGAGGCACAGTAAAATGAGACAAAATTCAGATACTGAAAAAACTTTTCTTTTATTCCTTCAAAAAGAGAGTTATATTGGAATTATACAAAGATAAAACAGAAAAAACTCTCAAAACTTATTTTGTCCTTCTTTGAGGCCTTGGAGGAGGAAGTTGGAAGATTCACCCAATCAGTAGCATCACGATCTGAGGTCCCGGTGGTCAGAGCATCATCTATAGGGAGACCAATTGACCGGAGAGCAACGTCACTAGATAGAGCACGCGGAAAGCCCCGTCTCTGCAGTGGGGGACTCGTGTGCTAGAGCACCTCCCATACCTTGGCATGCCAAGAAGGCCTCAATTTCAAGTGGATACCTCCAGGGATGTGCCTCCCTTTCATTGTCATATCCATATTGTACTTCTTGAATTTGAAGACCTTCATCTTTCGCTGATACTAGCTCGTCATTATTTGGACGCTCTCCTCCACCATAGACTGGGCACGCAATGCCTCATTTAAGTTATCCTCGAGTCACGCCTTCTCATCTTCAAAGGCAGCCCTCTCCGACCCTAGCTCTGCTTTCGCCTCCTTAGAGCACAAGTGCCTCCTCCAGATCCTCCCAAGTCGACTGCAATTCTGACTCCTTCTTTTGCAACTTGACATCTTTTCATCGTGACTCCACAATGGCCTCCTGCAACTCAGAGTCCTTCTTTTTCAACTCTGAGTCCCTCTTCTCCAGGTCTCCTCGAGACTCCTCCAGCTGAGACAATGGGGTCTCCCTCTCCCGTGACTCCCCTCGCAGCTACCCCAGCTTCACCTCTCGACTTCTCTAGACTTTGACTTCTCTAGACTTCAACTTCATGGCCTAAATCCTCCTGAATTCGAGAGATCTTGCCAGTTGCCTCTTTCCTTTTGAAAGCAAGCTTCTCGGTGCATCCTGACAATCATGCTCTTCTTCTCCTTCAAAGCAGTCCAGTGGTTGTCTAACAGCTCGGAGGTCACCACGGCATTTTGAAATGAAAACATAAATCAGATGGCGTATAAAGAACTAACTTAAGAAGAGGCATTGTGATACATATCATAAAGACTTCATTTTTCGGGCGCTGCCTCCATTTCTTCAAAGGCAGGACCTTGAGTTCCTCAAGCCTGAGAAATCCCTATACCCGGGGGTCGTCTCGTCATTTCCCCTCTGCAGATATAACCTTGGGCTCTCAGCAGACTGCCCCGAGGACAACACCGAGAATTGAGCAGCAGTCCCTGAAGGATTGATAGTGCAGGTGACCCTCCCGCTATCTCCCAACGCTAGAGCGTCAGTAGCCTACGCCGTCTCAAGCCCAAGCAAGGGTTCAAGCTCAGCTTCAACCATAGCAGGGGGTGCCATTGCCTCAGTTTCCTTTTCAGAAAGCACCTTATTGGTAGTGGGGCACTCCTTCGACGGCTTTGTCCTCCTCTCCATCCGACTGAGGCGCGTATCCATAACCTCTTCGGGAGCCTCAGCAACTGGCGAAGCCTCCTGAGCACCTGAGTGCACGAGCTTGGAGGATCCAACTCGAGCATCTTTAGCCATGGGGGATAGCCCCACGGCTGGGTTTAGACGAGTAGGCCGGCCGACAGCAAGTCTGTTATTTCCTCCTCATCAGACTCATCGAAGACGAATATGCTCCTCTTCTACAAAAGAAAGACAAATATAAAAAGAATAGTTTCTCAGATAGAAAACCAAAGAAATCAAGAATTTATCTCAGGGCGTAGAGGTTGCGAAGGCTGACCAAGGGGCTTCTTCTTGACGGGAACCATCCGTCTCGGAACCCTTGACCTACCAAAGTCGATGGCTTGTTGGCTCTTCTCCTGAGCGGGGAACCTTGGTTCTGGGGCGGGCTGGCTCTTGCCCGAAGCAAGTACCCTCGGGAGGATGGGGACACTGGAGGCCTGTTCAGGTCTAGAAGCCAGCTCTAATTATGATGATTGTAGTTGACAGTTGCTAACTTTCGCAGCTTCACTTCGATATTCGCAGAGAGTGATGCCCCCCGAGAGAGCGGACCCAGATTCCAGGTGGTCGGGATGACTTCACACTATCCATTGACTCGGCCTCCCACGGATCGGTCACACGGACCACGGTATCCCACATACTGTGGTCGCTATCCACCATGTTTATAATAATTTTCTCGCACCCGCTTTGGGGCACGAGTAGAGGGCATCTTGGCTAGTTTTCCTGAGCACGTAGGTGGTGGTGAAGACTTCATAATCGAGGTTTAACCTGCATATAAAATATAGAATTTTAGAACTTAAGAATAAAGAGTGAAAGGTGTTCAGCACTACCACGATAGCAAGTGGCTATGCGGGTTGTGATCCACAAGGAGCGACTAGCGATGGAAGCTTTTTAGCAAGTTCTCTATAGTTCACTTGAAATGGTTAAAGTTCTTCTTTTAGTTCTTGAAAAGAAAAAGAAAATAGGTTACAGTTAAGCTAAGAAGAAAGTGGTAGATTGAGAAGGTGGAGAAAATAGAAAATGGATTTATATAAAGAAATTAAAAAGAGAAATAAAAGAGTTAGGAGATTGTAGTGTTGGTGATCTAAAAAGTTAAAAGAAAAGAAAAGAAAAACCTAAAAGAAATACTTATCTCCTCTGGCCAATTACTTACCTTGAATCTGTGGCAACTATGTTACCTTGAAATGGAGGCATCAGTGCATAGCCCATAAGAGTTGATTCCCATCTCTTCCACATTACATCATCAAGACGATACAAGTATGAAATAATACAGACTGAGATTAAAATCCATCATCATGAGCTATCAGTGGCACTCACGAAAGCAAAGCTCTTTCGATACTCTAATACTCACGTGGATTGCACTTGGTACCAAAAGGAGAGAAGTAGAAAAGAAGAAGAAGAACACAAAATAAAAGAAGAACATAAAAAATGTACTTTAGATTCAATGTGGTAATAATAAGAGAAGAGAAGAACAACTTACACCAGTGTCATTCTCTGCACAAGCTTCACTCTCGTTCTCCTATGAAACTCTGATCTCCTCTGAATTACATAAATATAAAAAGAAAAATAAAAACCTATACTAAAAGAATAAAAAACTAGCCTAAGAATCTATCTCTGCTTCATCGTCCCATGTAGTCGCTGAAAACCCAGTATTTATGGGCAAAAAACCAAGCGGGGGAGAGCGTATGAAGATAGGGGGAGAAAACACTCCCTCAACAACCCTAACAAAGTCGAGGAAACGCGACTTTGGACGCGTTTTTGTGGACTGGGTGTGGCCAGGTGGCCACTGGCCACACCCGGGGGGTGTTGCTCCCTAGCTTCACGATATGGTTTTATCTCTCTTTAGGTTTGCAGTTTTGGGTCCTGAATTTGACGAAACCTCCTTTGATCTTCGGCTTTAACAAATTGATTTGTAAAGATCTTGTTTTAATAGCTTGTTCAACTGATTTTTATCTTCTCTAATTTACCCTGATTTTCCCTGATCTTTGATTTGAATTAATTCTAAATTAAATCAGAATTTCGATGGGCTTTTGGACTCGTTTCTTTTCCCTCTTCCTTCGTAATGGGCCCGCATATAAATTAGATAATAAATAGGATAAAAAAACAGAGTTTATTATATAATAAATATGAGAATGTGATAATAAATATGAAATATCAGCGACCGATCACACCCCCATACCTATCTTTTGCTCGTCCTCGAGTAAAATAACAAAACTAAACAAAAGATTATTAGACCACTTTCGCAGGTCACGTGATTACACTGAGTATGTACAACCGGCCGTTAAACCTATAGGTTTCTCCTAGAGAATGAGTTTTATCTCGTAAGGATTTTCAGTGGATTACACCCACAAAATCCATAAAGAAAGAGAAACAAAGTGTTAGTATTTTGAAAATATATTTTGAAAGAGAAAAATATTTGAAGTATTATCGTAAGAATTAAGTGATCTATAAGTTATAGGAAAATCGAATTTTTCATTCTTAAGCTTAGTCTTTATTCAAAAACTTGTTATCAATCAAGGTAAGGAGTTAAACTGTATTTCTCATCTAGTATATTATTTATCCTAAGTTATATGCACCTTTGTGACCATGAAATTTTGATTCGGGGTTCTTTAACTCTAATTCTTATGCCTTATTATTTTTATTCTTTTGTTTTTTTATGATATTATTCCTTAGTTCTATTAGGCTTTCTAATTGGCCCATGTAACGAGCCTTTAATCGGTGACTCTCAAACCAAATGGTCTCAGGACACCGGGTGATAAAACACCCCAAGGACTTAAGGACTCGAGTAAACAAGGCCACAAAACTAAGGATTTTATTGTATGAACCACTTTTAGGCGTGAATACTTATGCTTTATGAGGCACAAATATCCAGCTTAATCAGAGGATTTTTGATATATTATATATATATATATATCTTTCTTTTTTTTAAATAAGGCATAAGAATTGTTGTTTTTTTTTTTGAACCCTAAGTGTGTAAGTGTATAAAATATGCATATTTCATCAAGGTAAAAATCAAGACTAAATTACTTTTTCAAATTTTCTTTCTAACCTTGGAAATCAAACAAATAATCTTATTTTGACCAAGTATAAGAAATCTTTATTATGATTCTCCTATTTCTTAAAATTGACTTTATTTCTTATAAAAAAATTGTCAAAATATTATTTCTATTTTCAAAAAGTTTTTTTAAAAGTAAAGAAAATGTTTAAAAAAAATTTATAATAAAAGGAAAACCTAAGTTAAGTTAGAACCCTCCCCCGCACCTATCTCATGCATTGTCCTCAATGTATGAATTAATGCATAGATGCATGAAAAAGAAGAAAGGGAAGAAAAATATTACCTTAAGGTGGCGGTTCCGGTGATGGTCTGATTGGGTCAAGCGTTGCTACCCAATAAAGAGAATGTGGTGATTCACGAAACCCACCTTTATTGACCTCTTTTCTATTTATATATTAACAGTCCTCAATATGAATAGGATCATGAAAGATCCTATCATGAAACTTATTCCCTTTACATGACCAGTCTTGAAAAATCATCACGGAATCATCATGGTCTATACCTATGTCCAACAAAAGAATGTGACTTGGTGGAATGGTTGACTTGGGCTCAAGAATGATAGGTTCAGAAACTAATACTAACTCAAGAAAATTAAATATGGGTTCGAGAGTTAGTTTTGATTCAAGAGTTGAGTCCAAATCTAAGATTTGAAATTCACATTCTTTTCCTATCAATGGGATGTGACTATCCAAAATTGGTGATTCAATTTCTAGATTTATGGGTACGGGAATAAATGTTGGCTCGAAAATTTGATCCAAATTGGGTAAGAATACTGGAGTCAACATAGATTCGAAGATGGGAACTGAATCACAAAGTTGGAGATCGGGTTCACATTCATAATCAAGTTCAATCTCATTGAAATGAAAACTTGCCAGTTCGTCAATGGTTGATATTGGTCAAGTTCAAAGTTTTATGATGAAATTGAATCTTGGTCAAAATCTTCAAGATACTATGATTCTTGATTTTCATCAATATGGCTTGAAGTGTCAGGAATAGTCAAAGATTGGGTAGGGAGAGTTTCCTTATCCCTACACATGTTTTCCAATCTACTAAGTCTTGCTTCATCATATTGAGTGGACTACTTTGGAATTGAATCATGGATTCCATACTCTTTTCTAAGTCGGCATGTTCTTCTTGAAAAATAGAGTAAGGATCTGTGATTTGAAAATTTTGACTAGATTTTGAGTCCTCTAAAATTTGAATTCATCGCTCAAGCTCGTCTAAGACTTCCATCCTCTTTTCCCAATCAATTGATTCTTCTTATGGTTATTCGGGAGAAGGAGTATATGAAACTGGATGTTGGTAAGGTGGTGACAATATAACTTGGGGGAATTGTATCCCCATTGACTCTGTGAAGAGTAATGATGATTCCAGTCTTATTCATAGTATTGGGACTGGGGCATGTATTGATTCGGATAAGACCAATCCGGCACTCTAGGTTGGTTAAAGTATGATATGCCGGGTTGGTAATATCCGAAAAAGAGGTCGGGATGTAACATGGATTACCATTAAACTTAGAAAATTTGTTTTTATAAGCCATATCACACAAGAAATGTCAAAATCAAACAAAAAAATAAACAAATAAACAAACAAAAAGAAAAAATCTAACCTAAGTTAGGATAAACCTTAGACCTAGACGACTCCTAACTGGTTTGATTGTCCACGAGGAGTATATTTCCGAATCTGACCACAAGTTAATCGGCCGGGTAGAGGTAAGATCAGTGGGAGGTATTCGTGTATAAGCAACGGGCCTAATTATATCAAACTATCAATCTTCGGGATTTCGCCCCTCAATCCCCAACCTTACACATCGATTTGGCAAGAGTCAAATTCTAATCAACTTCCTCCTTAGGTCAGTCTCCTATATGAGTCCGAGATGTCCCTAGGGCCAACGTCTACTCAGTTCTATTAGCCTTGGGTTAGTGAGTGAGGAGATTGTTTGTGGGCTAAGAGAGGGTAATGACTTCCCCACCTTATCTTGTTTATAGGACAAGCCGTTAAATCAATTTAGTGCAATGTGTACATGAAAAACAACACTTAAGCAATATAAATAATTCAAAAGTGTTCCTATACTACATGCTATGCACACGTACCTTTGCTCTAGCACTCTTCAACAGTAATGTAAAATGTAAACGAATTAGACACGTGCCTAAATGCAAAGTCTAAACCGTTTTTAGCATTTAACAAACATCAATTTACTGTTGAGGTTAGAAGTATGTACAGTAAGTTAATCAAGAAAATAAATAGCTGCAAAAATTTAGCTTCGCAATTCAGCCAACCTGCAAAAATTATAGGTTAGTAGCTCACTCAGATTGCCACTGGAATGTAGCAAATCTGAGGGCTTATGGGCTCTGCTTTCTTGAGCAGAGTCCAGCGCCACTTATATGTCCACTTCAACAAAAAATTTCTTGATATCTATCACTGCACACCAAGAACAAAGAAGAAAGTTAACCAAATATATAAACTTAAAAAGAGAATTACTTACTGTCCCTCCTTGGTAACGGTGCCAAAAATTGATCGAGATTTAACCTGTGCACAAAAAATAGAATTTTAGAACTTAAAAATAAAGAGCGCAAGGTTCTCAATACTACCGCGATAGCAAGTGGCTATACTGGTCGTGATCCACAAGGAGAGACTAGCGATGGAAGCTTTTTAGCAAGTTCTCTATAGTTCACTTGAAATGGTTAAAGTTTTTCTTTTAGTTCTTGAAAAGAAAAAAAAATAGGTTACAATTAAGTTAAGAAGAAAGTGGTAGATTGAGAAGGTGGAGAAAATAGATAATGGATTTATACAAAGAAATTAAAAAGAGATAAAAGAGTTTGGAGATTGTTGTGTTGGTGATCTAAAAAGTTAAAAGAAAAGAAAGAAAACTTAAAAAAATACTTACCTCCTCTGGCCAAATACTTACCTTGAATTTGTGGCGACGATGTTACTTTCAAATGGAGGCAATCAGCGCATAGCCCATAAGAGTTGATTCTCATCTCTTTCACATTACATCATCAAGATGATACAAGTATGAAATGATACAGACTGAGACTAAAATCCATCGTCATGAGCTATTGGTGGCATTCACAAAAGTAAGGCTCTTTCGATGCCATAAGACTCACTGGATTGCACTTGGTACCAAAGGAGAGAAGTAGAAAAGAAGAAGAAGAACACAAAAACAAAGAAAAACATAAAAATAATATACTTTAGATTCAATGTGGTAACAATAAGAGAAGAATAACTTATACCGGTATCACTCTCAGCACAAGCTTCACTCTCGTTCTCCTATGAAACTCTGATCTCCTCTAAATTACATAAATAAAACTGAAAATTATATTAAAAAAATAATAACCTACACTAAAAGAATGAAAAACTGGCCTAAGAATCTGTCTATGCTTCATCGTCTCCTGTAGTCTCTGAAAACCCAGTATTTATAGGTAAAAATCAATTGGGGGAGAGCGAACGAAGATGGGGGAGCAAACGCTCCCCCAACAACCTTAACAAAGCCACAGGAACATGGCTTTGGCCGTGTTTCCATGGCCTGGGTGTGGCCACGTGGCCAAACCCAGGGGTGCTACTCCCTAACTTCGCGATATGATTTTATCTCTGCTGGATTTGCAGTTTTGGGTCCTGGATTTGACGAAATCTCCTTTGATCTTCGGCTTTAACCAATTGATTTGTAAAGATCATGTTTTAACTGCTTGTTCAACTGGTTTTTATCTTCTCTGATTTGCCTTGATTTGTCCTAATCTTTGATTTGAATTAATTATGAATTAAATCAGAATTTTGATGGGCTTTTGGGCTCGTTTCTCTTCCCTCTCCCTTAGTAATGGGCCTGCATATAAATTAGACAATAAATAAGATTAAAAATAAAGTTTATTATATAATAAATATGAGAATATGATAATAGATATGAAATATCAGCGACCGATCACTTCCTGTTGGCACGTGTATGGGACACTCAGGATGCAGCGAGCCTCGAACCTGGGAACTGTTCGCCACGCAAACCCCAACAACTACGAGTGGGCGATTTTATAGAAAGCTAGAATGCTACAGATGAATTTCTTCATTGGCACCTTTAACCCCAGCACCAGGACCTAGGGATGCATGTAAACTCCACCGTTGGGAGGGGACAAACCAAACTAAGTGTCATGGGGACAAAACTCAACTTTGATCCCAGGGGAGAGTCTAACGCCATGCTTCACCAGGTATTCATTGACCTCCACCTGGCTATAGAGCATAGTGGTCTTAGGATCAAAGTCCATGTTGATCCATGAGAAGCTCTTTTTCCCTTATCCTCCATTGTAGTCGTAGACCACGCCAGACTTGTCTCCCTTCATAATCTAAATAAAAGTTAAGAGCAATAGAGATCTGAGAACCAAAAGATCTGAAGATGAAGAAGATTTGAAGAAGAAGAAGACTAAGAGGAAGAAGAAAACTCAAAGTTTTGGCTAATGCCCAGGGTTTTAGAGCGTCACTTTTAAACCCTAAAAGAATGTGCAGCCACTTGATCAGGATCATACACATGTCGCAATGGATCAGATCAAAACCATCGCGTCAGATACGCAGTACCAATCTCGAGTGTCGCGCCCCATCGAAAGTGACGGTTACCTGACCAATACTGCAACGGAAGGGAAGTGTATTTAACACTCAGCCAGCTTGTAGGGTCACCCGTGTTGGCCCAAAGGCCCATCACTCTAGTTTTGATGATGATCAACTCATGAAGTTATGTTTACTAATGATCTTGTGTTTAATAAGTGACAGATTCATTATCAAGATCTTAGTAGGTGCATAGCTCAACAAAGGATAAAATGTCAAGATTTGGAGCTAGCACGGTGTGATCCAAGGAGCTTTTGGATCAAGCTTGGACCAAGTCAAGAAGATGAGAAGCCTTCAAATGAAGACTTCAAGAAGATGAAGACTTGTGTCTAGGTATAAGATTTTGTTTTTGTTTTAGTTAAAAATGTAAAGGATAGATAGTTGGTGGATTGCTCAAATATATATCACACACACACTCTTGATTTACTTGTCTTTTCATAAAAGATTTTGTAGTTTAGAAAAGATTTTTCTTTGTGACAAAATACTATTTGGATTTTGGTATTTTCATATATACATATCTTTTATCCAAAACCTTATTTAGAGCTTAATGTCAAAAACATAGATATTACATTATGATTGTGTAGTGGATCATATCCATACACACTATGCTTTAAAATGAAATCAAATATCTTGTTTTTATATTTTGTGAAGTTATGAAAACCAAGTTTGAAAAATACATGTTTTGATTTTTGATAAAATTTGCAAGACGCTGAAATGATATGAATATGTTGATATATGTCTTGAAAAATTTTTATCACAAGTTTGGTTTTCAATATAATGTTAAAACAAGTTTATGGAATTTTTAAAAGTGTTAAAAGATTTTAAAATTAATTTTTAAACCAGTTTTCCAGACCTGGAACTGGCTGACAGGCTGGTCCGGTCGACCGAGCGGTCGACCGCACCATGGTCCGGTCGACCCACGGTCGACCGACGTGCACAGACTTGTGCGTGTCTGGCAGCGCAGTGGTCCGGTCAACCGGACGGTCGACCGCTGCAGAGAGTTCTGCTCTCTGGATTTCTGGGTCGACCGGGCGGTCGACCGGAGGCTCCAACGGTCGGATTTTCGACCGTTGGCGGTCGACCGGGCGGTCGACCGGCAGCTCTGACAGACCCCAACGGTCACATTTTTTCTGACCTCTATAAAAGGAGGTTTGGTCATTGTTTTGAGCTAAGATTTTGGAGACCTTTAGAGCCAGTTTTTCTCATACTTTCAGAAGAGTTTTCTCCACAAAATAGTGAGCAAATATTTCCTATATAAAGGGAAGATTTTATAAAGAGTGTTAAAAGAGATTTCTGAAAATCACCTAGAGGGGGGGGTGAATAGGTGATGATGCTAATCAAAGGGCAATTTAAAAAATTAAAGCTACAACAATCACCAAGCAAGAGTCACAAGATGAATGCAAGCAAGTATGACAATGAATATGATGAGCAAGTAATAAGTGCAAGCAAAGTAGAGTAAGGAATGCAAGAATGTAAACCAATCGCAAACACAAGGATATGTTATCGAGGTTCGAGCACCCAGCTCTACTCCCCGCCTTCCCCAGAAGGATTCTAGCTACTTCCACTATCACAAAGATCTCAATTACAATGGAGTACCCAACTCCACAATCTCAGTACAAGTAATTTCCTTGGTAGTCAAAAGACCACAAACTCTCTCTTTCAAATATCTCTTCCCTTACAAAGGTCCTTAGAGAATATTGAGTAGGAATGAAGCTCTTTTGTGTGTAAGGAAAAGAAATTGAAATCAGAGAAAAACTTTTGAAAACCCTTCAGAAATTGAGAGAATTTAGCTCAAAAACCAAGAACTTTGAAAGCCTTAAACTTTTAAATTTTTAGCAATAATTGTTGTTGTAACCAATCTCTCCCCAAACACCCCTATTTATAGGAGAGGGCTAGGGTTTAGGGATAAAACATATTTACTGATGTTTAGGAGGTAATTAGATCAAAATATATCCTTAAACGAATTTTTAAACACAAAAGACAAAAATAAACAGCTCTTAAAAATCTGCCCGTTACTGTTCAAACGGCTACATCGGTCGACCGGGCCGGTCGACCGGTAGTACAAAATTCTGACCGTTACAGGTTATCGGTCGACCGACCCGGTCGACTGATACAAACTATGACTCAAAAATAAATATCGGTCGACTGCCCCGGTCGACCGACAGACATGCACACGGATACGTGCATTCTGCCAGGACCTCGGTCGACTGGTCCGGTCGACCGGACCAGCCTGACACAGACTCGGTCGACTGTCGGTAGACTGCCGGTCGACCGGATCAGGTCAGAAAACGAAATAAAGACAGAATTTTGAGAAGAAAAATATTTTTAACAAAACTATTTTAAACAGGAATTCAGTATGTAACATAAAAAGAAATTTGTAGAAGAAAGATTTTGTACTAAAATATTTTTGTATATTTTATAGGAAATAAACTAAGAAATAGTATATGCGCAAAAACGTGTGTGATTGAGCTTCAAACCTAATCTCTATTCTTTAACAAGCTATAAAACTAAAAATACAAAACCTAAGGACCTCTGAGCAATCTTCACGTCTTTGAGCCATCCAATGCCTTGCTAGTGCCTTCTCTTCTATGATCCTTCCTTGATGAGCAAATTGCCTTCCTTACTTTGTGGAACTTAGAAGTTCTTGCAATAGCTAAGCGAATGGTCTCTAAACATGGTACAAGACCTGAAACTCATCTTAGCAAACTTGTTAGTACCAAATAGCACTAATTTGGTTTGTCATCATCAAAACACAAAACAATTGGAGAGTGTAACCTCTTGGGCCAACAATCTCCCCCTTTTTGATGATGACAAAACAAATAGGCTATTAACAAAAATATAGGGTAGGAGAAAACTCCCCCTCAAATTATGCTATACATAAAACACAAGAATATGCACTAGATACCAATAATTGAAATGATGCACCAATTATTGAAACCAATTAAAACAAATATATAAAACACAATATATAAAACACAAAAATTGCTCTTGATACCAAAAATACCAAAAACAACTAAAACACAAGAATTCATATAAAACATATAAATTCATATGGAACCAAGACCAAATGAACTTATTTTTGTCCATGTAAACTTATTCTCCCCCTTTTTGTCATACATCAAAAAGGTTATGAAAAACATGTTTATTCAATAATACAAACATTAAGTTCTCCACAAATAAACGAAAATCTAGCAAAATCAAGAGGTTTAGTGAAAATATCGGCTAGTTGTAAATCCGTGGAAACATAATCAATATCTATATCACCTTTCTCAAAATGATCTCTAAGAAAGTGATATCTAATCTTAATGTGCTTGGTCTTACTATGTTGATTTGCATTTTTGGTCATGTGTATAGTACTAGTATTATCAAAAAATATTTTTATATGATCAAAGTGCAAATCAAAATCAAGGAGAGTATGTTTCATCCAAAGGACTTGTGCACAACAAGCCCCCGCGGCAACATACTCCGCCTCGGCGGTTGAGAGAGCTACGGAATTTTGTTTCCTAGAGGACCATGAAACAAGACAATTACCAAGAAATTGACATGTCCCACTAGTACTCTTTCTATCTACTCTACAACCCGCATAGTCGGCATCCGAATAACTAGTCATTGAAAAATCTATAGTTTTCGGATACCAAAGACCCATTCCAATAGTGCCCTTAATATAACGAATAATGCGTTTTACCGCAATAAGATGAGACTCTTTAGGACACGATTGAAATCTAGCACAAAGACACACACTAAACATGATATCCGGCCTACTTGCCGTCAAATATAAAAGACTTCCTATCATGCTTCTATATAATTTAATATCAACATTTTTACCTTGTTCGTCCTTATCAAGCTTGGTTGTAGTTGCTATTGGAGTGTTGCAAGCCTTTGATCCTTCAAGCCCAAACTTCTTTACTAGCTCCTTTGCGTACTTGGCTTGGTTAATGAAGGTTCCGTCTTACAATTGCTTGATTTGGAGTCCAAGGAAGAAATTGAGCTCACCCATGGAAGACATTTCAAATTCTAGTTGCATTACCTTCTCAAAATCCTTGCACAAAAGCTCATTAGTAGATCCAAAAATTATATCATCAACATAAATTTGCACAATTAAAATATCATTATCAACATGCTTAGTAAAAAGAGTTGTGTCTACTTTGCCTTTAATAAAATCATTTGAGATGAGAAAACTAGAAAGCCTTTCATACCAAGCTCTTGGAGCTTGTTTCAATCCATACAAAGCTTTATCAAGTTTAAAAACAAAATCGGGATGAACATGATCAACAAAACCGGGAGGTTGAGCAACATAAACTTCTTCATTAATAAAACCATTTAAAAATGCACTTTTCACATCCATTTGAAAAAGTTTAAAATTTTTAAAACATGCAAAAGCTAGTGTCATCCGTATGGCTTCAAGCCGTGCTACGGGTGTAAAGGTCTCCTCAAAGTCAATTCCTTCAACTTGAGTGTAACCTTGGGCCACTAACCTAGCTTTATTCCTAATGACATTTCCGGACTCATCCATCTTGTTTCTAAAGATCCACTTAGTACCAATTATTGGTCTATCGTGGGGCTTAGGAATAAGGTGCCAAACTTGGTTGCGCTCAAATTGATTGAGTTCCTCTTGCATGGCAAGCAACCAATATGGGTCCGTCTCGGCTTCGAGAATGCCTTTGGGTTCAAAATGAGAAATGAAAGCAAAGTTACCACATAGGTCATGGAGTTTGGAGCGCGTTGTGACTCCTTTAGATGCATCACCCAAGATGAGCTCCTTAGGATGATTTGTAGCGTATCTCCAAGCTTTAGGAAGCGGTTGAGTGCTTTCCTCCTTATCCTCTTGAACTTCACCAATAGGATCTAGCTTTTCTTCTTGAGCGGGTGAGTCCTTCAAGGATAGTCTCTCCATGTCTTCACCTAATGGTTCAAACTCTACAACATTCTCAACAAACACATTAGATTCTTCAAACTTAACATGCATGGATTCTTCAATGGTTTGAGAAGATCTAATGAAAACTCTATATGCTTTGCTAGTAGAGGAATATCCAACAAAGATAGCCTCATAAGCCTTAGCATCAAATTTACCCAAATTATCCTTAGTATTCAAAACAAAACACTTGCATCCAAAAACTTTAAAATATGCAACATTAGGTTTTCTAGAATGATACATTTCAAAAGAAGTTTTTGAAGAATTTTTGCATAAATAAATACGATTCGATATATAGCATGCGGTGTTTACGGCCTCGGCCCATAAATATTGAGGGAGGTCATATTCACTTATCATTGTCCTAGCCATCTCTTGAAGTGTTCTATTTTTCCTTTCTACAACTCCATTTTGTTGTGGAGTTCTAGGACAAGACGTTTCATGCTTAATTCCCTTTTCATCACAATAAGTCATGAAGAGTTGGTTAATAAACTCACCACCTCTATCACTCCTTATTCTCAAAATCGGAAAACTCTTTTCTTTTTCAACTCTTTTTCGAAAAATCTTAAAATGAGAAAAAGTTTGATCTTTATTTTGCAAAAAGAAAACCCAAGTAAAACGGGAGAAATCATCAACCAAAACAAATGCAAATCTACTTCCATTTAAACTCTTAGTTTTAGTTGGTCCAAAAAGATCCATATGAATTAATTCTAAAGGCCTAGTTGACATGATATCCTTGATTGGTTTAAAGGAAGACTTGGTTTGTTTCCCAAGTTGGCACGCACCACAAATGCGGTCTTTCTCAAAATTCAAGCAAGGTATACCCTTCACTAATTCCTTTGAATTAATCCTAGAAATATGGTCAAAAGATGCATGTCCTAGTCTTCTATGCCAAAGCCAAGAATTTTCATCAAAAGCATTCAAGCATTTAGTAGAACAATCTAAATTGAGCATGTCAATAATATAAACATTATTATCACGAAAATCGGTGAGAATACAAATATCGGATTTAACATCAAAAATCTTGCAAGAAGAATCATCAAATACAACTTTAAGTCTACGATCACAAAGTTGACTAATGCTAAGCAAATTATGTTTTAAACCATCAACTAAAACAACATTCTCAATAATAGGAGATGCACCAATTTGAATGTTACCTATACCGATGATAGTTCCTTTGGAGTCATCCCCGAAGGTGACGGTGCCACCTTCCATGTACCTTGATAGGGTTGTGAAGTTGTTGATGTCCCATGTCATGTGTCTTGAACAACCACTATCAAGGTACCACCGCTCCCTACGTCTTGGAGCTTTGGTGTGTACCTACATCAAACAGTTTAAGACTTGATTTTGGTACCCACATTTTCTTGGGTCCTCTAGGGTTAGTGTCATGAACCCAAACAAGATTATTTGTTCTATTTAGTTGATCATAGCAAAACTTAGCTAAATGTCCATTTTTGCCACAATATGTGCATCTATACACTCTACCATATTTAAAAGCATAATGAGTGTGTGATTTGTGAGCATGGGCATTGTGAGCATGAACATGAGACGTGTTAGGTGTAGTGTGAGCATGAGGAATCTTAGCATGAGATGTGTGCTTTTTAGAAAATTTTTCTTCAAGTTTCTTAGTATTAAAGGCACAATCTTTTAAAACTTTTTCAAAATCATTCATTTTTGATTTAAAAGAAGAAATTTCTTTTTCATCAATAATAGGAGATTTTGCCTTACAAGTACTCTTGTAGGCACAAAATTCTTTTTGCATGGAAATGAAATTAGAAGAAATATCATCTTTTTCTTTAGAAACAATGGCAAGTTGATTCTTAAGAAAAGCAACTTCTTTTTGTAATTTTAAACATTCAAGTTTCTTGTTATCATAAGTTTCAGAAAGTTCTACAAATGCATGTACAAGAACTTCCTTACTTACATCATCATCTTCATCATCAAGGGATTGAGAGGTTACCTTGGGTGTGTTTGCCATGAAACACATGTTAGCTTGATCCACCTCCTCTTCGGACTCGCTTTCCGAATCCCATGTAGCTTTGTAGGCTTTCTTTTCCTCCGGCTTCTTTGGCTTAAAGGAGGAAGTCATTTTCTTCTTGAACTCTGGACAATCCGCCATGATATGTCCGGGTTTGCGGCAATTGTAGCATATGATCTTCCGCTCCTCTTTGCCTTCGAATTTTCTCCGGAAGTTGAACTTGTTCTTTCGGTACAACCTCTTGACATTCCGCACAAGTAGAGTTAGCTCCTCATCTTCTTCTTCGTCATCTTCATCGTCATCATTGGTGGATGAAGTCTTGAAGGCTATGGATTTCTTCTTTGAAGTAGTGGCCTCTTCTCTCGCCTTCTTCTCCATCTCATGGGTCTTTAGGTTCCCAATGAGACTAATAAGATCCATCTCGTCCTTGTCGTTCAACTCCTTCAAGGTGGTGGCCTTGATCTCCCATGATGAAGGAAGAGCCCGAATTACTTTCCGCACCTTTTGATCGTTGGAGATGTCATCACCTAATGAAGAAAGACCATTAGTGATTTTAGTAAACCTTGTAGCCATACTATCAATAGACTCATCATCAAGCATTTTAAATGACTCATATTGGGACCTCAAGAGATCTATCTTAGCTCTCTTGACTTGTGAAGTCCCCTCGTGTGTGACCAATAAGTGTTGCCAAATCTCATAGGCGGATTGGCAATGAATTACCCGTGTAAGGTCATCCTCATTCAAGGCGGTTAATAGGGAATTTTGGGCTTTGGAGTTAGCCTCATATAGTTTAAAGTCAAGGTCGGTCCAAGTGCTCTCATCACCATCGGGTGCTACATAGGGTTTAGTCAAGGACTTGGCCACTAAGCTACCCAAAGATTGCAAAAATATAGTCATCCTAACCTTCCAAATTGGGAAATTTAGGCCATCAAATTTAGGTGGGGATTTAATGTTGTCGGCCATGTTTACTAGTGATGAATGAATGAAATGAAAATGTTGATTAGCAATATTTTAAGGATCTCTCTATGGATGTTAAGCCAAACCTAGAGTCCAAGCTCTGATACCAATTGAAAATCACCTAGAGGGGGGGGTGAATAGGTGATGATGCTAATCAAAGGGCAATTTAAAAAATTAAAGGTACAACAATCACCAAGCAAGAGTCACAAGATGAATGCAAGCAAGTATGACAATGAATATGATGAGCAAGTAATAAGTGCAAGCAAAGTAGAGTAAGGAATGCAAGAATGTAAACCAATCGCAAACACAAGGATATGTTATCGAGGTTCGAGCACCCAGCTCTACTCCCCGCCTTCCCCAGAAGGATTCTAGCTACTTCCACTATCACAAAGATCTCAATTACAATGGAGTACCCAACTCCACAATCTCAGTACAAGTAATTTCCTTGGTAGTCAAAAGACCACAAACTCTCTCTTTCAAATATCTCTTCCCTTACAAAGGTCCTTAGAGAATATTGAGTAGGAATGAAGCTCTTTTGTGTGTAAGGAAAAGAAATTGAAATCAGAGAAAAACTTTTGAAAACCCTTCAGAAATTGAGAGAATTTAGCTCAAAAACCAAGAACTTTGAAAGCCTTAAACTTTTGAATTTTTAGCAATAATTGTTGTTGTAACCAATCTCTCCCTAAACACCCCTATTTATAGGAGAGGGCTAGGGTTTAGGGATAAAACATATTTACTGATGTTTAGGAGGTAATTAGATCAAAATATATCCTTAAACGAATTTTTAAACACAAAAGACAAAAATAAACAGCTCTTAAAAATCTGCCCGTTACTGTTCAAACGGCTACATCGGTCGACCGGGCCGGTCGACCGGTAGTACAAAATTCCGACCGTTACAGGTTATCGGTCGACCGACCCGGTCGACTGATACAAACTGTGACTCAAAAATAAATATCGGTCGACTGCCCCGGTCGACCGACAGACATGCACACGGATACGTGCATTCTGCCAGGACCTCGGTCGACTGGTCCGGTCGACCGGACCAGCCTGACACAGACTCGGTCGACTGTCGGTAGACTGCCGGTCGACCGGATCAGGTCAGAAAACGAAATAAAGACAGAATTTTGAGAAGAAAAATATTTTTAACAAAACTATTTTAAACAGGAATTCAGTATGTAACGTAAAAAGAAATTTGTAGAAGAAAGATTTTGTACTAAAATATTTTTGTATATTTTATAGGAAATAAACTAAGAAATAGTATATGCGCAAAAACGTGTGTGATTGAGCTTCAAACCTAATCTCTATTCTTTAACAAGCTATAAAACTAAAAATACAAAACCTATGGACCTCTGAGCAATCTTCACGTCTTTGAGCCATCCAATGCCTTGCTAGTGCCTTCTCTTCTATGATCCTTCCTTGATGAGCAAATTGCCTTCCTTACTTTATGGAACTTAGAAGTTCTTGCAATAGCTAAGCGAATGGTCTCTAAACATGGTACAAGACCTGAAACTCATCTTAGCAAACTTGTTAGTACCAAATAGCACTAATTTGTTTTGTCATCATCAAAACACAAAACAATTGGAGAGTGTAACCTCTTGGGCCAACAATTTCTTGAGTTTTTCACCAAAGTTTCTTTCCTTGCTTTCTCACAATCACTTGAGCTATCCATTGCCTTATCTATCCATACGATTGTGTTGTGAGAGTTTGTAATTGGTGATCAAAGTGTTGTAGATCACCAAAGACTTCATCTTTGTATTTTGAGGAGACGGGCAAGTGTGCTCGTGGTGGTTTGGAGTTCGGTTGTGAACTCTTTGGTTCGAGGTGCGGCCTTGGCAAGCTTGTGGGGCTTGCGGTGTGTACGGGACTAGGGAGTTCGAGGGCTTGTAGGTGTTGCGGCACCGAGGAGAGATCCATTGGGATCTTGCATAGTGGAAATCCTTCGTGTGTCGAAGGCGGGGATGCAGAGCAAGTGTGCTCGAACCTCGAAACATACCCTTGTGTTTGCGATTGCTCACTCTCTCTCTCTCTTTGTCTCTTTTATATCTTGCATAGCTTATATTGTCTTTACATTTACATGCTTGATATATCTTGTGTGCATAATTGTTATATACTTGCTTGGGATTGTTGCCTAACACTTGTATTCAACCAAGAGAGCCAACGCGGCACCTCAACCCATTCAAGGGGAATCTAGAGGAGTTTGTCCAGAGCCCTTCACGGGAAATTCGGCAACACTCTTTGGTTATACGTGGTGTTTAGTGTAAAAGATTTAATTAGGTCATAATTGCTTTTAGCTTTCGCATTATTTGCATTATTCATCATTTAGTGACCATTAGATTAGCCATCACCTATTCACCCCCCCTCTAGGTCAACCTACAATTGGTATCAGAGCTTGGTACTCTAATTTGGGTCTAACAACTTAGAGTAAAAGATCCTCATTTTTAGGCTAATCACAATATTTTTGTACAAACACCATGGACTTCATGTCACCACCCATGTTTGACATTGCTAACATCCATATATGGAAGGTGAAGATGTCCTTGTACCTCAAAGCCTTAGGTTTTCATGTATATCTTGCCACTACTAATAATGCATATTCTTTAGATGGTAAGAATTTTGAGGCTAATGCAAAAGCCCTTCATGCTATCAAGTCAACCCTAAATGATAATTATTTATCTAGGATTTCTAATGTTGAATCGGCTTTTGTAGTATGGAACATCATCACCTCCCTCGGCGAAAAAGATCTATACTATGCGGGGAGTGACTCGGATGTTGGAAGCGACACCTCCAACAAGTGCTACATGGTCCAAGGGGATAACCCCCTTGAGGTAAACTCCGAATCCGATGATGAAGACATGTCATATGATGAGCTATCTACTTTTTGTCATCTATTGCTTGAAAAGTATGACATGATTAAGAAAGAAAATAAAAATTTGAAAAAGAACATTGCTTGCATGCATGTAGAACATGATACATTTAGATCTAACATTGCATGCTTAGAAAAAGATAACAAAAATTTGAAAAAGAATTTTGATGCCATGCTTAATGAAAAAGATTCATTAGAAAATAAAATGGCATGCTTAGAAAAGGAAAATGAGGTTTTGAAAAATGAGAATGTTTCCTTACTTTCTAAATTGAATGATTTATGTGAAGGGAACACTACTTTGAAAAATAAAATTGATTTGGTGGAAAAACAAAAGGAAGATGTTTTTCAAGAAAATAAATCTTTGAAAAGAAAAATTTGTGAAAAAGAAAAAGATTTTGTTTCACAAAAGAAAAAGAAAAATGATTCTTTATCTCATCATGCTTTACATGCCACAACTAATGAGATTAAGAATTTGAAAAATAAAATAGATAGTTTGAGCTCTAATTTGAGCACATGTGCATTCAATCATACTAAGTTGGAGTCAATGTTTTCAAAGAAACAAACTCCACACATTCATGCACATCATAACCATGCATTTGCTTATGTTGCACAACATGATCACACTCCTACACATAAGCATACTAAGGTGTACATATGTACACATTGTGGCCGCAAAGGCCATTTAGCAAAGTTTTGTTATGATAGGATACATCATTTAAATTTTGCTAATCATAAAAGATTTTGGGTTCCTTACAAGACTAACCCCAAAGGACCAAAGAAAATATGGGTACCAAAACCCCCACCATTTGCTTTTGATGTAGGTGAGGGCTCTCACAAGACGTGAGAGGATTGGGCCTTGGTAGTGGATGCAATGGACTTGATGGACAAACATTTGGATGCATCGCTATCAAGGAGCTTTGGTGGAAAGACCACCATATTTGGAGCTTTGGAGTTGGTAACAATTTCTAAACTCCTACTTTTATTTATGCACATGCTTTTAATTTCATATATCATATAGCATGTTCATATTTTTGTGCTTCATGTGGTATTTACATGCTTAGATGTAGAATGTGTCAAACTTGCATTTATACATATATGAATAGTGAACTACAATTGACTCATATATATTTGAACTTCATGCTCATTTGTATCCACTATATGCATATGTATAGTCTAGTTTTGATGATTCTCTTTTATACATGTTTTGCCTTATTTTTATGCTTTACTTCATGTATATGTATTTTTAATTCAAATCTAATAAATATACATGTATACCCATGAGTCTCTTGCTTTCATGCAAATACATTTAATAGACTCTTTTATTTGGGATATGTATGTGTATTGTTAGGATTGGATTAATCATACATATACCATGAAGACTAGTGTTTTGATTAAAAATGATTTTTCGTATTTTTGTTAAAAATGTGATTTTTGATCTTTTTGAGCTTCATTGACTATTTTCATAAAAATGCTATTTACATGATCATTTAACACTCACACTTTTGTTAAAAATTATTTTGAGCTTTATAGATCATGAGTGCTTAAATTTTTATGTATCTAGTTATGTTTATGAAAAACATAAGATTTGATATATTTGAAGGATCTTTTCAAAAACAATTTATACTAGTTATTTATTCTTCAAATAATTTTTGAGATTATCCATATGATTCTATTTTTTCTCAAAATTTGATGCTTCATGATTTGAATATTAGTTTATATGTTAGTTTTTGTCAACACTAGGATTTATACTTGTACATGTCGTGGGCCACAAATAAATCTATCTATAATTGTGCTTAAATGCTTATTTGAACCCATGAAATGTACTTGTATTGCTTGGTTTTGATGATACATACATTTTTAAACTTATATTCCCACTTTTTGGATTTGATTTATGATCATGTGTTTTTCATTTCATGTATATGTGTATTTTGCCAAACTTTAAGATATACATGTATACCTCTTGAGTCATTTGCCTTTAATGCAAATCTATTTATATGGACTCAATTGTGTTTAAGAGATATGTATGTATACTTATTGTGTTGTCAAAACATACATATATCTTGAAATATATATCTTTTTAATAAAAATTTTGTGATGATTTTCATATTTTCTTATTTAAAGGAATATTGAGCTTTATTGACATTTTCATGATACCATGTTCCACATAACACTAGTGCACTCATCTCTTTTGAAAATTTTATGGACTTCATGGATAATAGAGTGTTTTTAGTGCCATGTGATTTACTTGTGTTTCATGAAAAATTTTTTGCGTTATTCCTTACTTGAAGGATTTCGTACTAGTTTTAAAATATTTTTTCTAGTACAAATTCTTCATTTGGTAGAGTTTTTCAAACTAAGCTTATTTTCAATTCTATTTTTGAAAACCCCTACCATCTATGGGAGGATGGATGGGCGATTATGCCTTGTATGCTTCATTGAAAATCTTTTACCTTGTGCATATGAAGGGTGGTAGGTTATGAGATATACACTTGATTTTATTGTTATGTCAATTGGTATCATTGAATCGTTTCAATTGGTATCAATATGAACTTATTTTGTATGTACTCATATTTTGTTTCTTATATATATGTATGTTTCAATTTCACTTGGTATACTCATTTCTCATACATATATATGATTTCCATGTGCTTAACTCACAATTGGCTCACATTTTTAAAAGCACAAAGTTTATGTTGAAAAATAAAAAAATTTCTTTACTATTGATATCAAAATAAAAAAATATGTTGATTTGATATCTCAAAATGTGTTTTATTAAGTAAGTTCAAAGAAAAATTCAAAATGTTTTGATATGTATTTCCTATATGCAAGGAGAGCTTAACATCTCTCTTACATATGGATTCATGTTGAGTATATTATAAATTGAGGAGCTTGACAACTCTTCTTTATATGATATACGTGTGTAGGGGGAGCTTCACATCTCCTCTTATGCATTACATAATATGTGTTATGTGAGTTAGGGCTTGTCATCCCTTCTTCATGTAATGCATATGTGTAGGGAAGCTAACTTAGCGTCTTCCTCTTCATGAATGTATATCGCATATAAATCTTTATTGATTTGTTTCACCCCTTCATGATCTTTTTGTTTTTTGACAAAAAGGGGGAGAAAAATTTGTTTGATTTGATTTTACTTTGAACCCTTTGTTGATGATTGACAAAAAGGGGGAGAAGTATTTGAGTATATGCATGTTTTCATTGCTTAAGGGGGAGTAGTATTTGTCTTCCTTGTTATTTATGCATATATGTTTTGTTTTGTAAATAGGAGAAAAGGATTTATTTTCTTTCATCTCCATCATTTGCATACATATTTATGAGGTTCATTGTCATATATTATTATTTATGTCTATGCATGAGTTAAGGGGGAGCTTCCTTGAAGCTTTACTTTAATCCATGCATATATAACCTCATGAGTTTTGTCATCATCAAAAAGGGGGAGATTGTTGGCCCAAAGGCCCATCACTCTAGTTTTGATGATGATCAACTCATGAAGTTATGTTTACTAATGATCTTGTGTTTAATAAGTGACAGATTCATTATCAAGATCTTAGTAGGTGCATAGCTCAACAAAGGATAAAATGTCAAGATTTGGAGCTAGCACGGTGTGATCCAAGGAGCTTTTGGATCAAGCTTGGACCAAGTCAAGAAGATGAGAAGCCTTCAAGTGAAGACTTCAAGAAGATGAAGACTTGTGTCTAGGTATAAGATTTTGTTTTTGTTTTAGTTAAAAATGTAAAGGATAGATAGTTGGTGGATTGCTCAAATATATATCACACACACACTCTTGATTTACTTGTCTTTTCATAAAAGATTTTGTAGTTTAGAAAAGATTTTTCTTTGTGACAAAATACTATTTGGATTTTGGTATTTTCATATATACATATCTTTTATCCAAAACCTTATTTAGAGCTTAATGTCAAAAACATAGATATTACATTATGATTGTGTAGTGGATCATATCCATACACACTATGCTTTAAAATGAAATCAAATATCTTGTTTTTATATTTTGTGAAGTTATGAAAATCAAGTTTGAAAAATACATGTTTTGATTTTTGATAAAATTTGCAAGACGCTGAAATGATATGAATATGTTGATATATGTCTTAAAAAATTTTTATCACAAGTTTGGTTTTCAATATAATGTTAAAACAAGTTTATGGAATTTTTAAAAGTGTTAAAAGATTTTAAAATTAATTTTTAAACCAGTTTTTCAGACCTGGAACTGGCTGACAGGCTGGTCCGGTCGACCGAGCGGTCGACCGCACCATGGTCCGGTCGACCCACGGTCGACCGACGTGCACAGACTTGTGCGTGTCTGGCAGCACAGTGGTCCGGTCGATCGGACGGTCGACTGCTGCAGAGAGTTCTGCTCTCTGGATTTCTGGGTCGACCAGGCGGTCGACCGGAGGCTCCAACGGTCAGATTTTCGACCGTTGGCGGTCGACCGGGCGGTCGACCGGCAGCTCTGACAGACCCCAACGGTCACATTTTTTCTGACCTCTATAAAAGGGGGTTTGGTCATTGTTTTGAGCTAAGATTTTGGAGACCTTTAGAGCCAGTTTTTCCCATACTTTCAGAAGAGTTTTCTCCACAAAATAGTGAGCAAATATTTCCTATCTAAAGGGAAGATTTTATAAAGAGTGTTAAAAGAGATTTCTTGAGTTTTTCACCAAAGTTTCTTTCCTTGCTTTCTCACAATCACTTGAGCTATCCATTGCCTTATCTATCCGTAGGATTGTGTTGTGAGAGTTTGTAATTGGTGATCAAAGTGTTGTAGATCACCAAAGACTTCATCTTTGTACTTTGAGGAGACGGGCAAGTGTGCTCGTGGTGGTTTGGAGTTCGGTTGTGAACTCTTTGGTTCGAGGTGCGGCCTCGGCAAGCTTGTGGGGCTTGCGGTGTGTACGGGACTAGGGAGTCCGAGGGCTTGTAGGTGTTGCGGCACCGAGGAGAGATCCATTGGGATCTTGCATAGTGAAAATCCTTCGTGTGTCGAAGGCGGGGATGTAGAGCAAGTGTGCTCGAACCTCGAAACATACCCTTGTGTTTGCGATTGCTCACTCTCTCTCTCTCTTTGTCTCTTTTATATCTTGCATAGCTTATATTGTCTTTACATTTACATGCTTGATATATCTTGTGTGCATAATTGTTATATATTTGCTTGGGATTGTTGCCTAACACTTGTATTCAACCAAGAGAGCCAACGCGGCACCTCAACCCATTCAAGGGGAATCTAGAGGAGTTTGTCCAGAGCCCTTCACGGGGAATTCGGCAACACTCTTTGGTTATACGTGGTGTTTAGTGTAAAAGATTTAATTAGGTCATAATTGCTTTTAGCTTCCGCATTATTTGCATTATTCATCATTTAGTGACCATTAGATTAGCCATCACCTATTCACCCCCCCTCTAGGTGAACCTACAACCCGTGCCACTAAAAGATAAAAACTAAAGTGACAGCAATCAACCCTATTCCAGACTAACGAAGTCTGCTCCCCTCCTTATCTCTCAGAGTTCTTGGGAACCAATAGCTCCTAAGGGAGCATTCCGACCTCCTCCCAAAGAGAGGGAAGCAGAAGGGCATTTGTAGTGGTCAGATTTTGACCATCTCGAGATCATAACATGTGTCCATCCAGCTTCAAACAAGCGCGTAACATGTGGCCGCTTCCAGAATGTCTTCATCCAATTCAAACTCTGAGCAGTTCGGGTAGTTAGAAGAAAGAGATAAAGTTGGTTACGAGCATCCTTATCTCTAAGCCAAATCTTCATTTGAACTCGACAGTTATGTCTCGGGAATAAATCAACCATATCTACAGTAGGATAAACCCCCTACGATAAAGACGAACATGTTGGCCCAAAGGCCCATCACTCTAGTTTTGATGATGATCAACTCATGTAGTTATAATACTAATGATCTTTTGTTTATTTAGTTTCAGATTTGTGATCAAGATTTTAGTAGGTGTGTAGCTTCAACAAAGGATTTAAAGTCAAGTTTTGGAGCTAGCACGGTTTGATTCAAGAGCTTGTGCATCAAGACCACATCAAGTACTCAAGAGGAGTCTAACTCTATGGATCGTGTTTGGACCAAGTCAAGAAGATGTGAAGACTTCAAGTGAAGACCTTCAAGATCAAAACTTGTGTCTAGGTTTGTTTTTATAAGATTTTGTTTTTAGATAAAATGTAAAGAATAGAATAGTTGGTGGATTTCTCAAGTATATCTTATACACACACACACACTCTTGATTTAGATAAGTTTTTCATAAAAGAATTTATATTTTGGAAAAATGCAAAAGAGTTTTCTTTTTGAAAAATACCGATTTGGTTTTTGGAGTTTCAAGTTTACATATCTTTAACCAAAACCAAAATTAGAGCTTAATGTCAAAAACATAGATATTTCACCATATAAGAGTAGTGGATCATTTCCATACTCTACGCTTTAAAAGTGTTTAAAATATCTTATTTTTTTATTTGGAGAAGTTTTGGAAAAACCAATTTTGGAAAAATACAGTTTTCGTTTTTAGCCAAAATTTCCAAGTTACAAAAATAGTTCAAATTATTTGTAACATGTCTTGATTTTGTTCAAGCATGTTTGATTATCAAAGTATAATGTTAAAACTATTTTTATAGATTTTTCATAATTTTATGAGATTTATTTAAGAAATAAAAACCAAAATTTTCAATCCTAAAACTGACCTGTCTGGCTTCTGCCAGTCGGCCGGACCGGTCGACCGAGCTTGAAGTCGGTCAACCGGGCTGGTCGACCGACGTGCACAGAACGTGCACGCCAGGACTGCTGGAGGGCTGGTCGACCGCAGAGAGCTTCTGCTCTCTAGAAAGCCCCGGTCGACCGGGCCGGTCGACCGGCAGAGAGCTCTGCTCTCTGTTCCAGTGCCACGGTCGACCGGCCGGTCGACCGCTGGCTCAACGGTCAGAATTTTGACCGTTGGCCGGTCGACAGGGCGGTCGACCGACAGGCCAACCTGGCTCCCAACGGCTAATTTTTCTAGCTCTATAAATTGGGACTTTTGGGGGCTGTTTTCTACAAGTTTTAGAAGAAGTTTTTGGGCTAGTTTTTCCTACTCATTTCAGTGGTTATATCCACAAGTTTTAGAGCCAATATTTCCAAATCAAAAGGGAGTTTATCAAGAGTGTTTCAAAAGAGATTTTCTTGTGTTTTTCACCATAGATTCAATCCTTGTTTTCTCACACAACACTTGAGCCATCCATTGCTATATCTACCTATAGGAGTGTTATTGTGAGATTGTTTTTAGGTGATCAAAGTGTTGTGATCACCAAGGTTCTTTTCTTGTACTCTGAGGAGGCGGACTTGCGGGTTCGTGGTGTTTCGAGTTCGTGTGTGAACTCGGTGTTTGAGGTGCGGCCTCGGCGAGCTTGTGGGCTTGCGGTGTGTACGGGACTAGAGAGTCCAAGAGTTCTAGTGGGAACTCCTTGTAGGTGTTGCGGCATCGAGTGATCCGGTGGGATCGGTTTATAGTGGAAATCCTTCAAGTGTGAAGGCGGGGACGTAGAGCAAGTGTGCTCGAACCTCGAAACAAATGTCCCGTGTTTGCGATTGTTCACTCTCTATCTCTTACTCTTGTTATATCTTGCATGCTTTTATTACTTTCATCTTATATGCTTGATATATATTGTGAGCTTAATTATTATATGCTTGGGGATTGTTTGCTAACACTTGTATTCAACCAAGAGAGCCAACGCAGCACCTCAACTTTTATTTAGAGGAATCTTGAGGAGTTAGTCCAGAGCCCTTCACGGGGAATTCGGCTACACTCTTGTGTTATACGTGGTGTTTAGTGTAATAAGTTTTAATTTGCATTAAATAAGTTTTTAATTCCGCATTATTTGACCATTAGATTAGCCATCACCTATTCACCCCCCCGCTAGGTGATTTACAATTGGTATCAGAGCCAAGTGCTCTTGATTTGGGTCTTACAACCTAGAGTTAAAGATCCTCATTTTATAGCTAATCACAATATTTGTACACACACTATGGATTTCATGTCACCTCTCACCTTTGACATTCTTAACATCCAAACTTGGAAAGTTAAGATGTCTTTGTACCACAAAGGCCTAGGTATTCATGTTTATTTTGTCACTACTAGAGATTCATATTGTTTAAATGGCAAAATTATTGAGGCTAATGCAAAAACCTTAAATGCTTTAAGATCTACCCTAAATAATGTTTATTTATCTAGGGTTGCTAATGTTGACTCGGCTTTTGTAGTATGGAACTCTTTGATCTCCCTTGGCGAACAAGAACAATACTATGCGGGGAGCGACTCGGATGTTGGAAGTGATGCTTTCAACATGTGCTACATGGTCCAAGGGGATAACCCCCTTGAGGTAACTACCAAATCCGAGGTAGAAGAGGATGTTGAAATGCCATATAATAAACTAGCATCATTTTGTCAACAACTCTTAGAAAAATATGAATTGCTTAAGAAAGATAATAAGAAAATGAAAAAGAATTTTGATTGCATGTTAAAAGAAAATGAGTCTTTTAAAAATAAAATTGCATGCTTTGAAAAAGAAAATGAAAATTTGAAAAATGAAAATGTTTCCTTAATGTCTAAATTAAATGATCTCTGTGAAGGAAACACTATTTTGAAAAATAAAGTGGTTTTGGTGGAAAAACAAAAAGAAGTTGCTTTAAATGAAAACACTTATTTAAAAAGAAAAATGGTTGAAAAAGAAAAAGAAAAAGTTTCTAAAAAGAATAAGAAAAATGATTCTCATTCTCACCATGCTTTACATGCCACTATTAATCAACATGAGATTAAAAATTTGAAAAATAAAATTGATAGTTTAAGCTCAACCTTGAGCAATTGTGCATTTAATCATAAGAGATTGGAGTCCATATTTTCAAAGAAACAAACTCCACATATTCATGCATATGCACATCATCCATATCATGCATATGCACATCTTGCACGTCATGACCACACCCACACTCATATGCATCCTAAGGTGTACAAATGTACACATTGTGGCCGCAAAGGCCATTTAGCAAAGTTTTGTTTTGATAAGTTACATCATATTAATTTTGCTAATAAAAATATTTGGGTTCCTTATAAGACTAACCCCCTAGGACTCAAAAGAAAATGGGTACCAAAATCCCCACCTTGTGTTTTTGATGTAGGTGCGGGCTCTCACATGACGTGAGAGGGATGATGCCTTGGTGGTGGATGCATGGACTTGATGGACATACTTTTGATGCACCGCTATCAGGAGGTTTGGTGGGACAACCACCATGTTTTGGAGATTTGGAGTGTAGTTCTTTGGTTTGGTAACTATCTCTAAACTCTTAATTTATTTACATACTTGTTCATATATGATATTTTTAGCATGTTCATGTTTTATTTGTTTTGTACTTCATGTGGTAAATACTAGTTTAAATGTTGTTTTTATTAAAACTTGGATATATATATATATATGTACAAGTAGTGAGCAACAATTGATTCATATATGTTTGCACTTCATTGTTCATTTGTACTCACTATATGCACATGTATAGCCTAGTTTTGATGATTCTCTCATTTACACTTGTTTTGCCTATTTTCATGTTTTACTTCATGTATATGTATCTTGTATCCAAATCTAATAAATATACATGTATACCCCATGAGTCATTTGCCTTCATGCAATTTACATTATGGACTCTTTTTATGTTTGGGATATGTATGCATATTGTTAGAATTGGATAAAAACATATATATACCTAGAAGTTTGTTTTTAAGATGAAAAATAAATTTTTATGATTTTCATCTTTATATGAAAATGAATTTTCATGATTTATTTGTTAAAATGATATTCATGTTTGTGTTGAGCTTCATTGATTATCTTCATGAAAAATGCTAATTACATAATTTTTGTGCACTCACACTGTATTTGTTTACTCATGACATTGTTTTCATGAGATATTTTGAGCTTTATATATTTCGAGTGTCAATTCTTGTGTTTTTAACATGCTTCATGAATGGATTATTTGGTTTCATATTTTTGAAGGATCTTTAACTAGTTTCTCAAAAATTACTTTAACTAGTTATTATTCTTCATTTGATAGTATTTTTCGATGAGTTATATACTTGATCTCAATTGATATTTTTTTTGTATATATTCATGCTTTATTTTCTATATATGTATGCTTCATAATTTCCATAATATCAATTCCTATTGGTATTTTCATTCTCATATATATATATGATTTATTTGTGCTTGATTAAAAATCAATTTACATATTTAAAGCACAAAAATTGTTTATACTAAGCTTGATTCAAATCTTTATTTCTCAATTGATATTTTAATAAGCTTATGCATTATTTTAAAATTGATATTTTTATTGATATCAAAAATGTGCAATAATCTTCAATTGGTATCTATTGATTTACAATTGGTATTGCAATTGGTATCAAAATAATTTTCAATTAGTATCAATATGATTCTATTTTGATAAATTCAAAATTTGTAATGTTTATTTACAATTGGTATCTTAAAATTTGATTGTTTTACAAATGGTACCTTTAAAAATGTTTGTTTATATGATATCTTAAAATTTGATTACAAGATATCTTAAAATTTGTTTTATTAAGGAAAATTCAAAATTTTGTTTTGACATGAAATTTTAAAAATTAAAAATATTTTGATTTGTATTGCCTATATGCAAGGGGAGCTTAACATCTCTTCTACATATATATTCATGTTGAGTGTATCTTATATTGAGGAGCTTGACAACTCTTCTTTATGCGGTAGACGTGTGTAGGGGGAGCTTCACATCTCCTCTTATGCATTGCATATTATGCGTTATGTGAATTAGGGCTTGTCATCCCTCTTTCATGTAATGTATATATGTAGGGAAGTTAACTTAGCGTCTTCCTCTTCATGAATGTATATCGCATATATCTATTTATTGATTTGTTTGATTTCACCTCTTTGTTGATTGTTTTGTTTCTAACAAAGAGGGGGAGAACATTGTTTTTGTTTTTACTTTAACCCCTTTGTTGATGATTGACAAAAAGGGGGAGAAGTATTTTAGTATATATGCATGTTTTGGAAGAAAGGATTTATGTTTATGCATATATGTTTTGTTTTACAAGTAGGAGAAAAAGAATTTGATGAGTTTTATGCTTGATTGGCATGTTTATCTCCTTATATTTGCATACATGTTTATGTGCTTTCATTGCATATTTATTTGTTTATTGCTATGCATGAGTTAAGGGGGAGCTTTCTTGAAGCTTTACTTTAATCCATGCATATATACTCCATGAGTTTTGTCATCATTAAAAAGGGGGAGATTGTTAGCCCAAAGGCCCATCACTCTAGTTTTGATGATGATCAACTCATGTAGTTATAGTACTAATGATCTTGTGTTTATTTAGTTTCAGATTTGTGATCAAGATCTTAGTAGGTGTGTAGCTTCAACAAAGGATTTAAAGTCAAGTTTTGGAGCTAGCACGGTTTGATTTAAGAGCTTGTGCATCAAGACCACATCAAGTACTCAAGAGGAGTCTAGCTCTATGGATCGTGTTTGGACTAAGTCAAGAAGATGTGAAGACTTCAAGTGAAGACCTTCAAGATCAAGACTTGTGTCTAGGTTTGTTTTTATAAGATTTTATTTTTAGATAAAATGTAAAGGATAGAATAGTTGGTGGATTGCTCAAGTATATCTTATACACACACACTCTTGATTTAGTTAAGTTTTTCATAAAAGAATTTATATTTTGGAAAAATGCAAAAGAGTTTTCTTTTTGAAAAATACCGATTTGATTTTTGGAGTTTCAAGTTTACATATCTTTAACCAAAACCAAATTTAGAGCTTAATGTCAAAAACATAGATATTTCACCATGTATGTGTAGTGGATCATTTCCATACACTCTACGCTTTAAAAGTATTTAAAATATCTTGTTTTTGTATTTGGAGAAGTTTTGGAAAAACCAATTTTGAAAAAATATAGTTTTCGTTTTTAGCCAAAATTTTCAAGTTACAAAAATAGTTCAAATTGTTTGTAACATGCCTTGATTTTGTCAAGCATGTTTGATTATCAAAGTATAATGTTAAAACTATTTTTATAGATTTTTCATAATTTTATGGGATTTATTTAAGAAATAAAAACCAAGTTTTTCAATCCCAAAACTGACCTGTCTGGCTTCTGCCGGTCGACGGGACCGGTCGACCGAGCTTGAAGTCGGTCGACTGGGCCGGTCGACTGACGTGCACAGAACGTGCATGCCAGGACTGCTGGAGGGCCGGTCGACCGACCCGGTCAACCGTAGAGAGCTTCTGCTCTCTGGAAAGCCCCGGTCGACCGGCAGAGAGCTCTGCTCTCTGTTCCAGTGCCACGGTCGACCGGCCGGTCGACCGCTGGCTCAACGGTCAGAATTCTGACCGTTGGCCGGTCGACCGGGCGGTCGACCGACAGGCCAACTTGGCTCCCAATGGCTAGTTTTTCTAGCTCTGTAAATTGGGACTTTTGGGGGCTGTTTTCTACAAGTTTTAGAAGAAGTTTTTGGGCTAGTTTTTCCTACTCATTTCAGTGGTTATATCCACAAGTTTTAGAGCCAATATTTCCAAATCAAAAGGGAGTTTATCAAGAGTGTTTCAAAAGAGATTTTCTTGTGTTTTTCACCATAGATTCAATCCTTATTTTCTCACACAACACTTGAGCCATCCATTGCTATATCTACCTATAGGAGTGTTATAGTGAGATTGTTTTTAGGTGATCAAAGTGTTGTGATCACCAAGGTTCTTTTCTTGTACTCTGAGGAGGCGGACTTGCGGGTTCGCGGTGTTTCGAGTTCGTGTGTGAACTCGGTGTTTGAGGTGCGGCCTCGGCGAGCTTGTGGGCTTGCGGTGTGTACGGAACTAGAGAGTCCAAGAGTTCTAGTGGGAACTCCTTGTAGGTGTTGCGGCACCGAGTGATCCGGTAGGATCGGTTTATAGTGGAAATCCTTCAAGTGTGAAGGCGGGGACGTAGAGCAAGTGTGCTCGAACCTCGAAACAAATCTCCCGTGTTTGCGATTGCTCACTCTCTATCTCTTACTCTTGTTTATATCTTGCATGCTTTTATTGCTTTCATCTTATATGCTTGATATATATTGTGAGCTTAATTGTTATATGCTTGGGGATTGTTTGCTAACACTTGTATTCAACCAAGAGAGCCAACGCGGCACCTCAACTCTTATTTAGAGGAATCTTGAGGAGTTAGTCCAGAGCCCTTCACGGGGAATTCGGCTACACTCTTGTGTTATACGTGGTGTTTAGTGTAATAAGTTTTAATTTGCATTAAATAAGCTTTTAATTCCGCATTATTTGACCATTAGATTAGCCATCATCTATTCACCCCCCTAGGTGATTTACAGAACACATGTTCAATCAATTCAAATCAGGATGTTCGACTCTAACCGCCTCCAAGATAAACGGATAAGCTTGGATAGATGTTTAAACAGAGTTCAGGATAGATGTTTAAACAGAGCTGAACTCTATAACCTTATCTAGCAAACCCTATATGTATAAATAGCTGACCGCTTCTAATGTAAAGGGGGATAATCAATTAAACTTAGAAACCCTAGCGTGTAAGATTGGAGTGATCACCATTGCAATTTCCTCTGAATTATAGTGGAACTCTCTTTCCCTCTCCGTGATTTTTCCCTCTTTTAGTTTCTACGTAAATCTTGGTGTTTGTTCTGATTTAATCTTTCTAATTTCTTTATTAATCTCCCATATTTTGGTGCGTGGATAAATTCCTTAGGAATTATCCATTGCCCAAGCTTACCAGCTATAGGATTTCTAAAGGATGAAGAGAAAGATGGCATCGGTGACATGAGAGAGCCAAGCAATAGCTGGATTTGTTAGAGAGAAAAAGAGAAGTGATTAAAAATTTGTTCGAAGAAAAAAGGGTGAGAGGGAAAGATGTACAAGATGGATAAAAAATTCTGATTATCTGTTTACTCTTAAGTGTTCTTTTAGGTTTTATTTTCTGCAGAATGTAAGAGGGAAGTTGTTTTAAAACTTTCGTCTTGATTGATAAAATGAAAAAAAAAAATTGTATCATTTTTTGTTCCTGTTAATAAAATTCTTGCTCAAAGTTTATATAAGTGTTCTGCTATAAACTCTGTAAAACTAGCTGAAAATCTATCATGCAGAATCAAAGTTGTTGTTCAAAATCTATTGCTCTAAAATTAGTTAATCATAAAATATCTTGGAGTATCAAAACTGTCACCCAAAACCACCACGGACTTTCAAAATCTTTTGCTCAAAACGGCCATGACCTTTTGAAATTTTTGCTCAAAACCTGTCTTGTGAGTGTACAAGGAATGATTGAGAACGGTTCTTAAATTAAGCTTCTTGAGAACTCCGCAATGGGCCACCCCATGGACTATCTGTACCGTTCATCTTTATTTACATATTCTAATTAGACTAACCATGAAAAATCAAGTGATTCGAAGCCTTTTCATTCATGCATCAAATGATATTTTTTTTCTACAACTAATATAATATTTTTTTGGTAACCACTTAATGTATAGGTAAAAGTTTGGAATTCTTGATTTTTCATGATTAACCTAATTAGAGTGTGTAGATCAAGATGAATAGTTCGGATCATTCATGTGGTGGCCATCTTGGAGTTCTCATGAAGCTTAATTTGAGAACTGTTCTCATAAAATATCGGTATATCTTGAGTTCTATTATGCATGCAGGTATGACATTTTACAATGGTCTGCCAATACAAACATTATGTAGATACCTTCATACACATGCAATTCAACTGTATTTGTGGTATACCAGTATCCAACAACAATATTAATACCCAAAACAACAATACTTTATGCAAAAAAATAACAGAAAATCTAAGTTGTCTCATACATAACATTATCTAAGACATCTAAATCACATCCAGACATCATTAAACTAACATGACTTAATAGCTACATATCCAAATAAAAATTTCACCAAGTCAGAGAGTTTGTTTTGAGTATCCACTCCATCATTTCTAAAGTGTTATGGACAACCCATTCCCTTTTTAGCAATCATCATACTAAGCTAAATGCAATAAGCACCCACTTTACAAAAAAAAAAGTGTCAAAGTCTTCAAAATGCTTTGTTGTTCTTGCCCCCCTGTCATGAACCTAGCCAATATCAATAAGCAAAATTAGAGACTTGAGAATATGTTATAACCTAGCATGTGAGCAAAATTCGAGAGTCGACTTATAAATTACTCATACCTATATGGACTCAAGCAAATTTTTTTTTTACTTGAGAGCCCTTAGAAGAGCCCAGTAGGATTTGCCTTGGCAGTAGAAACTGCGTTCACCTGTATAAAGAAGTTGATAAGCTCTGATTATCTTATAGCAACAATTTGGAATAAAAGCCTAAAAATTGCCAAATACCTTGAGACTTCTTTGAAGTGTGAATGTCGATGTACCTTGAAGCAATATTTTTTTCTCTTGCTTCGCCCCCATGTTAAGCTCTCTGATTATTGTGTGTGTATTAGGTACATTACCTGACCTGTTTTCTCTCAGCTCTCTTCCAATTGTTATGCCTCGTCTTCCTCTAGTCTCTAATCCAGTAGCGATCACACTGCCTCGATAGGAGCCCCCAATGATTACATCTACCCTTCTACATTTGTCACCTATCATAACTCAACCACTACTTCCTCTCTTTCCACCACTACTTAAGACTTCCTCTTCCATTGTCACTTGCACGGCTTCTGTTGCACTTGCTTTTGCTGTTGCAGAACTCTCTCTAGCTGCATTTTGTGATTGTTTTTCTCTTCTTCCTGTCTTTCCTCGGGTGTGCAGTGGTGGTCTTCCTCCTCTTTTGGGGCTCCTAACTCGATTAGGCACAAATTCATACTTGCAACTCCTACCATTGTGTTCCACTTTCTTGCAATTACCGCATCTTATAATTTGATCTACTTTAGCGATGCAATGGGGGCTGACTTGTTATCAACCCCTTACTTCTTAGTCTTTGGTGGTCTTCCAGACTTCTTTGTGATGTAGTGGAAGTTGTGTGTGCTCTTTTGGTCGGAGAATGGAGTCTGAAATGGGGTATATTGCTCCATCATATGATCTCATATTGGTGGTGACGTCACGTAGTAAGCTTCATGGGTGTACTTGTATGGATCACCCCTATAATGATAAATAGCAGACAACCCATGGCTACATGGTATCCGAGTAAGTTGCCACTGTCTACAGTCACATTCTAGTCTAACCTCACTACATATGGGTGACCTCTCTCTATGACCTCATACGCTTTCTCACCTATTTTGTAAAGCTTGCAATCTCTGAATTCTTTTGAAGTCATCTTCAACTTTTCCACCATCTTTGGGGTCATGATAGTTTTGCACTTCCTTATTTGCTCCCCCTTGCTTTGTAACCTTTGCATAGTCATCCTTCTATCTTCTCTAACATTGTGATGATTGGCATATCTCTGGTTTCTAAGATATACTTGTTCCATGCTTCACAGATATTATTACATAGCAGATATACTTATTGTCATTGTCGTTATCCTCTTCAGCATCATTAAAGAGTATTCTCTTCTCAGCCTCTTCTAAATGTCGCAACACTTCAAGATTTGTTCTATGATAATCTTCATCAATCTCATCTTCTCTATGCAACATTGAGCAAGCTTTTGCCTCGAAACCAACTACTTCTTCATATGCTTGTTCATATGCTAGAAGTTTTTCTTTTTGCTTCCTATCTGTCTGCATAACATTCTCCATCAACTTCTTCACTCGCTCTTTCCTTCACCTTCAGTCACAATAACTTTAGCCCCTACAATTACAACAACTTCATTTGCATTGATCTCTGGATTCTCAGCCACATTAGCTTAATGAGCCCACATCTTATTCTATACTCATCACAACCCCATCAGTCCCAATCTCTTCATTTGCATTTCCTTTATCAACAACCCACCTGTCCATCTGAGTTTTTTTTTCCTTTGTCCATGTTCACAATAGCATCCCATGTGCTTCATCTTTATGATCTAAAGTACCAATGGATGTATGCTTCTATACAATAAGAAGGAAAGAGCTCATCCCTACCTTTACCTGACTCTAGACACCAAATGTATAATTCTACATTCTCCTTCAGATCGTCATCTCTGTCACCTTCTGGTCAATGTCTATGAGAACCATGCCTCTCATAATATTCTTCTTTGGTAATTTATGCCACACTTCAAAATCCTTCATAACTCCTATCTTTTTCAAGTGATACCTAAGCTCAAACTAAGAGAACTCATCTATGTCAAATCCTTAATCAAGTGAATCCTCTCATTGACATATCTCTTACTCCTTCCAACCTCATTAAAGAACCCACCATAATGCATTTCTATGTGTTGGACAAAATTGATATGCTCTGATACTAATAGTTTCGTGCATAACCCGGGATACCATACTTACTTGACACCAATAGTTAGGAGATATGAGATCCCCATCGATGACCTCACGCACGCCATGAGATCGATTACCTCGAGCAAATAAGATGAATATTAAAAAATACAAGAAGAACACACAATTTAACGTGGTTTGGCCCAAACTTGGCCTACGTCCACGGAGAGATAACTTGAGAGAACTTTATTAATAAATTTGATACAAAGAGATCTAACCTTTCTCTTGATGACACAAGAGTATTCACCTTCCTCTTGAATTTACGCCTAGATTACAAGAGTATACCTTTTCTCTTTGCACCTTCACCTTGCCCATCTCTTTCGTGGCCTTCTAGGGCCTTCTTGGCCTTTTAGGGCCTTACATTATTATTCACCACAACTTTCTTCTGATATTCTGCTCCACCTAAATTCTAGGTGACAATTCTTTATTTATAGGATTTTACAATATAACTCCTATTTGGACTATGAGATGAGTTTGGTCATTAGATACTTGAAGAATCTTGATCAATCATATTAGGAGTTAATCTCCTTATTCTAGAAGGAGTGTAGACCCTTTAATCTTTAGAAACAAAGCTTCATTGAATAGAATCTGGATTCTATTCGAACTCTACCAGAAAAGAAAACTTGCGGGCACCTGAAAAGGAAACTGCGCATGCAGAACTGCCCTGATTAGTCGACTAATACTTTGGCCTAGACGACTAATCCCTTCCATTAGTTGACTAATAAAAACTTATTAATTGACTACTGTATTTTATCTCCTTTCTGTATCTATCTCTGTATCTGTCCTAGTTGACTAGTACTTCTGATTAATCAACTAGTAGTCTTGTTAATCGATTATAAGTAGACTAACTTTTCCTGATCTGCTTCTTTTCTTCTCTTCAAGCAATCATCTTCGTCTTCAACTTATTTGGATCTTTTTGAACCATCATCTCCTCTTGAAAAACAAGGCAAAATTCTAATAATCTCCACATTGACTTGCTTTTCAAGCCTTTAGCAAAATACCTTGAGATTTGAATTACTATCTTAATTTTTTTCTTCATTGTAACCTACCATGAAGTTTTTAACTCTTGCCCCCTCTTTCTGGGGCCTTTGGCTGTTTACTGTCATGCCTTAGGTCATCTCAGTCCTTGCCTGAATGCACCCTTTTTTAGTCATCATGTAACACTTAGTGTCACGCCCCGCTTCCCAAAATACGCTGGAGCGGAGACGTGACGCGAGTCGGCGACGCATATACGCAGGGAAAATACCTCACATATATGCGCTAAGTCTTAAGTAACCAAAAACAGACTATAAATTCCAACAAGAAAGAATCATAATTACTGCAATATCACATATAAGCCTCCACGCATGATATCATATAAATAAAGAACTGGGATGACAACTGAAACTGATATATCGAGAATTAGGAAATAACAGAAAGGTAAGAAGATAAGAATACCGGAATCAAATAGAGAGAAGCTCCAGCTCCTCGTGAAGCGTACGGTCTCATCGAACACCTGAACAATATAAGAAAGCGCCCAATATTTGAACGTACAAATCCAAGGTCATCAGAAAGCGACCTAGTGAGTATGTGTGTGTAGGCAAGTGCTCGTGCATTAAACAATGTGCACAGAATAATAACATGATAAACCGCAGACAAAAGATAACTAAATAACATGATAAACAGACAACCAATAACAATAATATGAATAAGTGTGTAGATAAAAGACAACTAATACAACTGTAAACAAACAACTGATGTCAAGATGTGTAACCTAACATATGTCACTAGTCTGGTTGGTTGTTATTAACCTAGTACTTAGCTGTATCCCATACCACATCCATTTTCCCACGTATCAAACAATTTATCATTGGTGTAACTGCCCGCCAATGTAGTGCATGTGTTTTGAAAGGGTACCGTGCATGCCCGGTACTACAGTCTAATACCCCTGACGCTGAATCAGAATAAGCCGCAAGACTCTAATATTTGAGACCACAGCCCCGCATGAAAAGGCAACTAGTGTTGCGCCGTAGTTCGGGCATAGTCCTAACAACTGACAACTGAATAACTAGATAGCCAGTACTACCTTGGCTCCCTATGGTGGAGCCCACACCTCGATACCATAAGAAGTCTTTCCAAAATACACGACATGCATCATCAGGCAATTACCCCTGTTCTCTGGGTTATGGTGTCTTTTATTAACAAGCAATAATATGAGTTATTATTAAAAAGTAACTGATATCTCCAACAACTAGTGATGTCAATAATAGTTGATAATCTGACATCTGACAATTAACAACTAATATCTGACAATTGAGTAGCTGACAACTAATATCTGACATCTGAAATAAGATACTGGAGATATAGCCACTAACACAATGGTGTCACTAATAACTAGTAACAGATAAAGATATCTACCAACTCCTATAAACTCTGAACACATCATATGATCACCAACAAATAATCTCACCAATAACTGATAAAGTGAAAACTGCTATCGGATAACTCTGAAGTATAAAATCACTGATGTCGAATAGATCCCTATCACAATAGTTCAATCTCTATTAACTGAAGTAATCAATAACTAATCATGAAGCATATGATATACTCTCGAATCAACAAGTTAATGGATACCGAAATTATAACGAAGTAAGGCAATCATCCTCAAACAACATATGGTGTAGAATATCTACTTCTGATACTCAATATCAACAAAATATCATCTAAATAAATCCCAAATACTCAACTATAAATCCAACTACGTCAAACCTTTCTTAATGAGTTCAAGATCCGATACAAAGAATATAAATTCTAGATTAACTCTAACTCAAGATCAATCCAACTTTCCTCATAAATAAGACCGAATCTAACATAATAAATAACTAAATAAGAACTAGCAAAAATAGTAATCTCCTGATGATAAAACATCGAGTTCAGAAATATCTAACATTAAATCACATCTGATCCATTATCTGTAGTATCTCTAAACCATATCATATCGATATAGAAATGTCATATTTACTTGTCCACAATATCTAAAAGTGTTCCGGTTGGAAATAATCACCAAATATATGAATATCAAATATGATAACTAATACCAATTATATCAACCTCAAGATCGAGTCAAGTCAAGTCACAGTCTAAGGTGTATCAACACTAGGTCTAAACCAACAAAGATAAACTACCAACACATGAAATGATGCTAATACAAGCTCATATCAACTACGTAAATAAAGTGAACAATCATAGATGTCTCATGAAGTGGTACAAGTATTCAAACTAATAAAATATAATAGAAAGTCACATAAAATGATAAGAGTAACATGTAAACGCATACTGACAACGATAAATAAGAAAATACACAAGAACAAACACTCACATGAAATGATGCGGTTTCAGAACCAAATCGTCGTCTGGTCTTTACTACATGAACTTTTACTGATCTAAGGATCATTCCATAGATCGGTCTTCGAATCGCCTATGTATCGGGTCCATAATGAGCACGAATCCAGATCGGGTTCGGGTCTCCTGTAGCTGGGTTCGGATCTCACCGAACGGGTCCGAAACATTATAGCACGCAATCAATACATACATATAAACATAATTACACGATTAACACCCACACATGCATACAGACACATACGCGTATACCCACACACAATCATGTACAAGTATACGCATACATATGCCTCTATGCATACATATATAAAAACTAATAATCAAATACACACACGTGTATATGCTTATATACATACATACATCTATGCATACCTATATATACATATGGCATACCCTTACATGAATTAAAACACCTCCACATGCATACGTTCATGCATAAATACATGCAATGCATGCTTGCATAACTCCCATACACAATCTAACAAACTTCTTTATCATTACACTTTTACCCCCACACATATACATGCACTTACCTTGGGGCGACTTGCGGCATGCCAACGGAGGCTCTGGCGGAGGCATCGGGGGCCGCGGAGGATGTCGATGGATAGAGGATCTTGCCGTGAAGGGTGTGGGTGCGTTCCCGCTCACCGACGGTGATCAACGACGACCCACGGAGAGAGGGAAGATTGCTCGGAGGATGCTTCGAAGGCCAAGAATGTTGGGGCTTGGCTTTAGAGATAGGCATGCGGCAAGGACTATGGAGAGATGAAGGCTCAGTTGATGAAGGGCTCGACCAAGAAGATGTTGGATTTTTTGAATTAAAATAAAAAGAAAAGCTTTCATTTCAAATTTTGTTTTACCAAGTCAACTTTGACCAAGTCTCAGAATCTAAATCAGTTGAGAAAATATCTCAACTGCCTGGATTTTCTGTTGGAGTTGTTATAACAACTTGGGTTTTAAGGTTATAAATAGACGCCTCACTCCAATAGCAAAACACACAACTCATTTCTCCTTTTTCATCTTAAAAGAAAACCTGAAGACTACTCTTCGTGAGAATGGCTTCAGTGTTAAAAAGAATATTTTCTTCATTTTTCTGGGTAACTTCTTCATTTAAGCAAAGGTTCTGCCCATCGTCCTGGGCTGAGTGCTGGTGAATCCGGGGGATCCTTTACCGCTAGGGGACAAGGTCGATTCAACGTCTAGACATGGAGACGGGCTTTTGATCCTTTAGGGCAGCGACATCGCGACTACATTCCCAGGCCAGATTCCTTTATTTTATTTTAATTATAATTGTTATTACATGTTAGAATAATTATTATTTTATCTTAATTTAATTTCTAAAGATATTGCATGTTTTAAAAAATAGTATAAAATTTTCAACAATCTAAAGGATCAAAATGAGTGATTGACTCATTTATTTCCTATTACGAAGTTTGTTAATCCCAATGATTGAAGAATAAATAAGTGTGATTGACAATTGCACCGCATGGCTGCAATTATATATGCATAGCCCGAGTGATCATGTACCATAATATCACTTGACTATTAAGTTTTTTTTTTTAAACTAGAAACACAAAGATCGCATTCCTAATCTCTCGGTACCACAAGGTTTACATTTATTGCCATACAAGCCATCCTTTTGGTCAATGTGTTATTGTCCTACAATTTTATTTTTTTTTTATCTCGAACAATTTCAAGCACCATGAGATAATGTTGTTTCACAAAGTCACCTAAGAGATGTTAAACAAAACTCAGAATTTACACAGCATGCTATATTATAATAAATGCAATAATAATTGTAAAAATTTCATAGAAGAAAAGTTGTATTCTACTTTCAGGTGAGACATGTTGAAGCTATACGGTGAGACCAAAAAAAAAAACCTAGAAAGAAGTTTGCATTCAATTAGCATACAACATAAATAAAAATTTTATACCTTAAATACATGTGTATTGAAGGATGTTTCAGCAATCCATAATTTAATTGCAAACATATTAAAAGTAATAGATACGAAATAAAAGATCTAAAGTAGCATTCCTTAAATTGGCGTGATTTCTTTCAATTTGAGTAATTTGAAATTTGCATCCTGATGGCAGTGGCTGGATTTCTACAGTATTCTCATAAGTGTTTAAACATAACTCTATTAACATTAAGATGTTAGTTTATCTTAAACCGTGTTATGAAAATATCGGTAGCTTCTGAATCCGGGGGAACCCATTAGTTGGTGACTAGTATAGAAACAAAACAATAAACTTCAATGTTTCATGAGCATTGCATGTTGAAGTGTAAGATGCTTTCTATATCATAACATAGTTTCACATCAATTTTTATGAACAAATGTAGTTGGCTAACTAATGTAGTTGGTATACTGCAAAAGGATCAGCTAGTTTAAGAAAAGACATTATAATCCTTATCATACTCTGCGTATGCTTTTATCCCGTAATGCAAAAGGATAAAGATTTTTAATTACAAATTCTGGAGGTGCATTTGAAATCTATTGCCAACTTAATCTATTTGAATTCATAGTTATGATTATTGTCATGGTTCAAGTACGTATTTGTTTTATAGTATAATGTACCATTTTTTCCTTCAACAATCCTCTTTTATTCATCCTTCACAAAGGGATGGGTTATAATAAGCCTTTTTTTCACAAATCCAAGAACTAAAATTTGATAGGTTTTTAATCAAAATTCTGGTAGTTTAACTCTTCTTTTCCTATCATATTACCTACATCAGAGCATCTTTCTGAATGGTTCATTTGTCCGCAACTTGAGTTTGCTATTGTGACCATGGGAATAGATATTGTTAAAATGTTATAGCTTTTATCTTTATGTGGAGTTTGAAATAATTTAGTTCTATTTTGCGCAACTAGTTAAATTTTAAAAATATCTTGCCTGTCTGTCTTGAGGGTGATTCCCCTCCTTTCATATATGTCAATAGATGATAATCCTTATTTTTGTTCCAGTTAAAACCTCGTCCTTTAGTTTCTTTAACAATAGAAATAATCTCAAATCAGAGACTGGTAATCCAATTTTTTTCTTCAACAAATAAAAGCAACTAGATTATATTGTTTTACAAATTGAAACTAATCCCCTACATCCTTTTTATTTTGCATACCCTAATTTAAAAGCTACAAACATAAACCTGTATTCTAAATCTTAATATTATGAATACAGAAAATATGGTAGAAATCTTCCTAGCATTTTGACAAATTTAGAGTACAACAATATTATTTCTACACTTTTAATATAATCAAGGGCAAATTATTTCCTCAAAATTTCATATAATTGGTATTTAACAAAGGAAGGGTACTCAACATGGTTCTGTAATTAAGGAACGCCAAAAGCGGAAACCTCCCACCTGAGTTACGCCGACCTGGCCAATTAGACTGATAAAATAGAGGTTTTGACTAACCCAATATTCTAAAATCTTTTATTAAATATATCATCAGTCTTTCTTCACCATAACTTTAGAAGTGATGTTGTTTAGGTTATAACCCTAATTCTATCACCATTTAGACATACCTGAATCTATCTAGAATTAGCCCTGATTATAAATTATGGTTGGTTCGAGATTTAACTATCTTTCATATTTGAATCTGATGTAAATAATGATCGGACCATGATAAATTAGCTAGAATTAGAATCCTAACCATGTACAGGATGATGAATAGTCATGTGCGGTTTTGTTCCCCATCTAACTTTAATTGGGATCTAATAAAGCCAGATTGCCTAAATGAATAATTTTTTTATAATTTAGTATTATAATTGAGATAAAGAGACTACCTCCTAGTCTCATTATTATTTTAGACATTACCCTTAACTTATAATTATCAAGTTTAGATTTGGCCCTATTTAGACTTTTAGAAATCAGATTTCAATTTTGACTTTATAAACTATAATTTCTCTTAGAGATTAATTAAATATCTATTTTGATATTTTCAAATATAGTTTTAATTGTTAAGAATTGGTCGAGCGTCTTGGTTAGAAATTTTAAATTAGATTCTTATTACATTTCTTAAAATTTAAAAAGTTATATATTTTAATATCAAGAGTAATGAAATAAAATTTCTCAAAATTACCTTATAAGTAAAATTATTTTCTCATTTTACTACTAGCTTTTATTCAATGAAATACTTATTATTGAAACTATATTAAATAAAAAATGTTATATGTTGATGTAACTTATTATACTTCTTAAAAGTATATTTTTCTAAAAAATTTATACACCTTCTACTTAAGTGTTTGCATGATTTAACTATGAGAATATTCTTATAGTTGCGAAAAATATTAAACTTTTAATTTTTTATTCATGAAATTATGTGTGTGTGTGTGTGTGTATATTGAAATTATAAGTGCATCATTTTATAATAAAATATATTAAATGATTGCTATATTTTACATAATCATGCACTTCAAATATTTCTTTAAAAGAGCTTTTTTTTAAGAATATTATAATTTTCATTGTTAATTAAATTATGAATAATTTTCAAAATCATTTAAAATTTCTTTGAAGATTTTAAATGTGACATATTCTAAAAACTAAAGATATATATTGCATACATTATATGCATGTATTATTCGTGAAAGCATGAACGTGTTGCATGTACAAAGAAAAATTATATTTTATATCCTAATCACTAATTAAGACAATGGTGATTTTCTTAAGATGAAAATTCGGATACTATTAATAATATAAATGGAAAGACAAATTAGGATGCTTTGCTATCGGATAAGGAACCAATTTGCAGCCATCTTATAAGACATCAAATCTCATCTGTGACATCATCAATGTCTTAATAAAGTGAATAGAATGGATAATAAATATTTTCTCTAGTACATGTACAGTTCTTAATGTTTTGATCAAGTATATGCTTAAATTATTTTTTCAGATATATCTGAATTACATTTTGACTCTAATTGTGCAGTCTATGACATTTGACAAACATAAATTTTTTATTATTTTTTAGCATATAAATATAGACATATACCTTAAATATTTGAATAGTGAAATACAATGTATATATGCTTTATCATAAATCATTATGGTATAATTTGTTCGTTTTAAAACTAAGGTTACAAGGAAAACTTTATAACTACCTTATAATTCCAAATGGGGGGAGACTCTGACAATTATTCAAAGACTTTACAGGTCTAATAAAAGATGTCAAGAGTCAAAATAATGTAGTCAGAAAGGGCAAAATCTCTGACTGTCACAACTTAAAAATAAAAGGCTGTTAAGCCAATTTTTTAACCCTAGAAAACATAAAGTCATTCTGATTAAGGGTCTTTCTAGGAGTATAGTCCCAGTTTCATTGAGGGAGATGGGATTAAACCTATAGTAGAGTTCACCGACAGCGGGAACCCAACCTACTTAATTGGGAGCTGGTTCCATGAAAGAGGTTCAATGTGGTAGTAGCAAACTTGACTGTTAAAACTTATGTGGAGCATCAACCCTGATAAATTTATATCCTATATGTAGTGTTGTAGCTACTACCCCTTCTCTATGGTGAGATGCTCTTATGATACAGCTAGGTAAGGATGAGTTTAACTTTTAATAAGTCTAACACATGTAGTGTGGAGGGTATACTATCCAGCTGTAGTACCCTTGGAGGCCTTACCTACGTGAAAGGAACCGTGATGGTCGCGGTTGGGGGGCAGGGCTGACCCTAAAAACTCTCATAAGTCGGTTATTGTGAGCATGGCCTTCAATGCTCAACCCACTCGCTTCAATAGATGGAGACTTACTGTGTGTGTATTCTATCAATATCTGATAAAAGAGGCTAGTTCTAAGTGTAGTCTACTATGTCTCTCAGATGACGATGAATTCACTAAGGAAGGTTCCAGGCATAGTCCACCTGTCCCGAATTCACAGTATGATGTTGCCCAATTTCACTCGTGTTTTTTGATCTGATGATTTGATTGTTATTTATTATTGATTTGTTTTATTCTGTCTTCCCTGAAACTCAAGCTCTTAGGGGGGACTGTTAGATTTTTTGAATTAAAATAAAAAGAAAAGCTTTCATTTCAAATTTTGTTTTACCAAGTCAACTTTGACCAAGTCTCAGAATTTAAATCAGTTGAAAAAATATCTCAACTACCTAGATTTTCTGTTGGAGTTGTTATAACAACTTGGGTTCTAAGGTTATAAATAGACCCATCACTCCAATAGCAAGACACACAACTCATTTCTCTTTTTCATCTTAAAAGAAAACCTGAAGACTACTCTTCGTGAGAAGGGCTTCAGTGTTAAAAAGAATTTTTTCTTCATTTTTCTGAGCAACTTCTTCATTTGAGCAGAGGCTCTGCCCAACGTCCTGGACTGAGTGCTGGTGAATCCGGGGGATCTTTTACTGTAATCACGTAGAGGGGGTGAATAGGCGACTAGCTAATCTAATGGTCAATTAATGCGGAATTAAAATTATTTATGCAAACTAAAACTTCTTTAGCTAAACACACCAGGTATAACACAAGAGTGTAGCCGAATTTTCCGTAAAGGACTATGGACCAACTCCTCAAGATTGCTCTAGATAAGAGTTGAGGTGCCGCTTTGGCTCTCTTGGTTGATTACAAGTTTTAGCAAACAATCCCCAATCATATAACAATTAAGCACAATGTATATCAAGCATATAAAGATAAAGACAATATAAGCATGCAAGATATAAAGACAAGTAAGAGATAGAGAGAGCAATCGCAAACACGGGAGAATTGTTTCGCGGTTCGAGCACACTTGCTTTACGTCCCCGCCTTCAACACTATGAAGGATTTCCACTATAATCATCCCACCGGATCACTCGGTGCCGCAACACCTACAAGGAGTTCCTACTAGAACACTTGGACTCTCTAGTCCCTTCACTCGTTCCCGCAAGAACTACACACCGCAAGCACACTAGCTTACCGAGGCCGCATCTCTACAAAGAGCTCTCACTAGAACTCGAAAAACCGCGAACACACAAGTCCGCCTCCTCAAAGCAAAGATGGAAACTTTGGTGATCACAACACTTTGATCACCTAAAAAATAATCTCACAACAACTCTCCTATAGGATGATATAGCAATGGATAACTCAAGAGTTTGTGAGAAAAACAAGGATTAAAGTTGTGGTGAAAAACTCAAGAATAACTTTTGCAAACACTCTTGATAAACTTTCTTTTGAATTGGAAATATTTGCACTAAAACTAGTGGAGAAAACCTCTGAAATAGATGGGAAAACTAGGTTTAAAACTCTCCAAAAATCTTATTAAAAGCAGTCCATGGGAGCCCCCTTTTATAGGCTAGGAAAAACTAGCCGTTGGAGCCAAATCAACAGCCTGGACGGCTGTCGGCCGACCGCCCGGTCGACCGGCCAACGGTCAGATTTCTGACCGTTGAGCCAGCGGACGACCGGCCCTCCAGCCAAACTAGGTGTGCACGCTTGTGCACGTCGATCGACTGACTCCTAGCTCGGTCGACCGGCAGAAGCCAGAACAAAACTTTTTAGGAATTGAAAACTTGGTATTTTTCTTTAATAAAATCCCATAAAATCTCTAAAAATCTACAAAAAATAAGTTCAGTATAATACTTTGATATACCAACATGTTTGAGTAAAAGTCAAAACATGTTACAAACATTTTGTACTATTTTTGTAACCTAGAAATTTTGGCATAAAACAAAAACCGTATTTTTTCAAATAGATTTTTTCAAAACTTCTCCAAATAAAAAAACAAGATATTTTAAATACTTTTAAAGCATAGAGTGTATGGATATGATCTACTACACATAAATGATGAAATATCTATGTTTTTGACAAAAAGCACTAAAATAGTTTTGCTTAAAGACATGTATACTTTGAATACCAAAAATCAAACCGGTATTTTTCAAAAATGAAAATTCTTTTATGAAAATTCATCAAAATCTTGAGTGTGTGTGTGTATGATATACTTGAGCAATCCACCAACTATTCTATCCTTTACATTTTATCTAAAAATAAAATCTTAACAAAAATAAACCTAGACACAAGTCTTCTCTTGAAGTCTTCACTTGAAGTCTTCTCCTCCTTCTTGACTTGGTCCAAACACGATCCAATGAGCTAGACTCCTCTACCTTTGTTGAAGATAAACACCAACTAAGATCTTGATCATAAATCTGAGACTAATTAAACACAAGATCATTAGTACTATAACTACATGAGTTAATCATCATCAAAACTAGAGCAATAGGTCTTTGGGCCAATAATCTCCCCCTTTTTGATGATGACAAAACTCATGGAGTTATATAAGAATAGATTAAAGTAAAGCTTCAAAGAAGCTCCCCATTAACTCATGCATAGCAATAAAAAATAAGATATTCAATGAAGCACATGAAACTAAACACATGTATCATCAACGAGGAGAGAGAAACATGCATAAATCAAACATATTTTCAAAAACCTTCTCCCCCTTTTTGTTTAAACTCTCAAAATCATTTTTCTCATATCTATTTTTTTATTGTAAAATGCATAAACTCAATATATGCAAAAACTCAAATATTATACATATACAAACTCAAAATCTTTCTTATTATGCATATTGAATATATATTTGTTTATTATTATGCAAATATAAACTCAAAATCTTTCTCCCCCTTTTTGTCAATCAACAATAAAGGGGTTAAAGTAAACACAAAATAATGTTCTCTCCCTTTTTATCCGAAACAAAGATCAACAAAGTGGTGAAATCAAACAAATCAATAATAAGGATATATGTAATACATATTCATGAAGAGGAAGACGCAAAGTTAACTTCCCTACATACATGCATTACATGAAGAAGGGATGACAAGCCCTAACTCACATAACACATAATATGCAATGTATAAGTGGAGATGTGAAGCTCCCCCTACACACGTGTATCGCATAAAGAAGAATTGTCAAGCTCCTTAATATAAGATACACTCAACATGAATCATATGTAGAGGAGATGTTAAGCTCCCCTTACATATAGGCAATATACATCAAAACATTTTTAAATCAAATTTTTGATAATTACTTAAAACAAATTTTGAAATTTACTCAAGGTAATAAAACACATTTTGAGATACCTTTGTAATTAAAACATATCAAAATATTTTTAAGATTCCAATTGTAACTAAACAATACAAATTTTGAATTTTTCAACAAATCAAATTGAGATATCATAAGATTTTGATACCATATGAAATAGGAAATTTGTGATACCAATTGAAATTGAAACATTTTACCAATTGAAATATTTTACCAATTGAAATACATGATAAATTTTTGATACCAATTAATATTGATACCAATGAAATTGAAATACTTGTACATTTTTTATACCAATGAAAGAAAATATTTTATATACCAAATAGGTAAAAACATGTGTGATTTTAAGTGAAATTTAAACCCAATTGGAAATTGAAACATATTGATACCAATTGAAATATATGGATACCAATTGAAATAAATAGATACCAATTGGAGTTTATTATAAATTATTTTATCAATAAAAATATCAATTGAAAATAATGCATAAGCTTGCTAAAATACTAATTGAAATACCAATTGAAAAACAAGATTTGAATTAAGTATAGCATAAACATACTTTGTGTTTTAAACATGTAATTATCTTATAACTCAAGCACAAACAAAATATGTATATATATGTATGAAAATGAAAATACCAATAGAAATTGATATTATTTGAAATTTAAAGCATACATATCTAGAAAACAAAATATGAGTATACAAAATATGTCAATTGTGATACCAATTGAAACTATGATGTGAAATTAGTGTATAACTCATAAAAATCTACCCTTTTTCATGCATAAGATAAAGGTTTTCAATAAAGCATACGAGGCATGGTCACCCATCCATCCTCCCTTAACGAGGTTGATAGGGGTTTTTAAAAACTAGAGTTTGAAAATATTTTTATTGTGAAAACACTACTAAATGAAGAATAAATAACTAGTTAAATTAATTTTTAGAAAACTAGTTAAAGATCCTTCAAAATATGAAACCAAATCATATGTCTATCATGAAACATACTAAATACATAAAGGTTGACCCTCGAAATTTATAAGGCTCAAAAATAATCATGAAACAAAGTCATGAATAAACAAATAAAGTGTGAGTGCACAAAAATCATGTAATTAGCATTTTCCATGAAAATAGTCAATAATACTCAAAACAAACATGAATCTCATTTTATAAAACAAAAATTATGAAAATCATAAAGATTTTATTTTTCATTTAAAAACAACCTTCAAGGTATATGTATGATTTATCCAAGACTAATAATATACATACATATCCTAAACTAAAATGAGTCTATGATATAATTTGCATGAAGGCAAGAGACTCAAGGGTATACATGTATATTTATTAGTTTTGAATAAAAATAGCATATACATGAAGTAAAACATGAAAATAGGCAAAATAAGTGTAAATGAGAGAATCATCAAAACTAGGTTATACATGTGCATGTAGTGAGTACAAATGAGCAATGAAGTACAAACATATATAAATCAAATGTATCTCACTACTTGCACAAGTATATATCCAAGTTTTGATAAAAACTACATTTAAACAAGTGTTTACCACATGAAGCATAAAACATAAAACATGCTTATTTTAACAAACACTAAAACATGCTAAAATTATGTATATATTAAAGCATGTAAATAAAAGGAGTTTAGAGATAGTTACCAAACCATAAGAACTGTACTCTAAGTCTCTAAAATATGGTGGTTGTCCCACCAAACCTCCTTGATAGCGATGCATCAAATGTATGTCCATCAAGTCCATGTGTATCCACCATCAAGGCACCAAATCTCTCACGTCATGTGAGAGCCCACACCTACATCAAATATAAAATGTAGAGATTTTGGTACCCATTTTCTTTTGGGTCCATGAGGGTTAGCATTATAAGGAATCCAAATATTCTTTTTAGCAAAATTTAAAGAATTTACTTTATCATAACAAAATTTTGCTAAATGGCCTTTGCGGCCGTAATGTGTACACTTGTACACTCTACTATGCACGTGAATAAGTATGATCATGACGTGCAAAATATGCATTAGCATGTTGTGGGTGATTTGCATGAACATGTGAAACTTGTTTCTTTGAAAATAAGGTTTCCAATCTTTTATGATTAAATGCATATTTGCTCAAAGTTGAGCTCAAACAATCTATTTTATTTTTCAAAAATTTAACTTTATTTTTATTAATAGTTATGGCATGAAAAGCATGATCAACATTCTTTTTCTTTTTAGAAACATTAACCTTTTCTTTTTCAACAATTTTTCTTTTTAAAGAGTTATTTTCATTCAAAGCAATCTCCTTTTGTTTTTCTTCCAAAATAATTTTATTTTTCAAAGCATTATTTTCTTCACACATATCATTCAATTTAGAAAGCAAGGAAATATTTCTATTTTTCAAAGATTAGTTTTCTTTTAAAAAAACATTCCATTTTATCTTGTAAAGAATCTTTTTCTTTTAACATGGCAATAAATTTGTTTTTCATTTTATTATTATCCTTTTTAAGCATTTCATTTTTTTCTAGAAGTTGTTGACGAAAAGATGCAAGTTCATCATATGACATATCAACATCCTCTTCTAGCTCGGATTTGGTAGTTACCTCAAGGGGGTTATCCCCTTGGACCATGTAGCACACGTTGGAAGCTTCACTTTTAACATCCGAGTCGCTACCCGCATAATATTGTTCTCATTCACCAAGGGAGATGATGGTGTTTCAAACTACAAAAGCTGAGTCAAGATTAGCAACCCTACATAAATAATCATTATTTAGGCTACTCTTCAAAGCATGGATGACTTTTGAGTTAGCCTCAATATACTTGCTATTATTTATGTATATATTATTAACATATGAATATTTAATGGTAGCAAGATAAACATGAATGCCTAGGCCTTTGAGGTACATAGACATCTTAACCTTTCAAGTTTGGATGTTAAGAATGTCAAAAGTGAGAGATGACATGAAATCCATGTGTGTGTACAAATATTATGATTAGCTACAAATGAGGATATTTAACTCAAGGTTGTTAGACCTAAATCAAGAGCACGTGGCTCTGATACCAATTGTAATCACCTATCGGGGGTGAATAAGTGACTATCTAATCTAATGGTCAATTAATGCGGAATTAAAACTATTTATGCAAACTAAAACTTCTTTAGCTAAACACACCAAGTATAACACAAGAGTGTAGCCGAATTCCCCGTAAAGGGCTCTGGACTAACTCCTCAAGATTCCTCTAAATAAGAGTTGAGGTGCCGCTTTGGCTCTCTTGATTGAATACAAGTGTTAGCAAACAATCCCCAAGTATATAACAATTAAGCACAATGTATATCAAGCATATAAAGATAAAGACAATATAAGCATATAAGATATAAAGACAAGTAAGAGATAGAGAGAGCAATCGCAAACACGGGAGAATTGTTTCGAGATTCGAGCACACTTGCTCTACGTTCCCGCCTTCAACACTATGAAGGATTTCTACTATAATCGATCCCACCAGATCACTCGGTGCCGCAACACCTACAAGGAGTTCCCACTAGAACTCTTGGACTCTCTAGTCCCTTCACTCATTCCCGCAAGAACTACACACCGCAAGCACACTAGCTTGTCGAGGCCGCACCTCTACAAAGAGCTCTCACTAGAACTCGAAACACCGCGAATACACAAGTCCGCCTCCTCAAAGCAAAGATGGAAACTTTGGTGATCACAACACTTTGATCACCTAAAAAACAATCTCACAACAACTCTCCTATAGGATGATATAGCAATGGATATCTCAAGTGTTTGTGAGAAAAATAAGGATTGAAGTTTTGGTGAAAAACTCAAGAATCACTTTTAAAAACACTCTTGATAAACTTCCTTTTGAATTCAAAATATTTACACTCAAACTAGTGGAGAAAATCTCTGAAATAGCTGGGAAAAACTAGGTTTAAAACTCTTCAAAAATCTTATAAAAAACAGTCCATGGGAGCCCCCTTTTATAGGTTAGGAAAAATTAGCCGTTGGGGCCAAATCAACAGTCTGGACGGCTGTCGGTCGACCGTCCGGTCGACCAGCCAACAGTCAGATTTCTGACCGTTGAGCCAGCGGTTGACCGGCGCGGTCGACCATGGTTTGGATACAGAGAGCAGAGCTCTCGGCCGATCGACCGCCCGGTCGACCGGGGCTTCCCAAAGAGCAAAAGCTCTCTGGCGGTCGACCGACCCTCTAACCAAACTAGGCATACACGCTTGTGCACGTCGGTCGACCGACTCGGTCGACGACTCCTGACTCGGTCGACCGGCAGAAGCCAGAACAGAACTTTTTAGGGATTGAAAACTTGGTATTTTTCCTTTAATAAAATCCCATAAAATCTCTAAAAATCTATAAAAAATAAGTTCAGTATAATACTTTGATATACAAACATGTTTGAGTAAAAGTCAAAACATATTACAAATATTTTGAACATTTTTGTAACTTAAAAATTTTGGCATAAAACAAAAACCGTATTTTTCCAAATAGATTTTTTCAAAACTTCTCCAAATACAAAAACAAGATATTTTAAACAATTTTAAAACATAGAGTGTATGGATATGATCCACTACACATAAATGATGAAATTCTATGTTTTTGACAAAAAGCACTAAAATGGTTTTGGTTAAAGACATGTATACTTTGAATACCAAAAATCAAACTGGTATTTTTCCGAAATGAAAATTCTTTTATGAAAATTCATCAAAATCTTGAGTGTGTGTGTATGATATACTTGAGCAATCCACCACCTATTCTATCCTTTACATTTTATCTAAAAATAAAATCTTAATAAAAACAAACCTAGACACAAGTCATCTCTTGAAGTCTTCACTTGAAGTCTTCTCCTCCTTCTTGACTTGGTCCAAACACGATCCAATGAGCTAGACTCCTCTAGAGTACTTGATGTGGTCTTGATGCATAAGCTCTTGAATCAAGCCATGCTAGCTCCAAAACTTGACTTAAATCCTTTGTTGAAGCTAAACACCAACTAAGATCTTAATCATAAATATGAGACTAATTAAATACAAGATCATTAGTACTATAACTACATGAGTTAATCATCATCAAAACTAGAGTGATGGGCCTTTGGGCCAACATTTACCACTAGGTAAAAAGGTCGATTCAACGTCTAGACATGGAGACGGGTTTTTGATCCTTTAGGGTGCGACATCGCGACTGCATTCCCCAGGCCAGATTCTTTTGTTTTATTTTAATTATAATTGTTATTACATGTTAGAATAATTATTGTTTTATCTTAATTTAATTTGTAAAGATATTGTATGTTTTAGAAAATAGTATAAAATTTCCAACAGAAAAGGGGTGAACCATGGTGCTCACGGCCAAGAGCTTGGCTAATCTCACGCACATGGAGGAGAGGTAATGTGCATGGGCTGGTGCGGTTGTGAAGCCAGCCAAGGGATATGTATGGGCTGGTGCGCTGCTGTTGCTTGACAGGGCTGCTGCTGTTGGAGTTGTTACTGTTGTGGGAGCTGGAGAATGTGAGGCACGGAGGGGATTCGGCTGGAGATGGTCAAGGTTGGGTGATGGCAGCCTAGGGGCCAGTCGGAGGGAGCATGGGCTAGTGCCATGAGGAGGTGCTCATGGCTGTTGTCGTGGGAGGAGGATACAGCGGGTGCTCGCGCCAACAGAAGAGGAACAGTCTGTCGCGCGCCGAGGGAGGGGGTCGCAGAGGAGGAGGAGGAGGAGGATGATGGAGATGGCGTCACGGTCTCGCCAGAGAGGATGTCGGATTCCTGGGCTAGATGGGGATATGCACGGGATGGGGGATCTCAGCCACGACGACGTGCCGTGGTAACTTGCAGGCGCTACCAGGGGACTGTAGGATGGCAGATCAGAGAGGGATGTAAAGGCTAATGGACTGTTGAGCCGTGGGGGATCTCGGCCTGTGGTGTGCATTGTGGTTATGGAGGAGGAAAGGTGAGTGTTGGCCGCTGGATTTGTGAAGGAGGAAGAGTAGGGTAGGGATTAGGTTTTGGTTTAGGATTAGGGTTAGATGATTATATATATATGGAGGGTTATAATGAGTGTTGGGTCTATTGGTATGGGTATTAGGTATGCTAATGGTTAATGGAAAAGAAAATAGAAGAACAAGAAAAAGGAAAAATGAAGTTAAACAATATTAGTACTAATAATATATATAACAATAATAATACTTAACACTAATAATAATGGTAACAAAACTAATAATAGTTAAATAACTATAGCAATAGTAATAATGATAATTAACAACATCACTAATAATACTAACATTAATTAACAATAAAATAATAATAACAATAATAATAAAATAATTAACAATAACATTAATAATAATAATAATTAATAACGAAATGATAATAGAAATATCCACTACCAATAATATCAATCAATAATAATAATAATGATAGAAATAATAGTAATAAGTAATTAAAAATATTAATAAGAAATATCGGTAATTATATGTAAGGCCAAATCACTATTTACCATCTTAAAAATAATTTGTATATATTTAATAATAATAGCAACTATAAATCAAGTTAACAAATAATAATAAAATAATTAGTAAAACAAAATAAATACTTAGAGAAATAAAAATACAGTATTACTAATTAGAGATATTACACTTAGACTCGTTGCAGTTTTCCTTAAAGCTTCACCTCGAAGTGAGCTCCCTCCAAGTTTCTCATTGAAACTTCACATTGACCTAGTTTTTTTTCCCATAGTTTGCATTGCATCACCGCCGCCACTAGCAAATTTTGTTTTGTAGCGCCTTCCCGGCCATGGGGCCCCCACCAAACTTGAGGCAATTCACTTCTATTTCTGTCATGGTCTTACCAGCTTTAGACGAACATTGTCAAGGACTTATCGTGTCATGATCTTCCACCGATCACTTGGTGATGGTCCACCTTCCATCAATGTTTTAACTTTGAGACTTACTGTCTTCACATAACTGCTATGGTCTTACTGGGCCTTCCCGCCACACACTCCATGGTCTTTCTTCTATCAATCAGGGCTGTCATTTACCATTGTATTGATGTTTTTCAGATCTATTACTCTACTATTGATGATCTTCAAATCTGATAGATCCACCAATACCTGCAATAATATCACCATGTCACGACTAGTCCATCGTAATTTTGACCATGATCTTTGTCGATTTCTTAAACCGATCTGTACAGAAGTATCAGACATTGGAATCTCCTCGATTTGCACCTTTCATTGAATTCAGAATGTTGAAAATCATAGGGTTCGACACCTTGATCATCTAAAGTCAACTATGATTGCACGATCTACCTTCCGATCAATCTCGTCCATTGATCGTCTTCATCACCTTTTGTTGTTTTTCCTTTGACTAACTGCCACAACGAGACTCCATTAGATGCCTTGTGTGATGTCTATATGAGCTCGTCGAGCTCGTCTTGTCGTCTGTCATTGGCAATGATCTGATCATCACCTCCGCGTCTACCATGTTTAAATTTGAGTATCATTGAGCCTTGATGACTCCACCTTGATCAATATACTCCAAAAGTCATCGATCTTTATCGTAGAAAAAATCTAAACTTTCTTGTTGTCTTCTTCATCTTGAAGCCTCCGCCGAACTCCATCGACTCGACAATTTCTGCTTCATCTAAAGCACTCGAGTCTTTTATGAACACCATCAGCTCTGATACCAATTATTGGACGAAATTGATATGCTCTGAAACTAATTATTGTGTGCATAACTTAGGATACCATACTTACTATGATACCAATAGTTGGAAGATAGGATATCCCCGCTGACAACCTCAGGCACGCCAAGAGATCGATTACCTCGAGCAAACAAGATGAACATTAAAAGATATAAGAAGAAAACACAAATTTAATGTGGTTCGGCCCAAACTTGGCCTACGTCCACTGGGAGAAGACTTGGGATAGCTTTATTAAAAACTTGATATAAAGAGATCTAACCTTTCTCTTGATGACACAAGAGTATTCATCTTTCGCTTGAATCTACGCCCACATTACAAAAGTATACCATTTCTCTATGCACCTTCGCCCTGCTCATCTCTTTCTTAGCCTTTTAGGGCCTTCTTAGCTACTTAGGGTCTTACAGTATTGTTCACCACAATTTTTTTTTACTCGTTTGCTCCACCTAAATTCTAAGTTACAATCATTTATTTTAGGATTTTATAATATAACTCTTATTTGAATTATGAGATGATCTTGGTCACTGGATACTTGAAGAATCTTGATCAGTCATATTAGGAGTTGATCTCCTTAATCTAAAAGGATTCTAAACTCTTTAATCTTTAGAAACAAGCCTTCATTGAATAGAATCTGAATTCTATTTGAACTCTATCAGAAGAGGAAACTCGCAGGTGCCTGAAAAGAAAACTGCGCATGCAGAACCGCCTATTAGTCGAATAATACTTTGTCCTAGTCGACTAAACCCTTCAATTAGTCGACTAATAAAACATAAACAGACAATGTCAAATTAAAGCATAAACAAACAATAAAACATTAAACAGATGCTACACTATTGAATCAATACTAAAATATTAAACAAATAATTATTTATTACTAACTGTCAAGCATTAGAGTTTATTCTTTATTTATTTTTTGTTGGCTCAAATATGTAAGAGCTCACCGAAAAAACAAAGAAGGGGACTTGGTACCAAACTGATCAATATATAATAAGCTAGACTTTCAAAAATCAAACAATAACTATAAACACCAAATAAATAATATAACACAATCAATGCCTTTGTTTTCTTGTAATTTTAAGGTCACTAAGCATCCACGGTCTCACAAACAAAATCAATTATTCAATTACTAATCACTTCAATAATTACATGACAAGGGTCCTTGCTTTTTTCTTTTAAACATCAGGTTGATGAATAAACCAGGCAAATTCCTAAATTCAACTAGTCGACAAAACTGACAAATTTTGTTTTGGGACGGTTTATGTGCTTATTAATTAGTAACAAAAACGATGCAATACCAAGAAAGACATGCCATGCATTCATTTTTATGGCGTAGACAATTTTTAACCTTTGGTTGATGCTTATTTCTGAAAAGAAAGCTACATAGGCTGTTTGCTTTAGGAACTCTGTCCTAATTATTTTTGATGTTTTTTTTAGAATAACTATTCTTGATGTTATGATTATTTCCATAAGTTAAATTTTTATCTAACTATGAATGTGATTAAAATCACCAAAACTATCTGAAACAGTTAGCTCCACTATTGATAGCATGGACATGAGAACTAAGAGAAAGAATCATCCCGCACTGTGGTTGATAAAACTCCACTACAAGTAATTGAACGCCTCCAATCGAACTTATTAGAGCACGTAAAGAAAGAGACCGTCTCTCATGTTAGAAGCACCCATGAGGTGTCAATTTAAGACTCTCGAGCATGAGAAATAGTAAGTGAAAAGGAGAGAGAACCGAGCATAGTAAAACTGCCGGTTTATTGGTGGTGAGATAGTAAAGGAAAACTGCTAGCGTTTTGTGGTATGTGCTCTGAGGATCAGGGTAGCGATCCCCTTCTCGTTAGGGAATGAGATGTATTTATACATGACAAGGTGGTGGAGTGAATGTTGATACATGCAGATCTTCAACTGCCTTGTTTGACTCTGCTTATCCTCGTAATCGATGGGATTGAATCTGGGTTGTTAGGATTGGCGTGCTGGAAGTTCATCGGTTGCTATCTCAATTGCCCTGCTTAGCGGTAATGTGGCTTTGGATGGGGGAGAGGATATAATCGCGTAACAGATCTCATGATTCAAAGAGATTCGCCTCAATCTGTCTGTAGTGAAGGATAAAGTTGCCACATGAAGATCGCGTGGCGAGACATTCAACCCAGAGATGAGCCGACTCTGGGTGGTTGTATGACTTCTTACTCTGGAGTGAGAGATGTTTTCGGAGAAGGAGTGACGGAGGCTTCGGAACAGGTTCTCGGGAGTTGTTAATGGTCACATGTCGCGCGATCCTGACAGGGGTCAAATTTTGATCACTACAGTGCCCCTTCTGCTTTCACACTTGTCAGAGCATGTAGATGAGAATTGGGGAAGCGGAGTTAATTGAGAGAAGTCTTTTTGTCTTCATCTTTAGAGCTTCATACAGATAACCGTCTGAATATCTCTGTGCATTTATTGCGGATTTTTTGGATTGATGGAGAGTCCACACCTCTGATCGCCAACTGTAATTTAGTCACATCAGGAGCTGCTTCGAATCCTCGTACCATTATGACCGTCGATTCGATTCCTAGTGTCATAATGGTATAGTGGTGACGGTTAGTTTCTCGTCTCTTCGATTGGTCTATCTTCTCGGGTCGTAAGCTGACTTTTCAGGAACTCGCGTGTTTCCAAAGCTTATATTGATGGTGATGAACTCCTAGATTCACCTATAAATTTGGGAAGTCCTAGGGAAAAGATGTCATCTCCAACTTCTTTAAGCTTCATCATCCACCAAAAATCTTGAGTCGTTGCAGCTTCTCCTTGGGTCATTCGCCATGCTTTCTCTCTCCCTTTTCATCAGATGGAGGAAGAAAAAGAAAGGGGACAGGAGAGAACAAAAGGCAGACTCTTGCTCTCCAAGAGTCTAACCGTTTGTCACATTAATCACCGTGAAAGGCCTGTTATTGTGCATTAGTTGTCATGACCGGGTGTTGCCTTCGAGGGTGACATGCAAGGTTCTAAATATCAGATATTGAGATCACATCAGATGGGAGTTTTTCATATTGGATATCGAGGGAGATATCGGGGATACACGCACATATCGGGCGTTCTATTAGACACTATATATAATAAAATATTGATAACTAAAAGTTAATTCAGTGTCACGATATCATCTACCAAATAAAAATGATGTAAAATGCATGCAAAAATGATAAAAAATAATATACATTTGCACAATGTCGTGAGTCGTGCAATAAATAAGTTAGTTCATGGATTTGAAAAATGTAAGATTAAAAGTTGTATAATCTACTTACCTGAAAATCAAGCATCATCGTCGCCATTTCGTGGAGGAAAAAAATTAGAGCTCAATTTTTATCGAGCCCTAAATATGTAAACAACACTTACATAGTCAGGTGACGGGTCGGGTTTAGATTTAATGCTGATGGGTTCAAAAAATGAACCATATTAAAATAAATCCATATCAGCCGATTTTGCGCCGACTCATATTGGGAGATTTATTGACTGATATTTCAAATATCTACGTTTTTTACTGCAAACGATATGGCCGAATGATATCCCCATATCGTATTGGCAGCAGGAAAAAATTAAGATATCGACCGTGTTGGCCCAGACGCCTTCCACTCTAGTTTTGATGATGATTAACTCATGTAGTTATGTTTACTATTAATCTTGTGATGTTTAGTTTCAGATCTTTAATCAAGATATTAGTTGGTGATTAGCTTCAACAAAGGAGTTTTGAAGCCTTTCACTTGGTGATTTCAAAGCCCGAGCATCAAGATCATATATAGCACTCGTTGGAGTCAAGCTCGGTGGATCACAGTTTGGATCGAGTCGACTTGAAGACGGAGTTCGTCAAGAAGACCTCGGTACCTAGTTTATAGTTTGTTTTAGATTCATTTGTAAAGACTAGATAGTGTGATATGCTCAAGTTCACAACACACACACGTTTTATGTTTTAGATTCGGTTTTTCGGTTTTTGGTTTAATCGACATTAGTTTTCATGAATAGATAGTATTAAAACAAGTTTACATTGTTTAAATATATATTAGATATGTTCTATATACATACATGCTTCATATCTTAGACAAACTTATTTTGACATACCTATTCATGTATTTTGGTTTTGTGTTTTAACAAAACATATTTTTGGAATAAAAGTCAAAAACATGGATATATATATGTTTCATGTATATTGGACTTATGTCCATATGCAACATGCCTAAAAGTGTTTAAATATCATGTTTTTATATTTAGATGAGTTTTGGAAAAATCGGATTTCCATTTGAAAAACAAAGTTTTGGAAAATACGGGTTTTGTTTTTTGGCAAAAGTTATAAGTCACAAAAATGGTTTAAAAAGTTTGAAATTTGTGTTGGAATTTTTCACACAAGTTTATATTTCAATGTATTATGATAAAACTATTTTTTTGGAATTTTAGAAGTTTTATGAAATTTTTAAAGATATTTTAAACTAAGTTTTTCTGACCCAGAATGCCTTCTGCCAGGCTCTGGCGGTCGACCGGACCCAGAGTCGGTCGACCGGACCCAGAGTCGGTCGACCGGACCGGTCGACCGACATGCACAAACTTGTGCACGTTGGCCTGGTAGCTGAGCCGGTCGACCGACTGCAAGTCCCCACTCTCGGGTGGGGGCGGTCGACTGGACGGTCGACCGTAAGCAAGGCACGGTCGATCGGGCGGTCGACCGTCCAGAGAACAAAGTTGCTCTCTGGATTTGGGCGGTCGACCGATGCTCCAACGGTCAAATTTTTCACCGTTGGCCGTCGACCGCCAGCCGCCAAGGCTGACAGATCAGCCTAACGGCTAGTTTTGGATTGGGGCTTTATATACCCCATTGTTTTGAGTTTTTCAAGATTTTGAGAGCCAAAATTTCTATACTCTCCAGTGTCTTTACAAGCTTTCAAAAAGTGTTTTAAAGCTCAAAGATTTCATCTTTATTTTTGTTTTCAAGGGTTTGGAAAAATCAAAGAAAAATAGGATTTTGGGATATTGTTTTAGATCTTCATTTCTATCATTTTCAAGAAGTTTCCCAAGTAGTTTTTCTTTGTTATTTGATTTCCAAAACACCTTGATTTTCACACTTGAGCTATATCTCCTATCCTACTCTATAGGATAATTATTTGTGGAAAAATTGGTTTGTAGTTGAGATATACCACCTTGTTGTAACCCTTTGCTTGTTGTATCCCTCTTTGGTAGAGGTTGATATTGGTTGTGGTTAGCTCCCTCTTTGGTAGAGGTTGAGATTGTGATTTACTCCCTCTTGTGTGAGGTGGAGTTGGATTTGTATCGCTCAAGTGTTGAGGTGATTGGTTGTTTGGCTAAGGGCTTACCCCTCTTGTGTGAGGTGGTGTTTGTGTTGCCTCAGTAGAGGTTGTATTGGTTGATTGGTGGAGTTCGGTACTCCGGTCTTCGGTAGACCCCTTTTATTGTCTCGGTTGAGGTTGTATTGGTTGAGAGAGGAGTTCGGTACTTCTAGTGGATTAGAAATCCTTCTCGGTGAAGGCGGAGACGTAGAGCTCGGTGCCTGAACCTCGAAACACATCTTGTTATTTGCGTTTGATCCATTGACTCTATACTCTCTCTCTCTCTCTCCTTATTTGTGCGTTGCTTTACTTTGTCATATCGTATACATGCTTGTGTGTTTGTGTGCCTCACTTGTGCTTAACCACGAGAGCTTCATATAGCGCCTCAACTCTTATTCAGAGGAATCAAGAGGAGTTAGTCCAGAGTCCTTCACGGGAAATTCGGCTACACTCGTTGGTTGTACTAAGTATTGTAGCAATTAGTTTTTAATTTTCGCATTTAGTTCATTAGATTAGTGGTACACCTATTCACCCCCCCTCTAGGTGTACTTTCAATTGGCATCAGAGCCTACGCTCCTGATATTTGGTTTAACCACCTAGGAGTGTGATCTTGGTTTGCTAATCTATCATTTGCATTTGCACGTATATTGTTTGTACACACTCATAGATTGCTTGTCACCTCCCATGTTTGATGTTTCCAACATTGACATGTGAAAATTTAGGATGTCCATGTTCCTAAAAACCCTAGGCTTGCATGTTTACCTTGCTATTATCAAGAAATCCTACTCTAATGATAGCAAGCATATAGAGGCCAATGCACTTGCCCATGAGGCTATTAGAAGCACGTTTAACAAAGATTATCTTATGTTTGTTTCTAACTATGATTCCGCCTTTTCGGTGTGGAACAAGTTGACTTCCTCCGAGCTACAAACGCCCAACATCATGGAGGATGAATCTAGTGGAGAATCCGAGCCACAATGCTTTATGGTCCAAGGGAATGACTCCCTTGAGGTATACTCAGAAACTCAATTAGATAGTGATGATGCTAGTTCTTCATGTGATGAGAATATTGATGCCAATGCCTTGAATGAAGAACTCTCAATTGTATGTGAAAAGTTATTGGAAAAATATAATCTTTTGAAAAAGAAGAGTTTTGAACTTAATAAAAAAAACAAGGATTTATGTTCAAGACTTGATTTGGTTTTGCAAGATAAAGTGGAGATTTCTAATGAAAGGGATTCATTGAAATCTAGACTTGATCTTGTCTTAAAAGAAAATGAATTTTTGAAACATAAAAATGATTGTGAGATAATTTTAAAGAAAAATGAAAACCTGTCTTCAAAAGTTAATTTTGTTTTAAAAGAAAATGATTCTTTAAAAATGAAAATTGCTTCTATTTCCAAGGATTTAGAAGTTTGTTTAAAGAAAAATGAATCTTTGAAAAATAATATGGATTCACATGTTTGCCATGCTAGGATAGTTTCACCTAATTCACCTATTGCATGCTCCACTTCTTCTCTAATTGAAAAAGATATAAAGTTGCTAAAGAAGAATATGGATTGTTTGGGCTCTACTTTGAGCCATTGTGTTTTGAACCATACACGTTTGGAATCTTTGTTTCGAAAGAAACAAGTTCCATCTTTGCATGCACACCCTCCACGGCATACACATGCTCCTCACGTACACACCCATCACATGTATGTTCATGTGTACACTTGTACACATTGTGGACGTAAGGGCCACCTTGCTAAATTTTGTTATGATCGTATAAATGATTCTAATTTAGCAAATAAATTTGTTTGAGTTAGAAAAGGTACTAACCCCCATGGACCCAAAAGATTGTGGGTACCAAAGACCACCCCTATTGTATTTGATGTAGGTGTGGGCTCTCGCATGACGTGAGAGCGATGGTGCTTTGAGGTGATGCGTTCCGAGCTTCATGTAGACTATTAGATGCATCACTTTCAAGGGAAGTTTGGTGGGAGGACCACCTTGGTTTGGAGACCTAGAGAGGTGCCTTCATCGGTTTTGGTATCGATCTCTAACTCCCGTTTATATTTGCATGCTTTTCATGTCTTTGATTTATAGCATGTCTTATTTTATTGTTCATTATGCTTATGCCATGTTTATTAGATTAGTGATATACATGTTTAGTTATTTGAGACATCCATGTTTAATATGGACTTATATCTTTGTGTTCTCACTTTGTTTTAAACTAATATGTATATCCTAGATCTAATGCATATGCATATACATAATGATCATATGGATGTTTGTGATTTTTATTTTAATGCTTCATGTTTGTAGATTATTATGTTAAATGCCATGATTATTAGATCATTGACATGCATATATAGCATTTGAGATCACCCATATTTATATGGACCCATATGTTGTGTTCTCACCATTGTTTAGCTATTATGTATATCATAAGTCTAATAGCATGTGGATTTACATAATGATCGTATTTATGTTATCATGTTGATTTATGTATCGTTTTATGCTTCATGTTTTGATTACTCGTTTGGATGTTAGTTTCATTAAAATTAGGATTTATACTTGTACATATAGTGGGCCACAAATAAATTTTTATATGTTTGTGCTTGAACGCTTATTTGTACCCATTAGATGTGCTAGTATAGTCTAGTTTTGATGATTCATGCATTTGACTTGTATTCCTATTTTATCCATGTTTTCATGTTTATATGTTTAACTTCATGTATATGTCCATCTTGTCCAAACTATTGATTATGCATATACATCCTTTGAGCCACGTGTCTTCATGCATATACATTTGTGGACTCGTTTATATTTGGATATGTATGTATACTTTAGTTTGTATAAGTCATACATATGCCTTGAAGATTAAATCGTTTTGATGATTTTCATGTTTTAAGGAATATTGAGCTTATTGCCTACCCTTCATGATTATATTCTTCACATTTATCATAGCACTCACCCTTCTTGTTTTTTCATGATTATGTTTTCATGAGTATGTATGTGCTTTATGGACTTTGAGTGTTTAGTGACCATGTGATTTACATGTTTTTCATGAAATATAATTTTGTTTTATTCTTTACTTGAAGGATTTCGTACTAGTTTTCAAGATTTTTCATTTAACTAGTTGCGGTATTCTTCGTTATGGTAGAGTTTTCAAACAAACTATATTTTTCAAACCTGTTTTTGAAAACCCCTACCTTCCACGGGCAGTTGGTTGGGCGACCATGCCTTGTATGTTAATATTGAAAATCTTTTAAACATGAGCATGAAATGGGTGGAAAGGATTATGAGTTATACACTTGATATCATTGTTGTTTCAATTGGTATCATTGAATCTTTTCAATTGGTATCAATATTGACATTTCTTGTATACTCATATATTTTTTATGTATGTATGCTTAGATTTCAAATAGTATCAATTTTGATTGGTATCTAATTTTTCATACATATATATGTTTTATTTGTGCTTACTATATATATCTTTAAGCACAAATTTTGATTATGATAAGCTTGATTTTTAATGACTATCATGTTTCAATTGATTAGTTTTCAATTGGTACACTAATACAAAGTTATGCATCGTTTTATTTGGTATTTCATAAATGGGGAGAAAACTCGTATTTCATCTTTCAATTGGTATTTTATTTACCATTAGTTTTGTATTCCACTCCCATACTTTATGATGAAAAATGATTGAAAAATTAATATTGATTTTTAATTTGGTATAATATGCTTATAAAGAAAAATACCTTACAATTGGTATCAAGATGTTATTTGTTTACTTTCATTTGGTATCATGTAATGGAAGATATATTTTTTTTCTTTCAATTGGTATCATAAAATGTTTTGATTTGTATTGCCTATATGCAAGGGGAGCTTAACATCTCTTCTACATATAGATTCATGTTGAGTGTATCTTATATTGAGGAGCTTGACAACTCTTCTTTATGCGATACACGTGTGTAGGGGGAGCTTCACATCTCCTCTTATGCTTTGCATATTATGCGTTATGTGAATTAGGGCTTGTCATCCCTCCTTCATGTAATGCATATATATAGGGAAGTTAACTTAGCGTCTTCCTCTTCATGAATGTATATCGCATATATCCTTTATTGATTTGTTTTATGTCACCCCTTGTTGATTTTTGCTTTTGACGAAAGGGGGAGAACATTTTGTTTTTACTTTAACCCCTTTGTTGATGATTGACAAAAAGGGGGAGAAGTATTTGATATATATGCATGTTTTTCTTGTTTTATCCATAAAGGGGGGAAAGTATTTATGTTTATGCATATATGTTTTGTTTTGCAAATAGGAGAAAAAAAATTTAATGTGTTTCATGCTTGTTTATGCATGTTTATCTCCATGTATTTGCATACATATTTATGAGCTTTCATTGCATATTTATTTGTTTATTGTAATGCATGAGTTAAGGGGGAGCTTCTTTAAAGCTTAACTTTAATCCATGCATATATAACTCCATGAGTTTTGTCATCATCAAAAAGGGGGAGATTGTTGGCCCAGAGGCCTTCCACTCTACTTTTGATGATGATTAACTCATGTACTTATGTTTACTAATAATCTTGTGATGTTTAGTTTCAGATCTTTAATCAAGATATTAGTTGGTGATTAGCTTCAACAAAGGAGTTTTGAAGCCTTTCACTTGGTGATTCCAGAGCCCGAGCATCAAGATCATATATAGCACTCGTTGGAGTCAAGCTCGGTGGATCACAGTTTGGATCGAGTCGACTTGAAGACGGAGTTCGTCAAGAAGACCTCGGTACCTAGTTTATAGTTTGTTTTAGATCCATTTGTAAAGACTAGATAGTGTGATATGCTCAAGTTCACAACACACACACGTTTTATGTTTTGGATTCTGTTTTTCGGTTTTTGGTTTAACCGATATTAATTTTCATGAATAGATAGTATCAAAACAAGTTTATATTGTTTAAATGTATATTAGATATGTTCTATATACATACATACTTCATATCTTAGACAAACTTATTTTGACATACCTATTCATGTATTTTGGTTTTGTGTTTTAACAAAACATATTTTTGGAATAAAAGTCAAAAACATGGATATATATATATATATATATATATATATATATATATATATATATATATATATATATATATATATATATATATATATATATATATATATATATATATATATATATATGTTTCATGTATATTGACTTATGTCCATATGCAACATGCCTAAAAGTGTTTAAATATCATATTTTTGCATTTAGATGAGTTTTGAAAAAATCGGATTTCCATTTGAAAAACAAAGTTTTGGAAAATACGGGTTTGTTTTTGGCAAAATTTATAAGTCACAAAAATGGTTTAAAAAGTTTGAAATTTATGTTGGAATTTTTCACACAAGTTTATATTTCAATGTATTATGATAAAACTATTTTTGTGGAATTTTAGAAGTTTTATGAGATTTTTAAAGATATTTTAAACCAAGTTTTTCTGACCCAGAATGCCTTCTGCCAGGCTCTGGCGGTCGACCGGGACGGTCGACCGGACCCAGAGTCGGTCGACCGGACCGGTCGACCGACGTGCACAATGACCGACGTGCACAAACTTGTGCACGTTGGCCTGGTACTTGAGCCGGTCGACCGCACGGTCACCGACTGCAAGTCCCCCACTCTCGGGTGGGGGCGGTTGACGGACGGTCGACCGTAAGCAAGGCACAGTCGACCGGGCGTTCGACCGTCCAGAGAACAAAGTTGCTCTCTGGATTTGGGCGGCCGACCGGGCGGTCGACCGATGCTCCAACGGTCAAATTTTTGACCGTTGGCGGTGCCGCCTAGGCTGACAGATCAGCCTAACGGCTAGTTTTGGATTGGGGCTTTATATACCCCATTGTTTTGAGTTTTTCAAGATTTTGAGAGCCAAAATTTCTATACTCTCCAGTATTTTTACAAGCTTTCAAAAAGTGTTTTAAAGCTCAAAGATTTCATCTTTATTTTTGTTTCAAGGGTTTAGAAAAATCAAAGAAAAATAGGATTTTGGGATATTGTTTTAGATCTTCATTTCTATCATTTTCAAGAAGTTTCCCAAGTAGTTTTTCTTTGTTATTTGATTTCCAAAACACCTTGATTTCCACACTTGAGCTATATCTCCTATCCTATTCTATAAGATCATTATTTGTTGGAAAATTGGTTTGTGGTTGAGATATACCACCTTGTTGTAACCCTTTGCTTGTTGTATCCCTCTTTGGTAGAGGTTGATTTGGGTTGTGGTTAGCTCCCTCTTTGGTAGAGGTTGAGGTTGTGATTTACTCCCTCTTGTGTGAGGTGGAGTTGGATTTGTATCCCTCAAGTGTTGAGGTGATTGGTTGTTTGGCTAAGGGCCTATTCCTCTTGTGTGAGGTGGTGTTTGTGTTGCCTCGGTGGAGGTTGTATGGTTGGATTGGTGGAGTTCGGTACTCCGGTTTTCGGTAGACCCCTTGTATTGCCTCGGTGGAGGTTGTATTGGTTGAGAGAGGAGTTCGGTACTCCTAGTGGATTGGAAATCCTTCTCGGTGAAGGCGGGGACGTAGAGCTCGGTGCTCGAACCTCGAAACACATCTTGTTGTTTGCGTTTGATCCATTGACTCTATACTCTCTCTCTCTCTCCTTATTTGTGCATTGCTTTACTTTGTCATATCATATACATGCTTGTGTGTTTGTGTGCCTCACTTGTGCTTAACCACGAGAGCTTCATATAGCGCCTCAACTCTTATTCAGAGGAATCAAGAGGAGTTAGTCCACAGCCCTTCACGGGAAATTTGGCTACACTCGTTGGTTGCACTAAGTGTTGTAGCAATTAGTTTTTAATTTTCGCATTTAGTTCATTAGATTAGCGGTACACCTATTCACCCCCCTCTAGGTGTACTTTCAGACTGATACCTCGGCCGATATTTAAAACAAGGGTGAAGGATTCTTACTTCAACTTGAACGGATGATCTGGTTCCTGGTTTGCTCGATCTTGGGCGGACAAGCTTCGACCTTGAGGCTTGGAGCCTCTTTCCCAATGGCATGTATGGGGAAGAAGGAGAAGGAGCTCATTGGCTGGATTTGCCGATGAAGCACTCCTCTTCTTAAAGTTCAGGGCCCTCCCTCAGAATATCTCGAAAGAGATGTGATATCATTACCTTCTTGAGTTCCTTATAGGCCTCAGTCTGGTCGGACGTCGCTGCCTTATTCTCAAAGGGCTTCTTGAGAGTCCATCTCATCATTCTTGCAAATGTAAGGAGGATGGTGGCGTCGGTTTAGCTGCCTTGGAGTCGTGTGGAGCGGAATGGAGAAGCTGTTCAAGTTTGAAACATTCTCTTTTATCCTTACCTTGTCTTGCATAGCCTCTTGGTCTTCTCTTCACCGATGTCGGGATCTTCAAAGGGGTATGACTTCTACAGGTACATGTTCCTCTATAGATGTATCCTCAGAGTTCGGAGGTGAGGCAAGACTGGTAGGATGGAGGATTGGAGTGTCGAGATTTAGATCTTCTGTATTTCTTTTCAAAGATGTAAACATAAAGATGTAAAAGAATTTTTTATATTGCCCTTGTTAGATGAAACATAATGAATATTTTTGGAATGAAAATAGTTTGTGTTTGGATCTTACCTGGTTTGCATTTATCGTAAGCTTTTGACACTGATATGGTCATGCCACTTTGGAGCATTGATCTCTATCTCCGGTAGGGTCGGTTGGGAATAGAGTGTCTTGGTGAGTTTGCATTGTTGTTTTGAGTGAGAGTGATCCCATTAGCGGTGCCTACAACCTTCAAAACCCGAGCGACGGCGATCCCAGCAGAGAAGTTGGGTTCGCAATCGTCTCCGAGTGGGGGTAAGGCCCATCAGGGACGACAAACTTGGCAGGACTCTGACCGATGGTGAGACCTATAAGCAGAGTGGGTCCGCAGTCGTCTCTGAGTGGGGGTAAGACTCATCAGCAAAGCGACGAAAGGTGAAACCTATTAGCGAAGTGGATCCTCAGTCGTCTCCGAGTGGGGGTAAGACCTAACAACGGAGCGAAAGACTCTGCGGACTCAAAGTGGGGGTGAGACCCAGCAGCAGAGCGGATTACAGTAGTCTCTAAGTAGGGGTAAGACCTACCAACGGAGCAACGAACTCTGCGAACCTCTAAGTGGAAGTGAGACCCATCAATAGAGTGGGTCGCAGTCGTCTCTGAGTGGGTGTAAGACTCATCAGCGGAGCAGCGGACTCTATAGGACCTAAGTGGGGGTGAGACCCATAAGCAGAGTGGGTCGTAATCATCTCCAAGGTGGGGTAAGACCCATCAATAGAGCGCTAAAACTCTGTAGAACTTTGAGTGGGGGTGAGACCATCAAAAGAGTGGGTTTACAGTCATCTTTGAGTGGGGATAAGACCCGTTAGTAGAGTAACAGACTCTGCAGGACTCTGAGATGGGTGAGACTCATCGACAAAGTGAGTTCGCAGTCGTCTCTAATTGAGAGTAAGACCAATCAGTAGAGCAGCGAATTCTACAGGACTTTGAGTGAGGGTGAGACCCATCAAAAAAGTGGGTCCGCAGTCATCTCCAGGGGGGTAAAACACATCAGCGGAGCGGTAGACCCTGCAGCACTCTAAGTGAAGGTGAGACCCATCAGCATAGAAGGTTCATAGCCGTCTCTAAGTGGGGTTAGACCCATCAGCGGAGCGACGAACTATACAAGACTCTGAGTGGGAGACAATCCCATCAGCGGACTAACACTGACAGAGGGAAACTGGTTGTGGTTCGCCTGCTTGTAGGTCAAACGAGGAGAGCATGTAGGCTGATGTTTGTTTTATCCGAATGAGGGTAATCTCATCAGTGGAATGTGCTAATGCTGGGGCGCTGGGAGGGAAAAATCCCTGCAGCAAAGTAAGGACTTCGAGATGAGAGACAATCCTACAACAGAGGATTTTGACTGCCCATAAGCTAATCGAGAGAGGTCTGTAGGCAGTTGCTCGTGTTGTCATCTTCGAGAGGGGGTGAGACCATCAACAGAGCATGCAAACATTGGACTCTGAGTGGTGGTGAGACCCATCAGCGGAGTTGGGTTCACAATTGTCTCCAAGTTCAGCAGAGGGATGAACTTGGCGGGACTCTAAGATGTGGTAATCCCAGTAGCAGAGTGAGCTGAAACGGTTAGGAGAAAAATGTAATTTTATTTGATGGTTGAAATAAAATACATAAATTTTACTTGAAATACAGGGGGTGTTATTGGTGAAGGTACACCTCTGTCTTATTTGATGTTTCAAATCATTCAAATGCCTTGTACTGTGTGACCATGTGTTACGGTTGGGTTAGAGACGGAGCATTCGTTTGTCTGCATTGAAGGATGCCTCGTGGGTAAGGACGTACTCTTGAGAAAGTCTTGGCAAATAAATTCTTCTAGGTACTTTCGAATGCTTCTGCAGTGGATGGTCTGGTGTAGCTTACTATCATGGTAGGAACAATATTTTTTGCTCCAGATAGTGTAGAGTCGTATTGGATAGGCTTCGGGCATTTAACCCACGACTAGTTCTTGGTAACGTTGACGATTTCGTTGAGCATCGTTGATGGGGAGCCTCAGTGAAGTGAAATGCTCATCCCTCTTGAAGGTTTGGCACGGATTCGGTGAAAGGACCTGGAACGCCTGTCTTTTGTAGGTGGGTTGTGTTGCCCAAAGGCCTTCCACCCTAGTTTTGATGATGATTAACTCATGTAGTTATGTTTACTAATATTCTTGTGTTTTTAGTCTCAGATCTTATACCAAGATATTAGTTGGTGATTAGCTTCAACAAGGAGTTTAGAAGCTTTTCATGGTGATTCCAGGGCTCAAGCTTCAAGATCACACATTGCCTAGCCCATGGATGGAGTTTTGGATCGGGTCTACTTGAAGATGAAGATCGTCAAGAAGACTTAGGTATCCTAGTGTTTAGATAGTGTGTTTAGATCCATTTGTAAAGATATGAATAGTTGATATGCTCAAGTGCACAACACACACAAGTTTTATGTTTGGATATTGGTTTTTCGGTTTTTAGTTTAACCGATATTTGTTTTCATGAATATATTGATCAAAACAAGTTTACATGGTTTATATGTATAATAGATGTATTCTATTTATACATGCATGCTTACATGACTTATACAAACTTATTTTGACTATCCTATTCTTGTATAGAAAAATCAAGTTTGATAAAAATACATGTTTTGGTTTTTGGTAAAAATGATAAGACACAAAAATAGTTCATATTGATTGATATTTGAGCTAAACTTTTTATCACATGTTTACATATCAATGCAAAATGATAAAACTATTTTTGGGTATTTTTACAAGACTTAAAAAGATTTTCTAAAATATTTTAACTTATGTTTTCTGCCCTGTACTGTGACTGACAGGCCAGGTCGGTCGACCGCACGGGTCGACCGCACCAAGGGCCGGTCCCGTAAGGTCGACTGACGTGCACAGAGCCGTGCACGTCTGGCAGACACAAGCTCGGTCGACTGTCCGGGTCGACCGGGTCTGAGAGCTCTGCTCTCTGTATATTTGGGTCGACCGGGCGGTCAACCGGGTTTGCCCAACGGTCACATTTTTGACCGTTGGCGGTTGACCGGGGGCCGACCGCCAAGCCTGTCAGGCTGCTACATCAGCCTAACGGCTAGTTTTGTTTTGGGGCTATAAATACCCCAACTCTTGGGTTGTTTTGAGTAGACTTTCAAGAAGAAAAATTTCAGTGTTTCTCTAGTGTTTAAATAAGTTTTTAAAATAGTTTTTGTGCTAAAAAGATTTCATCTTTATTGTTTTGGGTTTTTGAATAATCAAAGAGAACTAGGTTGTTGGGATATTGTATTGGTTTTCATTTTCTATCATTTACAAGAGATTCCTAAGTAGTTTTTCTTTGTTGCTTGTTTTCAAAAACACCTAGTTTTTCACACTTGAGCTATCTTCTATCCTAATCTATTTAGGATCTTTTGTTTGTAGAAAAGAGAGTTTGTGGTTGTAAGAAACCACTTGTTGTAAAACCCTTGCTTTGATTGGGTTGCTCCCTCTTCGGTAGAGGTTGAGGATTGTGGTTTGCTCCCTCTAGTGAGAGGTGGAGTTGGTTGTGTTTACTCCCTCTAGTGAGAGGTGGAGTTGGTGTTTGTATCCCTCTTCGGTAGAGGAGTTGGTTGTTGTTTGGCTAAGGGCCTACCCCTCTTGTGTGAGGTGGTGTTAGTATTGAGAGAGGAGTTTGGTACTCCTTGTGTTGTAACAAATCCTCTTCGATAGAGGTTCCCTCGGTGGGAGATAGTGGATTGGAAATCCTACACGGTGGTGTAGGCGGGGATGTAGAGCTGGGTGCTCGAACCTCGAAACATATCTTTGCCTTTGCGTTTGATCCATTGTCTCTCAACTCACTCTCTCATTTATTTGTGCAAAGCATCATTCATTATTCATATCATACATTGCTTGCATTGTGCCTTGCATATTTCATATTGCTATATCTTGTATATACTTGGTTGTTTGTGTGTGCCTCACTTATACTTAACCACAAGAGCTTCACATAGCATCTCAACCCATTCAAGGGGAATCAAGAGGAGTTAGTCCAGAGCCCTTCACGGGAAATTCGGCTACACTTGTGTGTTGTATTAAGTGTGTTACAAAATTTGCATTAGCTTCCGCGTTTAGCGCATTTAGTTTCTAGATTAGCACTTACACCTATTCACCCCCCCCCCCTCTAGGTGCTTTTCAGGTTGCCCCGCTTCAGGAGATCGACATTGGTTGGAGTCTCGCATTATGACTTCAACTTCTCGCTATCATTGCCGCATTTGAGTGACTGGTTGGCAGAGCTCTTCATCGCCTCCTTTAACTGGATGTACTGCTGGGCTCGGGACAGGACCTCACTCATCTGAGTGACGTCATGCTTCAATAGATGCTTATATAGAGGGTGAGAAATTTGCATCTCACTGATGAATGCTAGTTGAGAGACATCTTCACCGCAGTTGGGCACCTTGGCGAACTGGTTTTAGAAGTAGCCAATGTACGATTAGAGGCTATCATTGTGCCTCATTTTTACAGTAAGGAGGTAATGTTTATTTTTCTTGACTTTTCGGTGGGAGTCGTATTGGGTGAGGAACACCTCAGTTATCTCCTTGATGTTGTGAAGCAAATGTGACGGCAAAGAATAAAACCAATATGAGGCCATATCTTTCAAAGTAGACAGAAAAGTTAGGCACATGAGCGGATCATTGTGGAAGTAAACCATCTTCTTGTCTCAGAAGTGTCTGATGTGTTAGTCCAAGTCGTTAGATCCAGAGTAGTAGACAATGGTTGGAGTTGTGAACTTCTTCGGGAACTTGCACTTCATGATCTCTTTGGAGAGGGGGGAGTCAAAGACTTTGGCCGCTGTCGTTTTGGTCCGCTACAGAGCTGCAGCTTCGCCTCCTGGATTCGCATTTGGACCACCTTGTCGAGGGTTCATATGTCGGGGAACTCCCCGATCCTCCTCCAAAGCTGGCCATGTTGAACTCTCGTTCAGAAACGAGACGAATCAGCTTCGTTGTCGGAGTAGTCTTCACGCAGGAGAGAAGTTGGTCTGGACCGCCTCAGGCTTGTGATGGGCCCGTGGACTCGAGTTCCTCTAGGCTCATCCTCCGGCTGCTCCTGCCCCTGGGTTCTTCGGAGGACGGCCATCGACACTTGGAGTTGCTCGTCGAGTTATTTCAGCAATTCCTGCTCGCGGGCAGTATTTTTGCGATCGAGGACAACTTACTTCCGATCGTGATCTGACCTAGCTTGTTGTTCCCTCATCCTTCACATCGACAGGCGTCGAAAGGATCCATCGATTGCTGGCGGCCATGATGAGGAGGAGCCATTGTCCTCTATGGCACGATCGTGATCAGTGGCGTGTGACGATGATGAAGCGGTTGAAGGCGAGCGAGGCGTCGATGGAGGTTTGCTTTTGTCAGCGGTTCGTTAGTGGAAAGCGGTGGTGTGGACAAGGTCAGAGGTGAGCTCGGATGGCGGTGGCATGGCGGGGATGTGACGTCGACGAGGATGAGGCAGGTTAGGGTTTCGTCCTGAGGGAGGGGATGATTGAACAGTAATACTTTTGGTTTTTTTTTTTATTTATTTTTTTAATCTGATATATGGCTTTAATTTTTTTTTTTTTCAAAAATTAAACCTGAAGAAGAAGATGATGAAAAGGAGCAGATTTACAGTTTCATGGAACAGAATTTTTTTGTGGAGGGGAATATTTGTGGAGGAAAAAGAAATATTAGGATTTTAGCTCTTACATCAAACTGATGTAGAACGGGAGGGAGAAGAAAGAAGATTTTGATTGTTTCAAAGAGTTTAATATCGATATTCTGTATTATTAAAACTTGTGACAACATTTCAAACTTTGATAATCAATTATAAACCTCTTATCTCAATAATTTTATATGATGAGGACTTATATGAGGTTTGACATTTAATGAGAATGTAGAACGAAGATTATGAAAGACCTCTTAATTAATTTATTTTATTTTATTTTTTTATTTTTTGGAGGGGCGTGTGGAACTTGTTGCTGTTGTTGTCGTGGCGTGTTTTTTTTTTTTTCCGATTAATGCGTTTGGTATTACAAAACAATTAAGAAAAAAAATACATATTATAATGAAGAAAAATATATCATATTTGAATGAAATTAAATATGAATCTATCTTCAAGTTGACAATCAAATTCTATTAGAAAAGATCAAATAGGTTGAATGCTCCATCAATTTAGAAATACCGACACCAACTAAAAGAGCTGCACCAACCAAATGGGCTTGAAAACTGAAATTGATTACCTGAACCCCCAACAATTGAAGATAAACAAGAAAATAGTTCAAACAAATGAAGATGCACAAAACAACTTTGGTTAATTGTGGTGCCAAATTCGGAGCTAATTCCATTATCAATGACCATGATCCATAAGGACTAGGGTGAGCATTCGGGTCGGTTACCCGACAAACCGAACCGAACCACACCACACCGATCGGTTCTGTTCGGTTGAGAGGGTATTCGGTTCCTGTTCGGTTAGCAAACTTTTGGAATTCGGTTAACCTAACCGAACCCTTGTTTTTTTTAATTTTATTTCTTTTTCTCTCGGCCCAAAGCCCAGTCCCGTTACAAATTCATTTTCTCTCTTTTTCTTTCTTATTCATTAATTCAAGCCCAGCCCAATCCAAGCCCGCCCAATCTTTTTCTCATTCTCCCTCTATTGAGAGCTTTTGACGCTCTCCAGTCTCCGTGCGAGCTCGAGCAGGAGAGCTCTCCATGCATGGCCTAAAGGAGGTGGGTATGCATGCGAGCACGGGTCCTCCCGATCGACTGAGATGCCCAGGTCAAAATCATTTGCTTTCATATTCATTAATCCAAGCCCAGGCCAACTGAGATGCCATTTCGATTTCGGTTGAAACTGAAATCGAACCGAAAATATCGATTTGGTTGCCCTCTCTTCTTCGAACAGTGCAATTTCATTTTTTTTTTTTTTTTTTTTTGATAAAAACTACACTTGAATCGCATCAATAAAGTAAAATAAAACTCTTAAAGTGAAAGTAAGAAACTCTCGGTATGAGAGGAAAAATTTTCTAAAATGAGAAAAAAGAAGGGAGAGAGAAAGAAAAAACTAATATAAAATTGCGCTCCTAATCAGCCTGTTTGTTGACTACAGCTCAAGGAATATCAGTTAAGCCTTTTCTTTTAGTAGAGAGTAAACAATAGATATGATGTCTTCAATCTTTTCTATTAAGTATTTTTATTCTAATTGTGTCATATTGTCTGCATTCCTAAAATTTTGCAAGCTACAAAACTAGCAAGGAGGAAAACAATGTCTTTTTAAAGAACCCAAAATTTTTGCAAGCTGCAAAGGTAGTAAGGAGGGAAAAAATGTCTGTTTAAAGAAAAATGTGGGTTTCTATGAAATATTAAACAAGAGTGAGTACAATTAGACCCAATGATTTTAATTGAAAATTCTCTTTTTTCTGAAAAATTGGTTATACCATCTAGATTATTTGGATGGCAAAGTCTTAACCTCTTGAAAGAAAAATACTTTTCCTACAAACTTTTAATCTATACATTTCTCTACATAAAACTAACACTAACGGACTCTCCTGAATGATATTAATTTTTTCTGATAATAGGGACCAATATTTAAATACCCAGGATATAAATTCAAGATTTCCCAAAGTCGGTTACCCCATCTTCCTTACACGTAATTGTTGGCCCAAAGGTCCATCGCTCTAGTTTTGATGATGATTAACTCATGTAATTATAATACTAATGATCTTGTACTTATTTAGTTTCAGATATTTGATCAAGATCTTAATAGGTGTTTAGCTTCAACAAAAGATTTGAAGTTAAGTTTTGGAGTTAGCACGTGTTAATTCAAGAGCTCGAGCATCAAGATCGCATCAAGTACTCAAGAGGAGTCTACGTCATTGAATCAAGGTTTGGACCAAGTCAAGAAGAATAAGAAGATTTTCAGAAGACTTGTGTCGTGTTTGTAAGTTTTAAGATTTTTTTTAGATAAAATGTAAAAAATATATTAGTTGTGGATTGTTCAAGTTCAAATACACAACACAAAATTTATATGTGTTTTCATAAGATAGTTTTGAGTTTAGTAAAACTTATTTGTTTCTATATCATATGTTTAAGTTTGGATTTATTAAAACTTATTTTAGAGCTTATTGTCAAAAATATAGATATTTCATCTCATATGTGTAGTGGATCATATCCATACACACTAAGCTTCAAAAGTATTTAAAATATCTTGTTTATATATTTGGAGAAGTTTTGAAAAAATCGTTTTTCAATTTGGAGATTGTTTTTAAAAATACAGATTTTTGTTTAAGGCAAAAATTCTATATTACAAAAGTGGTTCAAAATATTTGCAATATGTGTTGAATTTTAATCACACATATTTGTGCTTCAAAGTATTTTAAAGAACTCATTTTTGTAGATTTTATTTGTTTTTATGGGATTTTATTGAAGTTAAAACGATCAAGTTTTAATCCCAAAATATTTCAAACCTGGCCTTCTGCTGATCGACCAGACGGTCAATCGACGTAGAAGTTGGTCGAGTAGGCAGTCGAACGATGTGCACAAAATGTGCACGGCCAATTGGCTGGTGGGCCGGTGGACCGGGCGGTCGACCGTCCAGAGAGCTTTGCTCTCTAGATCTGGCCCTGATCGACTGGCCTGAGAGCTATGCTCTCTGAATCTAGCCTTGGTCGACCGGGTGATCGACCGGTAGGTAAAAGCCCTGGAACGGTTGACCGAGCGGTCGACCGGCAAGCTGCAATGGTCAAAAATTTGACCGTTCTGGTCGACTGACAGCAGCTTCAGCTACTGATTGGCCTGCAACGACTAGCTTTTGAGAGCCTATAAAATGGGGTTTCCTTGGGCTGTTTTCTAGAAGATTTCAAGAGAATTTTTGTTCTAGTTTATCCTACCCTCTAAGTGTTTATCTCCTCTTGTTTTAGAGCAAATACTTTCATATCAAAAGGAGAGTTTTCAAGAGTGTTTTCAAAAGAGATTTCTTGAGTTTTTCCTCCACTATTCTATCTTGTTTTCTCACACATACTTGAACTTTCCATTGCTATATCAATCCTATAGGAGATTTATTGTGAGAGTGTTTTTAGGTGATCAAAGTGTTGAGATCACCAAAGTGTTCATCTTCTATTTGAGGAGGCGAACTTGTGGGCTCGTGTTGTTTCGAGTTCTTGTGGGAGCCCGGTGTAGAGGTGCGGCCTCGACAAGCTAGTGTGCTTGTGTATGTTGTTCTTGCGAGAACAAGAGAGGGACTAGTGAGTCCAAGGAGTTCTAGTGTGAACTCATTGTAGGTGTTGCTGCAATCACCTAGAGGGGGTGAATAGGTGACTAGCTAATCTAATGGTCAATTAATGCGAAATTAAAACTTATTTAATACAAACTAAAACTTCTTAAACTAAACACCAAGTATAACACAAGAATGTAGCCGGATTCCCCGTAAAGGGCTCTGGACTAACTCCTCAATATTCCTCTAAATAAGAGTTGAGGTGCCGCGTTGGCTCTCTTGGTTGAATACAAGTGTTAGCAAACAATCCCCAAGCATATAACAATAAGCTCAAAATATATCAAGCATATAAAGATAAAGACAATATTAGCATGCAAGATATAAAGACAACTAAGAGATAGAGAGAGCAATCGCAAACACGGGAGATTTGTTTCGAGGTTCGAGCACACTTGCTCTACGTCCCCGCCTTTAACACTTGAAGGATTTCTACTATAAACCGATCCCACTGGATCACTCGGTGTCGTAACACCTACAAGGCGAGTTCACACTAGAACTCTTGGACTATCTAGTCCCTCTCTTGTTCCCGAACACACCGCAAGCCCACAAGCTCACCGAGGCCGCACCTCAAACACCGAGTTTACACTAGAACCTGAAATAATGCGAACACACACGTCCGCCTTCTCAAAGCACAAGATGAAGTCTTGGGTGATCACAACACTTTGATCACCTAAAAACAATCTCACAATAACACTCCTATAGGATGAATATATCAATGGATAGCTCAAGTGTTTGTGAGAAAAACGAGGATTGAAATTGTGGTGAAAAACACAAGAAATCACTTTTCAAAACACTCTTGATAAACACTCTTTTGATTTGGAAATGTAGCTCTAAAACATGTGGATATAACCACTGAAATGGGTATGCAAGACTGCCCAAACTCTTCTCAAAATCTTGTTCAAAACAGCCCATGATAGCCCCTTTAAATAGGCCATCAAAAACTAGCCGTTGGGGCCAAATGAGCAGCCCTGACGGCTGTCGGTCTACCGGCCTGGTCGACCGCCAACGGTCAGATTTCTGACCATTGGAGCCTCAGTCAACCGGCCCGGTCGACCGCGGCCTGGAACAGAGAGCAGAGCTCTCTGCCGGTCGACCGGGGCTTTCCAAAGAGCAGAAGCTCTATGGCGGTCGACCGGGTCGGTCGACCGGCCCTCCAGCCAGACTGGCGTGCACGTCTGTACACGTCGGTCGACTGACTCGATCGACTGACTCCTAGCTCGGTCAACCGATCAGGTCGACCGGCAAAAGCTAGGACAGGTCTTTTTTAGGGATTTAAAACTTGGCTTTTTATCTTAAATAAAATCCCATAAATTCACAAAAAATCTACAAAAATAGGTTCAATATTATACTTTGATAAACAAACATGTTTGAGTAAAATCAAGACATATTACAAACATTTTGAACTATTTTTGTAACTTAGAAATTTTGGCTAAAAACAAAAACCGTATTTTTCCAAATTGGTTTTTCCAGAACTTCTCCAAATACAAAAACAAGATATTTTAACACTTTTAAAGCATAGAGTACATGGATATGATCCACTACACATAAAAGATGAAATATCTATGTTTTTGACAATAAGCACTAAAACGGTTTTGGTTAAAAACACATGTATATAATAAACTCTAAAAACCAAACCGGTATTTTGTCAAAATGAAAAATCTTTTCCAAAATGAAAATTCTTTTATGAAAACTCATCTAAATCAAGAGTGTGTGTGTGTATATGGTATACTTGAGCAATCCACCAACTATTCTATCCTTTACATTTTATCTAAAAATAAAATCTTAATAAAATAAACCTAGACTCAAGTCTTGATCTTGAAGGTCTTCACTTGAAGTCTTCTTCTCCTCTTGACTTGGTCCAAACTTGATCCAAAGAGCTAGACTCCTCTTGAGTACTTGATGTGGTCTTGATGCATAGGCTCTTGAATCAAACCAGGCTAGCTCCAAAACTTGACTTTAAATCCTTTGTTGAAGCTAAACACTAACTAAGATCTTGATCATAAATCTGAGACTAATTAAACATAAGATCATTAGTACTATAACTACATAAGTTGATCATCATCAAAACTAGAGTGATGGGCCTTTGGGTCAATAATCTCCCCCTTTTTGATGATGACAAAACTCATGAAATTATATATGCATGGATTAAAGTAAAACTTCAAAGAAGCTCCCTCTTAACTCATGCATCACAATAAACAATAATATATGGCAATGAAGTACATGAATCTAAACAAACATGTATGCAAATATAAGGCGATAACCATGCCAATCAAACGTAAAACTCATCAAATTCTTTTCTGCTTTTTGTAAAACAAAACAATATGTATAAACAAGAAATCTTTCTTCCCCTTAATGTATAAAGTAAGGAAAACATGCATATATACTAAAATATTTCTCCCCCTTTTTGTCAATCATTAACAAAGGGGTTAAAGTAAACACAAAATAATGTTCTCCCCCTCTTTGTTAGAAAAAAAAATCAACAAAGGGGTGAACCCAAATCAATCAATAAAAGATATATGCGATATACATTCATGAAGAGGAAGACGCTAAGTTAACTTCCCTACATATATGTATTACATGAAGAGGGGATGACAAGCCCTAATTCACATAACGCATAATATGCAATGCATATAAATGTGAAGCTCCCCCTACACACGTGTATCGCATAAAGAGAGTTGTCAAGCTCCTCAGTATAAGATACACTCAACATGAATCTATATGTAGAAGAGATGTTAAGCTCCCCTTGCAGATAGGCAATATATATCAAAATATTTTTAAATCAAAATTTTTATAATACTAAAACAAATTTTACGATATCATTTATACATAAACAAAATTTTATGATACCAATTGTATCTAAAACAATCAAAAACATTTTTTAAGAATCCAATTGTAACTAAACAATACAAATTTTGAATTCTAATGGTAATTGAAACATTTTACCAATAGAAATAACAATGAAATTTTGATACCAATGAAAGAAAATATTTTATATTTTGATACCAATTTAAATTTTCATGGATACCAATTAAAATAAATAGTTCAATAGATACCAATTGAAATATATTGTACAAAAAAATACCAATGGTAAAAAAATACCAATTGAAGATAATGCATAAGCTTATATAAAAAGTACCAATTGAGAAATCAATTGAAATTAAGATTTGAATTAAGCTTAACATAAACATACTTTGTACTTTAAACATGTAAATATCTTGACAATCAAGCGCAAATGAATCATATATATATATATATATATATATATATATATATATATATATATATATATATATATATATATATATATATATATATGTATGTATGAAAATACCAATAGAAATTGATATTATATGAAATGAAGCATACACATATAGGAGACAAAATATGAGTATATATAAAAAAATCAATTGAGATACCAATTGAAAATATGATGTAAATCAATTATATAACTCATAATAAATCACCCTTTACATGCACATGATAAAAGATTTTCAATAAGACATACAAGGCATGGTCGCCCATCCATCCGCCCATTAAAGGGGTAGGTAGGGGTTTTCAAAAACTAGAGTTTGAAAATATTTTAGTATTGAAAACACTACCAAATGAAGAGTATATAACTAGTTAAAATAATTTTTAAAAAACTAGTTAAAGATCATGAAATCAAATCATATGTATATCATGAAGCATACTAAATACATAAAGTTTGACACTCGAAATCTATAAGGCTAAAAAATAATCATGAAACAAAATCATGAATAAACAAATAAAGTGTGAGTGTACAAGAATCATGTAATTAGCATTTTCCATGAAGATAATCAATAAAGCTCAAAGCAAATATCATTTTATCAAACAAAAAATGAAAATTCATTTTTCATTTAAACATAACTTCTAGGTATATGTATGATTTATCCAAAACTAACAATATGCATACATATCCCAAACATAAAAAGAGTCTATGATATAATTTGCATGAAGGCAAGAGACTCAAGAGACATACATGTATATTTATTAGATTTGAATACAAAATACATATACATGAAGTAAAACATGAATATTGGCAAAACAAGTGTAAATGAGAGAATCATCAAAACTAGGCTATACATGTGCATATAGTGAGTACAAATGAGCAATAAAATGCAAACATATATGAATCAAATGTGGCTCACTACATGTACAAGTATATATATCCAAGTTTTGATAAAAACTATATTTAAACAAGTATTTACCACATGAAGCCTAAAACATAAAACATGAACATTTTAACAAACACTAAAACATGCTAAAAATCATCAATCATAAATGCATGTAAATTAAAATAGGAGTTTAGAGATAGTTACCAACACATGAACTGTACTCTAACTCTCCAAAACATGGTGGTTGTCCCACCAAACCTCCTTGATAGCGGTGCATCAATATATGTGTCCATCTAGTTCATGTGCATCCACCATCAAGGCACAAACTCTCTCATGTCGTGTGAGAGCCCGCACCTACATCAAATACAAAAGGTTGGGATTTTGGTACCCATGTTCTTTTGGATCCTCAAGGGTTAGTATTGTAAGGAACCCAAATATTCTTGTTAGCAAAATTTAAAGAATTTATTCTATCATAACAAAATCTTACTAAATGGCCTTTCCGACCGCAATGTGTATACTTGTACACTCTACTATGGACATGTGAATGAGAATGATCATGTCGTGCAAAATGTACATAAGCATGTTGTGGGTGAGGTGCATGAATATGTGGAGCTTGTTTCTTTTGAAACAAGGATTCCAATCTTTTATAGTTAAATGCACAATTGCTCAAAGTTGAGTTTAAACTATCAGTTCTATTTTTCAAAAATTTAACTACATTTTTATCAATGATAGCATGTAAAGCATGATGAGAATGAGAATCGTTATTCTTTTTCTTTTTAGAAACATTTTCTTTTTCTTTTGAAATAACTTTTCTTTTTAAAGAGTTGTTTTCATTCAAAGCAACTTCTTTTTGTTTTTCCACCAAAACGATTTTATTTTTCAAAACATTATTTCCTTCACACATGTCATTTAATTTAGAAAGCAAGGAAATATTCTCATTTTTCAAAAACTCATTATCTTTTTCAAAGCATGCAATTTTATTTTTAAAAGACTCATTTTCTTTTAAAACATTTTCAAATCTAGTTTGAAAAGAATCCTTTTCTTTTAACATGCAATCAATTTTATTTTTCATTTTCTTATTATCCTTTTTAAGCATGTCATATTTTTCTAAAAGTTGTTGACAGAAAGATGCAAGCTCATCATATGACATATCAATATCTTCATCTAGCTCGGATTCGGTGTTTACCTCAAGGGGTTATCCCCTTGGACCATGTAGCATACATTGGAAGTTTCACTTCTAACATCCGAGTCGCTCCCCGCATAGTATTGTTCTTGTTCACCAAGGGAGATCAAAGAGTTCCATACTATAAAAGCCGAATCAAGATTAGCAACCCTAGATAAATAATCATCATTTAGGATAGATCTTAAAGCATGTAGGGCTTTTGCATTAGCCTCAATATTTTTCCATTTAAACAATAAGAATCTCTAGTAGTGGCACAATAAACATGAATGCCTAGGGCTTTGAGGTATAAGGACATCTTAACCTTCCAAGATTGGATGTTAAGAATGTCAAAAGTGAGAGGTGACATGAAATCCATGGTGTGTGTACAAATATTATGATTAGCTATTGATTGTTATACATATTTGCATATTTTACCACTTCCATACCATGCATATTGTATATAAAAATGTGATTTTTAATCCTTTTCTCTCTATTTTTGCAGGTCCACAACTTAAAAGAGAAAAAGCCCAAAAATCTCTTTAAATTAGCAATAATTAAAGAGATTAATTCCAAGCCCAAAAGAGAGCCCAAGTTTAAACTCAGGATCCAGAGAATTCTACGCGCCAGCTCAAGACTCTAGAAGGCCACGTGGATAACAACCTCGTAACAAACTCGTACCAGAAAGTTGTTACCCAACAACTTCAGTTGAGCCGCAAAATCCGGGATTTTCCCGCCAATTTGCGGCAGTTACAGGTCTGTTGGATCCCGGATTTTGCGCCAACGGCCAGGGCTCTAGATCCTTCTCACTGAGGGCTATAAATAGAGGACCAGGGTCTGCACGAGAGAACAGAGAAGAAAGAGGAGAGAACTAGGGAAACTCTTGTATTTTGTTTTAGTCTTCTCCTAGGTTTTAGTCTCCATCTTCTTCCTCCTAGAGATTTTGTCAAAGAGAGAGAGTGAGTGCTGTTGAAAGCTTGTAATCAAGGAGGTGACATCACTTGTAACAAGGGTTAATCAAAGCTTCGTCTTCTCTTTGCAAGTTCTAGTACGTTTTACTTTGCATTGCTTTACTTACTTTGCTTTCTTGCATTTTCATTGCTTTATTTCTCTTGCTTTACATCATGAAGTGTTGCTTTGTTACTTGTGTAATTGATAGCTAAATTTCTATTGCATGGCTAGCTAACAACTTACATAGCTAACTTCTATCTCTTTGAATGATTGCTTATCTTCATACTTGCATTGTGAGAATTTCTTTTACTTACCAAGGAAGTAGAGTTGCTTTCCCTTGGTAAATGCTTGTTCAAACTCCATATGACTCATGTGTGCCTCATTTAGAGCCTTGTCTAGAACAAGAGCCTTGATGGAACATGGAGATGGATCACCAAACATGTGCTACTTGTAGAACAACTTCTTTACTTCAAGATAATTTGTTGTTATGTCTTGAATGTTCAAATGAATGTTGATTCTTCTAACTTAGCATCCCTTAAGTACCAATCCTAGAGTTCATCATTGAAAATCTATCTAGAGAGCCAATGAATCAATATGAGGCTTCAAGCTAAGAACAAGAGAACACTCATCTTCAAAACGGTAAAGTACTTGAATAAACAAGCAAAGTAATCTCTATTGCCAATGAATCAACATGAGGCAATCAAGCATCACCATTGAGTATAGTAAGTTAGCGAAGTAAAGTTAGCTAGCCATGTACTTTCTCATCTAAAGTTTTCCAAACATTTTCTTTACTAGCTTCTTTTCTCTTAGTAAAACACTTTACTAAAGTTCTTTTGATTTCTTTTCCATCATGCACAAATCAACCACTTCTTCTATTTTCTTTTCCATGTTTCTTGCATTTGTGTAAATAACAAAGAAGAATCTTCGTTTTCATTTCTTCACTCCGAACCGTAAAACTTCCAACGTGAGCTCTCCTCGAGGATCGACCCGGTATAGCCATTGCTATAGCGGAGATTGGAAAGGATATATTAACCATCTTAAATACATTGTGAAGTGATCCAAGCACCGAGGTTGACTCTAAACTTTTCCTCTTTCATAGAATATTTGTGCAATAACTTCACACTATCCTTTCCCAATCAAATTTTTGGCGCCGTTGCCGGGGAGAGCAACGGTTTTTGATTTCAAGTGAAGAACTAAACGAATCTTCTTCTCTGTTGCAGATTACAGGTTGAAGAAACAGGAAACTTTGCATTGCAGAAACATATAAGTGGACCTGGGCCTCTGCTCTCGAAAGCAGAGACCAGGATCCCTCTGAATTGCCGCAAATTCTGGGTTTTTGCCGCAGAATTGCGGCAAGGAAGAGTTGACTACTGACCACTTTTCTGCAGGGCTTGCTTCTCTGCAAAATACAGCTGCTGCAATACTTAAAATCTTGTATGCTTCACCTTATATCTGCTAATCAACAGTAAAAAATTTGTTGCAAAGTTAAAAAAATTGTTTAGACATTTGCATCTCTAGGTACGTGTCTTTTCAATTCCTTTACATTTACTGTTGAAGAGTGCTGGAGGCAAGGTACGTAAGCATAGCATATAGACTAGGACTCACTCTTTGTTTGATTTAATTAAGCTTTGAGTGAACCTTGTTTGTTATATCGTACACTTGCACAAATCAACTTTAAGGGCATCACCCATAAAAAAGATAAGGTGGGAATTTTATCACCCTTTCCTTAGCCCACAAATCATTTTCCCAAGCACTCAAATCCTAAGCTTCTAAATAAAAATTGCTAGACGCTGGCCCTAGGGACATCCGGACTCACTTAGGAGATTATCCTAAGGGGGAAAAGTGTTGGAAATTGACTTTTGTAAAATCAGTGTCTAGGAAAGGGGTTGAGGGCCGAAAGCCCGAAGGTTGCTGGTTACTTAATTAAGGAACGTCTCTGACGGAAAACCTCCCACCAACCATGACCTTCCCTGGCTGATTTGCTTATAGTCAAAGTCTACACCAAACCTCCTGTGGACAATCTAAAGTTAGGAGTCGTCTAGGTCCAGGAAACCTAGAAAGCTTGGATTGATTTTTTCTTTTTTCTTATTTGTTATTTTTCATTTTTTCGCCTGTGTGATCGGTGCACGTTGATTGTGTAATTGTATGCAAGAGTGGTATCGAGATCCGAATTCTGCTAGGCTTGTGAGAGTCTCTACACTGCCACATACACCACCACTCGACACAATCATGACCACCAACGTTTCGTTGCAAGACAAGTTCTACCCGATCCGCACATCACTTCCATCTTGCATTCTCCTCCCAAACACAAATGGAAGTAACTTTGAGTTAAAGCCCCAGTTCATAAACACTCTTCCACGATTCCATGGCCTTGAATCTGAGGATGCGTACTTCTTCATCCGAGAGTTTGAAGAAGTATGCCTTATGATGAGAATTTCCCAGTTAACCGAGGATGCTGTCAGACTTAGGTTTATACCTTTCGCACTTAAGGATATTGCTAAGAAGTGGTTTTATAATCTCCCAGTCAGCTCAATTTCTTCTTGGGATGATTTCATTAAGGTCTTTCTTAAAAAGTTTTATCCTATCCATAAGACAGCCATTATGAGGAAGAATATAATGCAATTCAAACAAGAAGCAAATGAACCGTTTTGGAAGTACTTTGAGCGCTTCAAAGACCTAGTAGCCCTGTGTCCCCATCACGGTATAGAAAAATGGCGCCAGTGTCAGATTATCTATGATGGGCTCGATTATCAGACTAAGACGCTCCTTGAAACTATGTGTCAAGGAGAATTCTTAAAAAAGGATGAAGATCAGGGTTGGGATCTTTTTAAAGCCCTAGCTGAAAAGACAATCCAGTGGGAGTCATGTACTGAGAAACCCACACACACAACTTCCAGAACTGGTTTACACTCCATAGAATCCTCGATAGCTGCAGAAGCTAAAATTACACAATTGATGAAGAGGATTGAGTTGCTAGAGTCCAGGGAAAATTCTGCTGTTAATCAGGTCAACCCAACACCTGTGGTTAATCCGGGTTGTACCTACTGCCATGATCTGAATCATCTGTTTGAGGAGTGTCCAGTTTATCAAACTCAACTGTTTCAGGAGAGTACGAATGCCGCATACACCAGACCCACTTACAATCCTTACTCCAAAACCTATAATCCGGGATGGCGAAACTATCCTAATTTTTCTTGGAGTCAGTCTGGTCCCGAGCAGCCAAGATAACCATTTCCACAACAATACCCTGCTTAGTCTCATCCACCGACTTACCACCAGAACCCACCAAATATCCATTCATACCAGAGTCCACCAAGATTCCAGTCATATCAAAATCCTGCGCCTTACCAAGCAAATTTTCAGCCCCAGTATCAACATCATCCACCACCCAATCCTTCAGATAAGAGAATTTCTGATTTGGAGAAAATGATAGAGACCTTATCTAAGACCCAAGCTTCAATGATGAACAACCAGCAGCAGGACATGAACAAATTGTAAATCCAAATAGGGCAGTTGGCTAATTCTCTGGCTGAAAGACAAAAAGGAATGTTACCTAGCCAACCAGTGCCCAATCCCAAAACTCATTTTCCCCTGCACGAAGTTGAAGACTTGGGCCCCAGCCAATGCCAAGCTATTCAAATCCTTAGATCTGGGAAACATGTAGATAATAAGGTTTCAAATCAGTCTCCCAAATCTGTGTCAAAACCACCACCTTCTGTTCCAATTCAACCCATGCAAGATAGTCCTTCTTCAAGCACACAACCATCCACTTCCCAGTCTAAAGGAAAAGAGAAAGTTGATGAGCAAACATACAAGCCTGTTGTCCCATTCCCAAATAGGCTTACAAATCATAAGATGAATGCTCACATGGAGAAGATAAGAGAGATATTCAACCAAGTTCAAATCAATGTCCCTCTCCTTGATGCTATTCAACAAGTCCCATCCTACGCCAAGTTTCTGAAAGAAATGTGTACCAAAAAGAGAAAAGCAAATGTCCCTAAAAAAGTCTTCTTGGCTTCCAACATAAGTGAACTGCTCAATGGTCCGATCCCTATGAAATACAAAGATCCAGGGATCCCTACCATTTCTTGCATCATAGGGCAGACCACCATAAATAGGGCTTTGCTAGACTTGGGCGCGAGCATCAATCTTCTCCCCTTTTCCGTATATCAGCAGTTAGGGTTAGGCAATCTTCGTCCAACCCAGATGACTATCCAATTGGCTGACCGCTCTGTAAAGATTCCCAAGGGGGAGATTACAGATGTGTTAATACGGGTCGGGAAATTCATTTACCCCGTAGACTTTGTTGTTCTTGAAACACAACCCGTACAAAATCACAGAGCACAGACACCTATCATTCTCGGACGACCTTTCTTAGCCACCGCAAATGCGATCATCAACTGTAGAAATGGATCGATGCGGCTAACTTTCGGAGATATGACAAAAGAGGTAAATGTTTTCCATCTGGGAAAGCAGCCAAGGGATTTGGACAATGACTCTTTCGAAGTAAACTTGATAGAAGGATTAACTAGTGAACATGTTGAGGAGGTAGAGTATGAGTCTGAAGAGGAATTTGAGTTAGAGTCGGATGACTTCAACCTTGATCAGATTGTTGGATCAAATGTTGAAAGGACTACTAATTACACCCCTATTCTTCCCTTACACCATGAACAACCAGTGATAGATCCGGTCCCTTCTTCTGAGCTTAAGGATCTTCCCGACCATCTCAAGTACAAGTACTTGGATGAGAAGGAATCCTTTCCGGTAATCATTGCATCCAATCTCACTAAACAACAAGAAGAGGACCTTCTGACTGTGTTAAGGGAAAATAGAGAGGCCATTGGTTGGACAATGGCTGATATCAAGGGGATTAGTCCTTCCATTGTTCAACATAGGATTCATTTGACGGAAGATGCCAAGCCTAAACGAGACCCACAGCGTAGACTTAACCCCATTATGCAGGAAGCTGTTAGATCTGAAATCTTGAAACTATTAGACAATGGGATTATCTATCCCATATCCGATAGTCAATGGGTAAGTCCAGTTCACGCTGTGCCTAAGAAAGCAGGATTTACTGTGGTGGAAAATGAGAATAAAGAATTGATACAAACACGTCTTCCAATAAAGATTCGAGTTTGTATTGATTACAGGAAACTGAACACTGCCACACGTAAAGACCACTTTCCACTTCCTTTCATTGATCAAATGCTGGAGAGATTGGCGGGACACGAGTATTACTGTTTCCTGGATGGATATTCAGGATATAATCAAATCCCGATCGCTCCCGAGGACCAAGATAAGACTACCTTCACCTGTCCTTTTGGAACATTTGCTTACCGAAGGATGCCCTTCGGTTTATGCAATGCTCCTGCAACGTTTCAACGTTGCATGTTGAGCCTTTTTTTCGGACATGGTGGAGAAATTTTTGGAAATTTTCATGGATGATTTTTCGATTTATGGGGATTCTTTTGAGCAATGCTTGTACCATTTGAGGTTAGTGTTACAACGCTGTATGGAGAAAAATTTAACACTTAATTGGGAAAAGTGTCACTTTATGGTCAAGCAAGGAATCGTACTTGGGCACAAGGTATCACGTATGGGAATTGAGGTGGACAAGTCTAAAGTGGAAGTCATAACAAAGCTCACTGAACCAACATGCTTAAAGGACATTAGATCATTCTTAGGGCACGCCGGCTTCTATAGGAGATTTATTCAAGGGTTTAGCAACATTGCAAGACCCTTGACAAATCTCTTAGGAAAGGATGTACCCTTTATATTTGATGAGGAATGTCAAAAATCGTGGAAGGAGCTTAAGAATAGACTTGTCTCAGCACCGATCATCCCTGCACCAGATTGGACCAAGCCTTTTGAGATTATGTGTGATGCCTCTGACTTTGCTATAGGCGCCGTTTTAGGACAGCGTATTGATAATAGGCAACACGTAATCTATTATGCTAGCAGAACGCTGAATGATGCCCAACTCAATTATACAACTACTGAAAAGGAATTTTTAGCGGTTGTCTTTGCGTTGGAGAAGTTTCGCCAATATCTGCTAGGGTCCAGGACAATTATTTTTACTGATCACTCCGCCCTAAAGTACTTAATGCAAAAGAAAGATGCTAAGGCAAGACTTATTCGATGGATACTTCTTTTGCAAGAGTTTGATTTGGAGATTAAAGATAAAAAGGGCGTTGAGAACGTGGTAGCTGATCATTTGTCGAGAATCCCAAATGCACCTAAGGAGAGTATACCAATTAATGACGATTTCCCTGACGAGCATATTTTTGAGATGTGTGGAGAGCCCTGGTATGCTGACATAGTGAATTACCTTGCTACCAGGCAAATACCTTCTCATTGGTCAGGCCAGGAAAAACACCGTTTCATGCGTCAAATGCGGTTCTTCTTTTGGGATGAACCGTATTTATTCAAATATTGTCCTGACCAAATCATACGTAGGTGTCTTCCTGAGGATGAACATCAGAGTGTTTTGACATTTTGTCACAAGTTAGCTTGCGGTGGACATTTTGGTCCACGGAAAACTGCTGAGAAAGTGTTTCAGAGTGGATTCTACTGGCCCACTCTCTTTAAGGATGCATACAATTTTTGCAAGCTTTGTGATAAGTGTCAAATGACGGGTCGTATCACACAGAGAGACATGATGCCCCTCACACCCATCTTGGAAGTCGAAATTTTTGACCTCTGGGGCATCGACTTTATGGGACCCTTTCCTCTGTCCTATGGTAACCAATACATATTGGTAGCCGTAGATTATGTTTCCAAATGGGCTGAAGCAATTCCAACAAGGACAAATGACAACCATGTTGTCATCAAGTTTTTACGAGACTACATCATCTCTCGCTTCGGAGCCCCCCGTGCGATAATAAGCGATAATGGGAGTCATTTTTGCAATAGGGCTTTTGAAGCCTTGATGCGTAAATATTCTATCACTCACAAACTATCCACGGCTTACCATCCTCAAACCAACGGGCAAGTAGAAGTCACGAATAGACAGATAAAACTCATTTTGGAGAAAACCGTAGGACATAACCGTAAGGATTGGTCCATCAAACTCACTGATGCCTTATGGGCATACAGGACCGCTTACAAGACTGTCCTCGGTATGTCTCCATATCGAGTTGTATTTGGAAAACCTTGTCACTTGCCTGTGGAATTAGAACACCGAGCTATGTAGGCTTTAAAGCAGCTAAACTTGGATTTGGATAAAGCCGGTGCTTTAAGGAAGTTGCAGATATCCGAGCTTGAAGAGTTAAGAAACGAAGTATATGACAATGCTCGGATCACGAAACACAGAACCAAGTTTTTTCACGATAAATCCATTCACAGGAAAATTTTTGTCGTAGGACAAAAGGTTCTGTTGTACAATTCACGACTCCACCTTTTCCCTGGTAAATTTAGAACCAGGTGGTCAGGGCCATTCATTGTTCAAAATGTCTTCTCCCATGGTGCGATTGAGATTCTTGACCCGAATAATGGTAACAAATTCACTGTGAACGGTCAACGTCTAAAGCCATTCTTTACCACTGATTCCGTGTCACACGAAGTTCATGAATTGGGTCTTTGTGACCCAGTTTATTTGTGACCACTCCATCTGTATAGTTTCCCGAGCATTTTCCTGTATATCATTTTGGGACCATTTTTTGAATAAAATTTTGTAAATAACAATAAAAAAAATTAAAAAAATATTAAAAAAAATGAGAGACTTTTTCTTAGGATTTTACCTCTTTTCCTAGGGTCATCTTCATTTTCCACTTCTTTACCCTAGGTTTGTAAATACACCTTTGACCTAGGGATAAAATTGGAAATTCCATTTTCTCTCCCCCCTATAAATACTCTCCTCACCTACTCCTTCTCCCTCAAACGCAGACTTACCCTCAGATCTGAACTTCTTCTTCCCGAGCCGACCTCTGCCAATTTTCCCTTCACCTGGAACCTCCTTTTTGCCGCAATTTCCCATCTTCAGCCGCAGATCCACCGCACTCCGGCCACTTCTGGTGCCTAGAAAATTTCTAGCCGGCTGATTTATTCTTCTGGTGGCAGATCCAGAGCCATTCTTCCAGATTCTGTCCCGGGTGCCTTCTGCACATCTGTTTTTGGATTCCCCCCCACGATCTCCGGGGGTGGTTTGATTTCTCAGACTTAAATCCTTTGCTTTAATTCCATTATCATACATGGCCCCGAATTTGTTTGTAGAAAGGGATTTTTCCATACTTTTGAATGATAGTGGGGGGTATGGGCACATCTTTGTGGATAGAATACGTGCATGGAATTGGTACTCTTTGGTCTATGATAACAATGACTACGATGCATATTATTGCCCTGATCTTGTCACTACTTTTTATAATTCAATTGATCATGCATCTGTGAATTTTAACACGCACCAATTTGTCGTACACATGCCATTCGGTGACATCTTTGTCACAATCCCACTCATTGCTGAAATCACTAATGTCCCCATTCATCCCCACCATAGCGACCCCTTGCCATTGCTAGATTACATACCCATCATGGGGGTCCGCTGTACAATTCAGGACCGTGGGCTCAAAGCCAACACGACTTTTCGAAATGTTCATTGCATTGGACGCTGGGTCCAACGCAACATTTTTGGGCTTGACCATCAATCTTCCTTTAACAGACCCGTGTTACAAATAATCCATGATTTAATGACACATAACCACACGGTCTGTTTGAATAGGGCCATCTTCCGTGCCATTCTTGAACATTCCTCCCGCACTCGGGGTCCAAAGCATTCCCATTCAATCTTAATCACACGTCTGTGTAAACAGTTCATATCAGACGTTGTCTTTAATACATTTGACCGAGTGCCTGTTACTGTAGAGAGACCCACAAGCTCATATAATGGTTGCTTGCATGCGCTCTGGACACCCAGTGCCCAGCCTGAGAATGTACCTGTGGAGTCCTCTTCGGAGGAAAGCCTGGAGGAGATAGATGAGCCCCAATTCTGGAGGCAGGACCCCCCCAACTGAGTCACGAACCTTCATGTCCACCATATGGAAGGGCATGAAGAAAATCTTTAGGGGACAAGTGAGGCTGAGAAAGAAGGTAGAGGAGCAATCCTCTCGGCTAGGTAGTCTGGAGGCAGTGTTGAGGAGATCACAGTCGGCTGGACCTAGCACCACCGCGGGTCCAAAGCGACAGAGGGAGTAGCTTTATCCTTTACCTATTTCATGCATCATTTCATCTTTCATACATTGAGGACAATGCATGAGATAGGTATGGGGGGGTAGCTTCTAACATAGGATTTTTCATTTTCTTTTTAGGTCTTTTATTTTCTTTTAGATCTTACCTTTCTTATGAATTTTCTACTTTCTTTTAGATTTTACTTTTTCTTTTAGAAAAATAAATAAAAAAAGGGAAATTCTTGATCCATGTTTAAAGTATCAAACTTGAAATTTAGGGATTAAGGAAGCTCTTAACTAAGATTTCTGATTATAAGTTGAAAAGAGGAGTTTTGTTAGATTTTTAGGTTAAGTAATAAAGGATTAGAAAAATTACTAGATTTTAATTCTTTCTTTAGGATATATACATTAAACATATTGAAGGATTAATCAAGGACTTTGTGATTTTATTTACATATATATATATAATAAAAAAATATATATATAAAAAAGAAAAAAATATACATAAATAAATAATAAATACTTAGCCACTGATTAAGCTGGTTAGTCGTGCCTCAAGAAGCATTGCCGATCACGCCTAAAGGTGGTTAAGTCCTTAAATTCCTTCGTGGCCTTTTTTACACGAGTCATCGAACCTGAGGGATGTTTTCTCATCTGGTGCCCTAAGACCATCTGGTTTGGGAGTCATCGGTAAGAGACTCGCTACAAGGGTAAACTAGAAAGCCTAAGGATGCTAAGGAAATGTAAATAAATAAACATTGTATATAAAAACAATATATATATATATTATATATATAAGTAAACAAATGAACTTAGTCTAAGAAAGATCCTTCATATTTATAGATGTATATATCCTAGGATTGATGCAAAATCTGGTTTTTGATCTTTTTCCTAAAATCTTAACCTAAGTTGAAAACAAAACTCCAAATAGACACTTATAAGAGGAATGAAAAGTTTAGAGTAACCTGAAACCTATAGCTCAAGTTAGAATCTTTAAAACATGGATCAAAATTTTCACTAACCCTTTTTATTTTTCTTTCTAGATTTTGTGGGTGTAATCCGCTGAAAACCCTCAGGAGACAACACTCCTCCTCTAGGGTAACCTAGAGGTTTAACGGCTTGTTGCACGTGCTCAGTGCAATCGTGTCACCTACGAAAGTGGTGTAATAAATTAGTTAGGATTTTCTTTCTTTTTCTTTTTTTTTTTTTTTTTGCTCGAGGACGAGCAAAAGCTAGGTATGGGGGTGTGATTGTTATACATATTTGCATATTTTACCACTTTCATACCATGCATATTGTATATAAAAATGTGATTTTTAATCCTTTTCTCTCTATTTTTGCAGGTTCACAACTTAAAAGAGAAAAAGCCCAAAAATCTCTTTAAATTAGCAATAATTAAAGAGATTAATTCCAAGCCCAAAAGAGAGCCCAAGTTTAAACCCAGGATCCAGAGAATTCTAGGCGCCAACTCAAGACTCTAGAAGGCCACGTGGATAACAACCTCGTAACAAACTCGTACCAGAAAGTTGTTACCCAACAACTTCAGTTGAGCCGCAAAATCCGGGATTTTCCCGCCAATTTGCGGCAGTTACAGGTCTGTTGGATCCCGGATTTTGCGCCAACGGCCAGGGCTCTAGATCCTTCTAACTGAGGGCTATAAATAGAGGACCAGGGTCTGCACGAGAGAACAGAGAAGAAAGAGGAGAGAACTAGGGAAACTCTTGTATTTTGTTTTAGTCTTCTCCTAGGTTTTAGTCTCCATCTTCTTCCTCCTAGAGATTTTGTCAAAGAGAGAGAGTGAGTGCTGTTGAAAGCTTGTAATCAAGGAGGTGACATCACTTGTAACAAGGGTTAATCAAAGCTTCGTCTTCTCTTTGCAAGTTCTAGTACGTTTTACTTTGCATTGCTTTACTTACTTTGCTTTCTTGCATTTTCATTGCTTTATTTCTCTTGCTTTACATCATGAAGTGTTGCTTTGTTACTTGTGTAATGGATAGCTAAATTTCTATTGCATGGCTAGCTAACAACTTACATAGCTAACTTCTATCTCTTTGAATGATTGCTTATCTTCATACTTGCATTGTGAGAATTTCTTTTACTTACCAAGGAAGTAGAGTTGCTTTCCCTTGGTAAATGCTTGTTCAAACTCCATATGACTCATGTGTGCCTCATTTAGAGCCTTGTCTAGAACAAGAGCCTTGATGGAACATGGAGATGGATCACCAAACATGTGCTACTTATAGAACAACTTCTTTACTTCAAGATAATTTGTTGTTATGTCTTGAATGTTCAAATGAATGTTGATTCTTCTAACTTAGCATCCCTTAAGTACCAATCCTAGAGTTCATCATTGAAAATCTATCTAGAGAGCCAATGAATCAATATGAGGCTTCAAGATAAGAACAAGAGAACACTCATCTTCAAAACGGTAAAGTACTTGAACAAACAAGCAAAGTAATCTCTATTGCCAATGAATCAACATGAGGCAATCAAGCATCACCATTGAGTATAGTAAGTTAGCGAAGTAAAGTTAGCTAGCCATGTACTTTCTCATCTAAAGTTTTCCAAACATTTTCTTTACTAGCTTCTTTTCTCTTAGTAAAACACTTTACTAAAGTTCTTTTGATTTCTTTTCCATCATGCACAAATCAACTACTTCTTCTATTTTCTTTTCCATGTTTCTTGCATTTGTGTAAATAACAAAGAAGAATCTTCGTTTTCATTTCTTCACTCCGAACCGTAAAACTTCCAACGTGAGCTCTCCTCGAGGATCGACCCGGTATAGCCATTGCTATAGCGGAGATTGGAAAGGATATATTAACCATCTTAAATACATTGTGAAGTGATCCAAGCACCGAGGTTGACTCTAAACTTTTCCTCTTTCATTGAATATTTGTGCAATAACTTCACACTATCCTTCCCCAATCAGCTATAAATGAGGATCTTTAACTCTAGGTTGTAAGACCCAAATCAAAAGCACGTGGCTCTGATACCAATTGTAATCACCTAGAGGGGGGTGAATAGGTGACTAGCTAATCTAATGGTCAATTAATGCGGAATTAAAACTTATTTAATGCAAACTAAAACTTCTTAAACTAAACACCAAGTATAACACAAGAGTGTAGCCGGATTCCCCGTGAAGGGCTCTGGACTAACTCCTTAAGATTCCTCTAAATAAGAGTTGAGGTGTCGCGTTGGCTCTCTTGGTTGAATACAAGTGTTAGCAAACAATCCCCAAGCATATAACAATAAGCTCATAATATATCAAGCATATAAAGATAAAGACAATATTAGCATGGAAGATATAAAGACAAGTAAGAGATAGAGAGAGCAATCACAAACATGGGAAATTTGTTTCGAGATTCGAGCACACTTGCTCTACGTCCCTGCCTTCAACACTTGAAGGATTTCTACTATAAACCGATCCCACCGGATCACTCGGTGCCGCAATACCTACAAGGCGAGTTCACACTAGAACTCTTGGACTCTCTAGTCACTCTCTTGTTTCCGAACACACCGCAAGCCCACAAGCTCGCCGAGTTCACACTAGAACCCGAAACAATGTGAACACACACGTCCGCCTCCTCAAAGCACAAGATGAAGTCTTTGGTGATCACAACACTTTAATCACCTAAAAATAATCTCACAATAACACTCCTATAGGATGAATACATCAATGGATAGCTCAAGTGTTTGTGAGAAAAACTAGGATTGAAATTGTGGTGAAAAATACAAGAAATCACTTTTCAAAACACTCTTGATAAATACTCTTTTGATTTGGAAATGTAGCTCTAAAACATGTGGATATAACCACTGAAATGGGTATGAAAGACTAGCCCAAAACTCTTCTCAAAATCTTGTTCAAAACAGCCCATGATAGCCCCTTTAAATAGGCCATCAAAAACTAGCCGTTGGGGCCAAATTAGCAGCCCTGACGGCTGTCGATCGACCGGCCTGGTCAACCGCCAACGGTCAGATTTCTGACCATTGGAGCCTCGGTCGACCGGCCCGGTCGACCACGGCCTGGAACAGAGAGCAGAGCTCTCTGCCGGTCGACTGGCCCGGTCGACCGGGGCTTTTCAGAGAGCAGAAGCTCTCTGACGGTCGACCGGGTCGGTCGACTGGCCCTCCAGCCAGACTGGCGTGTACGTCTGTGCACGTCGGTCGACCGACTCCTAGCTCGGTCGACCGGTCCGGTCGACCAGCAGAAGCCAGGACAGGTCTTTTTAGGGATTTAAAACTTAGCTTTTTATCTTAAATAAAATCTCATAATTTCACGAAAAATCAACAAAAAATAGGTTCAATATTATACTTTGATAAACAAACATGTTTGAGTTAAATCAAGACATGTTACAAACATTTTGAACTATTTTTATAACTTTAAAATTTTGGCTAAAAATAAAAACCGTATTTTTCCAAATTGGTTTTTCCAAAACTTCTCCAAATACAAAAACAAGATATTTTAAACACTTTTAAAGTATAGAGTGTATGGATATGATCCACTACACATAAAAGATGAAATATCTATGTTTTTGACAATAAGCACTAAAACGGTTTTGGTTAAAAATACATGTACATAATAAATGATTGTAACTCAATATTGCATATTTTACCTCATAATTCCCATGCATTTAATAAATAAATATATGATTTTTACTCATCTTCTCTACATATTTGCAGGTACACACTCTAATGGAGAGATAGCAAATTAATCACTTTAATTAGCAATAATTAAAGTGATTAAATTCAAGATTAAGATAAGCCAAAGATTTGAATTCAAGATCCAGAGAGATCCGCGCGCCCAATGAAGAATCCAGAAGGCCACGTGGATAACCACCTAACAAGAAGATCCCAACAGAAAATCTGGGCTCAACGGCCCAGATTTTGCGGTGGAATCTGGGAGATCCTTGAGGATCTGCGGCAGTTTGGAGGCCGTTGGATCCCGGATTTTGCGCCAACAAACTAGGTTCTGGATCCTTCACCTGAGGCCTATAAATACTGGACATGGACCTGCGAGAAAAGACTGAATGGAGAAGAGAGGAAAAATCATTAGTTGTTGTAATTTTGTTTAGTTTTTCTCTAGGTTTAGTTCTTTAGATCCCTCTTCTTCTTCCCTAGAATTCATTGTAAAAGAGAGAGATTGTGAGAGAGAGAGCTTGTGTAATCAAGGGTGACAACTTGAAGCAACAAGGATTGATCCATTCTCCTTCCTCTACTTGAGCTTGGTTCTAGTTTACTTGCTTTCTTTATGTGCTTTCTTTATTGCTTTCTTTAATTCCTTGCAATTTACTTCATGCTTTGTTTTACTTCTCTAATGGCTTGTAGCTAATTCTTTCTCCATGTACTAGCTAACCACTAGCCTTGCCATCTTCACTAACTCATGGGTGATTGCTTTATTTCATCTTGCAAGTTGTATGGTCTTCTCTTCTCCGATGGGTTAAACCACCCATTCTTCAAATGAGAAAGTAATTAGATCAACACGCGAGACGAATCCACGCCGATGGAGTGACAACATGAGGCAAGCGTTCACTATCACGAAGTTTAGTAAGTATTGGTAAGATAGTAAGGTAAGCTAGTCATGGTTTGCTTCTTCTTTAAGTTTCCTTTTCTTTTCTTGTGAATACCAAATCTCACTCTTGATTTCTTTTCCAACTTTTCCACCATGAACATAACCACCTTTTTCTTTAGTTTCTTTTTCATTTGATTCACTATTTTTATTAGCATAGAAGAATTCTCGTTTAACAACTTCACTACGATTCGTAACGCTTCTATCGCTAGCTCTCCCTGAGAATCGACTCGGTATAGCCTTATGCTATAACGGAGATAAGAAAGGGATACATCGAACACATTTACATACACCTTTCTCGTCTAACCAAAATGGCGCCGTTGCCGGGGAGAGCAACGTTTTAGGTTTAAAGTGAAGTACTAAACGAATCTTCTTCTCTGTTGCAGGTTACAGGTTGAAGAAACAGAAATCTTGCATTGCAGTGACATATAAGTGGACCTGGGCCTCTGCTCTAGAAAGCAGAGACCAGGATCCCTCAGTTTTGCCGCAGATTCTGGGATTTTGCCGCAGATCTGCGGCAATACTGAGTTCACTACTCACAATTTTTCTGCAGGGCTTTCTTCTCTGCAAAACACTTCTGCTGCAATACATAATTTCCTGTATTATTCACCATACTCCTGCTTAATTTAATCAACAGTAAAAAATTGGTTGAAATTGTTAAAAATTGTTTAGACATTTGCATTTTTTAGGCACGTGTCTTTCAATTCTTTACTTTTACTGTTGAAGAGTGTTGGAGGCAAGGTACGTTTTGCATTGCATGTAGACTAGGAATCATCTCTTGCTTGATTTTCATGCTTTGAGTGAATTCTAGTTATATTTCTTGTACACTTGCACAATTCAATTTTAAGGGCATAACCCATAAATAAGATAAGGTGGGGGATTTCATTACCCTTTCCTTAGCCCGCAAATCATTTTCCCAAGCACTCACTAGCCCAAGCCTAATTTAAATAAAAAAATAGACGTTGGCCCTAGGGACATCTCGGACTCATCTAGGAGATTATCCTAAGGGGGAAAAGTGTTGGAAATAGACTCTTGCAAAATCAGTGTCAAGGAAAGGGATTGAGGGCCGAAAGCCCGAAGGTTGCTGGTTACTTAATTAAGGAACGTCTCTGACGGAAAACCTCCCACCAACCTTGCCCTTCCCTGGCTGGTTAACTTGTGGTCTACGTCTACACTAAACCTCCCGTGGACGATCTAATCAGTTAGGAGTCGTCTAGGTCTAGGTCAACCATTCTTTTGGCTTGGTTTTGATTTTTCTTTTCTTTTTGTTTGTTGTTTGATTTTTCTTTTTTGTTTGTGATTGTTTGTGATATGGCATTCAACAATAATAATTCTTTCCATCCGAACATGAATCCATATTTCACACCAACTTCATATTCGGATAATTCCAACCCGGTGTTTTACAATATGCACCAACCACATACACCGGGTTGGCCTTATCCGAATCAATATGACCCATACCCCCCATCTAATAATTATAATTTCCATAATAATTTCCACTCTTCACCGAGTAATTGGGGATTCCAGTCCCCCGAGTTTAATTATCAACCTCCTTGTCCACCATTCCCACCAAGTCCACAATATCCACTGTATTCATTTCCTGATTCCGCTTCATATACTCCTTCTTATACTCCGCCAATTGAAGAAAAATCGGAGATACTTAAGAGTATAGAAGCCAATTTACAGAGAGTCGAGCAACAACTTCAAAAACCATTTGCCTCTCCAATTCCACCATATTTTCAAGAATCTTACTCACTTCCACCTTTTCCTAATGAACAACCATTTGCCATGGAAACGAGTAAAGATTTCTTGTGTGAGTCCACTCTTCCATCACCACACATTTTTGACTCACACTATTCACAAAATTTCCAAATTCAAGATTCCTATACTCCCATTCTAGAGCAACCATTTGAAGAAACATCAAGTCTAGAAAAGAGTATAGACATCTTGCAGGAGTCTCTGTTACAATCTCAAAAATCACATGCCGAGTCTGTTAATAGGTTGGAAGAACAATTGAGTCAATTGGTTAACATTCATAGGAATGAGGAAACTCTATCTTATCAACCTTTGACCAATTCAACTATGCCAAACCCTATTGATATGACCCAAGACTCTTGTCATTTTGGAAATCAAGATTCAATTTCAGCACAATCACATGAACTTGTCCAAACTTCAAATCCCATTGACCTTTTGGCAAGTTTTTCTTTTACTGAAATTGAACTTGAACATGAATATGATCCTGAACTTCCACTTGATGATTCAATTCTAATTCCTGATTCAATTATGACTTCGGTGTCTTCACATAATTTCACTTCATTTCCCGAGTCAGAATTGGATCCAGTTCCTATCCATTGTGAAATTGAATCACCAATATTTCATGATGATCACATTGAACTTGCCCAATTCCATACTTTTGAAAGTCCCATTGATAAATTGGCAAGTTCACATTTTATTGAACTACATGAGGAATGTGATCTTGAACCCCAACTTAGTGATTCAATTCTTTTTCCTGATTCAGTAATGACTCCGGTATCTTTACCTCACTTCAATCTTTTTCCGGAGTCGACATTGGATCCTTTCCCAATTCACAATGAAGTTGAATCACCCATCTTTAAGGATCATGTTGAACTTGACCAATTATACCTTTTTGAAGATCCTATTGACAAATTGGCAAGTTCTCCATTTTGTGGAATTGAACTCAATGAGAAATGTGACTTTGACCCTCAAGTTTGTGATTTAGTTCAAATACCTGAATCATTAATGACTCCTGTTTTGTTACCCAATTTGAGTAACATTTTAGAGTCAGTTTTGATTCCCAACCCTCCTGAACTTGAATCACTAATCTTAGATAGTCACATTCCATCATGGGAAACTGAATGTGGACTTGAGCTTCATTTTCTTGACTTGGACCCAGTTCCTGAATCCATTCCGACTCCTGAACCTTTACTTGACTTCATTCACTTCCCTGAGTCGGTGTTCCTTTCCGAGTCCAAGTCAACCGTTCTATCATTTCATATTCCATTCTGGGACAAGGTAGTTGATAAATTTAACTCAGAAATTATTTTAAAAATTTGAAAATTAGATGGGGTCATGTACATAGTAAAAATCATCCATGCACACATCATTCTTGTGGGTCATATTCATGATATTTTTGGTGGGTTCCTCAAAACCCAAAATAAGAATGATTGGGCCATGTTTCGTGGACCAATCAGACCACCACCGGAACCACCACCTTAAGGTAATTTTTTCCTTCCCTCTTCATTTTTGTTTCATGCATACATATATCATGATGCATTGAGGACAATGCATGAAATAAGTGTGGGGGAGGGTTTACTAACATAGAGTTTTTAGATTTTCTTTCTTTTACACTTCTTTTAAGAAAAAATAAAAAAAATATATAAAAATAAAAAAATAAAAACTTTTTGAAATAAGAGACAAAGTTTTGATCTATTTTTAAGAAAATTAAGATGTATCTTAGGAATTAAGAAAGCCTTAATTATGACATCTTAAACATAGTTGAAGTAATAGATCTTGTTTGAAATTATAGGCTAAGTAAGTAAAATTGGTGAGATATTCTTATCTTGAATTTTTTGCTTTAGATAATATGCACTTTACACTTACACATTTCTTGGGATGGAAACAAAGACCAAAAATGCCATATAAATAAAATAAAAAAAAAGAAAAAAATATGTATAAATAAAACATCACCTATTAAGCTGGACAATTATGCCTCAAGAAGCATGATTATTCACGCCTAACGGTGGTAAAGGAAATAAATAATCCCCCTTAGTTATGTGGCCTTTTTTACTCGAGACCTTAAACCCGAGGGATGTTTTCTCATCTGGTGCCCTAAGACCGTCTGGTTTGGGAGTCATCGGTTAAAGGCTCGCTACAAGGGTAAACTAGAAAGCCTAGACTAAGGGAAGAATAAAAAAAAAAAAAAAAAAAAATATATATATATATAGATAAATAAATGGCTTTATGGTTGGAGTTGAAATCCCAGAAATCTTCACTTACACGGTGTGCATACTATCTAGGTTTTATGAAAGATAAAATATTCAATCCAATTTTGAATTCTTACCTTAATTGAAAACAAGATCTTGCATGGATACTAAGTTTAAGGAAGAATAATTATAGGTGGACTTATGACCTTAGATCACGTATATTTTTGCAAAAATAGTTCGTAAACATGTCTCTTGTTCAAAATGCGTTTTCAAAATACTAACATTTGTTTTCTTTCTTTATGGATTTTGTGGGTGTAATCCGCTGAAAACCCTCAGGAGACAACACTCCTCCTCTAGGGTAACCTAGAGGTTTAACGGCTTGTTGCACACGCTCAGTGCAATCGCGTCACCTGCGAAAGTGGTGTAATAAAATTGGTAGTATAGTTTTTCTTTTTCTTTGTTTTGCTCGGGACGAGCAAAAGAATAAGTGTGGGGGTGTGATTGTAACTCAATATTGCATATTTTACCTCATAATTCCCATGCATTTAATAAATAAATATATGATTTTTACTCATCTTCTCTACATATTTGCAGGTACACACTCTAATGGAGAGATAGCAAATTAATCACTTTAATTAGCAATAATTAAAGTGATTAAATTCAAGATTAAGATAAGCCAAAGATTTGAATTCAAGATCCAGAGAGATCCGCGCACCCAATGAAGAATCCAGAAGGCCACGTGGATAACCACCTAACAAGAAGATCCCAACAGAAAATCTGGGCTCAACGGCCCAGATTTTGCGGTGGAATCTGGGAGATCCTTGAGGATCTGCGGCAGTTTGGAGGCCGTTGGATCCCGGATTTTGCGCCAACAAACTAGGTTCTGGATCCTTCACCTGAGGCCTATAAATACTGGACATGGACCTGCGAGAAAAGACTGAATGGAGAAGAGAGGAAAAATCATTAGTTGTTGTAATTTTGTTTATTTTTTCTCTAGGTTTAGTTCTTTAGATCCCTCTTCTTCTTCCCTAGAATTCATTGTAAAAGAGAGAGATTGTGAGAGAGAGAGCTTGTGTAATCAAGGGTGACAACTTGAAGCAACAAGGATTGATCCATTCTCCTTCCTCTACTTGAGCTTGGTTCTAGTTTACTTGCTTTCTTTATGTGCTTTCTTTATTGCTTTCTTTAATTCCTTGCAATTTACTTCATACTTTGTTTTACTTCTCTAATGGCTTGTAGCTAATTCTTTCTCCATGTACTAGCTAACCACTAGCCTTGCCATCTTCACTAACTCATGGGTGATTGCTTTATTTCATCTTGCAAGTTGTATGGTCTTCTCTTCTCCGATGGGTTAAACCACCCATTCTTCAAATGAGAAAGTAATTAGATCAACACGCGAGACGAATCCACGCCGATGGAGTGACAACATGAGGCAAGCGTTCACTATCACGGAGTTTAGTAAGTATTGGTAAGATAGTAAGGTAAGCTAGTCATGGTTTGCTTCTTCTTTAATTTTCCTTTTCTTTTCTTGTGAATACCAAATCTCACTCTTGATTTCTTTTCCAACTTTTCCACCATGAACATAACCACCTTTTTCTTTAGTTTCTTTTTCATTTGATTCACTATTTTTATTAGCATAGAAGAATTCTCGTTTAACAACTTCACTACGATTCGTAACGCTTCTATCGCTAGCTCTCCCTGAGAATCGACTCGGTATACCTTATGCTATACCGAGTCGATTCTCAGGGAGAGCTAGCGATAGAAGCGTTACGAATCGTAGTGAAGTTGTTAAACGAGAATTCTTCTATGCTAATAAAAATAGTGAATCAAATGAAAAAGAAACTAAAGAAAAAGGTGGTTATGTTCATGGTGGAAAAGTTGGAAAAGAATCAAGAGTGAGATTTGGTATTCACAAGAAAAGAAAAGGAAACTTAAAGAAGAAGCAAACCATGACTAGCTTACCTTACTATCTTACCAATACTTACTAAACTCCGTGATAGTGAACGCTTGCCTCATGTTGTCACTCCATCGGCGTGGATTCGTCTCGCGTGTTGATCTAATTACTTTCTCATTTGAAGAATGGGTGGTTTAACCCATCGGAGAAGAGAAGACCATACAACTTGCAAGATGAAATAAAGCAATCACCCATGAGTTAGTGAAGATGGCAAGGCTAGTGGTTAGCTAGTACATGGAGAAAGAATTAGCTACAAGCCATTTGAGAAGTAAAACAAAGCATGAAGTAAATTGCAAGGAATTAAAGAAAGCAATAAAGAAAGCACATAAAGAAAGCAAGTAAACTAGAACCAAGCTCAAGTAGAGGAAGGAGAATGGATCAATCCTTGTTGCTTCAAGTTGTCACCCTTGATTACACAAGCTCTCTCTCTCACAATCTCTCTCTTTTACAATGAATTCTAGGGAAGAAGAAGAGGAATCTAAAGAACTAAACCTAGAGAAAAACTAAACAAAATTTCAACAACTAATGATTTTTCCTCTCTTCTCCATTCAGTCTTTTCTCGCAGGTCCATGTCCAGTATTTATAGGCCTCAGGTGAAGGATCCAGAACCTAGTTTGTTGGCGCAAAATCCGGGATCCAACGGCCTCCAAACTGCCGCAGATCCTCAAGGATCTCCCAGATTCCACCGCAAAATCTGGGCCGTTGAGCCCAGATTTTCTGTTGGGATCTTCTTGTTAGGTGGTTATCCACGTGGCCTTCTGGATTCTTCATTGGGCGCGCGGATCTCTCTGGATCTTGAATTCAAATCTTTGGCTTATCTTAATCTTGAATTTAATCACTTTAATTATTGCTAATTAAAGTGATTAATTTGCTATCTCTCCATTAGAGTGTGTACCTGCAAATATGTAGAGAAGATGAGTAAAAATCATATATTTATTTATTAAATGCATGGGAATTATGAGGTAAAATATGCAATATTGAGTTACAATCACACCCCCACACTTATTCTTTTGCTCGTCCCGAGCAAAACAAAGAAAAAGAAAAACTATACTACCAATTTTATTACACCACTTTCGCAGGTGACGCGATTGCACTGAGCGTGTGCAACAAGCCGTTAAACCTCTAGGTTACCCTAGAGGAGGAGTGTTGTCTCCTGAGGGTTTTTAGCGGATTACACCCACAAAATCCATAAAGAAAGAAAACAAATGTTAGTATTTTGAAAACGCATTTTGAACAAGAGACATGTTTACGAACTATTTTTGCAAAAATATAAGTGATCAAAGGTCATAAGTCCACCTATAATTATTCTTCCTTAAACTTAGTATCCATGCAAGATCTTGTTTTCAATTAAGGTAAGAATTCAAAATTGGATTGAATATTTTATCTTTCATAAAACCTAGATAGTATGCACACCGTGTAAGTGAAGATTTCTGGGATTTCAACTCCAACCATAAAGCCATTTATTTATCTATATATATATATATTTTTTTTCTTTTTTTTTTTATTCTTCCCTTAGTCTAGGCTTTCTAGTTTACCCTTGTAGCGAGCCTTTAACCGATGACTCCCAAACCAGACGGTCTTAGGGCACCAGATGAGAAAACATCCCTCGGGTTTAAGGTCTCGAGTAAAAAAGGCCACATAACTAAGGGGGATTATTTATTTCCTTTACCACCGTTAGGCGTGAATAATCATGCTTCTTGAGGCATAATTGTCCAGCTTAATAGGTGATGTTTTATTTATACATATTTTTTTCTTTTTTTTATTTTATTTATATGGCATTTTTGGTCTTTGTTTCCATCCCAAGAAATGTGTAAGTGTAAAGTGCATATTATCTAAAGCAAAAAATTCAAGATAAGAATATCTCACCAATTTTACTTACTTAGCCTATAATTTCAAACAAGATCTATTACTTCAACTATGTTTAAGATGTCATAATTAAGGCTTTCTTAATTCCTAAGATACATCTTAATTTTCTTAAAAATAGATCAAAACTTTGTCTCTTATTTCAATAAGTTTTTATTTTTTATTTTTATATATATTTTTTATTTTTTCTTAAAAGAAGTGTAAAAGAAAGAAAATCTAAAAACTCTATGTTAGTAAACCCTCCCCCACACTTATTTCATGCATTGTCCTCAATGCATCATGATATATGTATGCATGAAACAAAAATGAAGAGGGAAGGAAAAAATTACCTTAAGGTGGTGGTTCCGGTGGTGGTCTGATTGGTCCACGAAACATGGCCCAATCATTCTTATTTTGGGTTTTGAGGAACCCACCAAAAATATCATGAATATGACCCACAAGAATGATGTGTGCATGGATGATTTTTATTATGTACATGACCCCATCTAATTTCCAAATTTTAAAATAATTTCTGAGTTAAATTTATCAACTACCTTGTCCCAGAATGGAATATGAAATGATAGAACGGTTGACTTGGACTCGGAAAGGAACACCGACTCAGGGAAGTGAATGAAGTCAAGTAAAGGTTCAGGAGTCGGAATGGATTCAGGAACTGGGTCCAAGTCAAGAAAATGAAGCTCAAGTCCACATTCAGTTTCCCATGATGGAATGTGACTATCTAAGATTAGTGATTCAAGTTCAGGAGGGTTGGGAATCAAAACTGACTCTAAAATGTTACTCAAATTGGGTAACAAAACAGGAGTCATTAATGATTCAGGTATTTGAACTAAATCACAAACTTGAGGGTCAAAGTCACATTTCTCATTGAGTTCAATTCCACAAAATGGAGAACTTGCCAATTTGTCAATAGGATCTTCAAAAAGGTATAATTGGTCAAGTTCAACATGATCCTTAAAGATGGGTGATTCAACTTCATTGTGAATTGGGAAAGGATCTAATGTCGACTCCGGAAAAAGATTGAAGTGAGGTAAAGATACCGGAGTCATTACTGAATCAGGAAAAAGAATTGAATCATTAAGTTGGGGTTCAAGATCACATTCCTCATGTAGTTCAATAAAATGTGAACTTGCCAATTTATCAATGGGACTTTCAAAAGTATGGAATTGGGCAAGTTCAATGTGATCATCATGAAATATTGGTGATTCAATTTCACAATGGATAGGAACTGGATCCAATTCTGACTCGGGAAATGAAGTGAAATTATGTGAAGACACCGAAGTCATAATTGAATCAGGAATTAGAATTGAATCATCAAGTGGAAGTTCAGGATCATATTCATGTTCAAGTTCAATTTCAGTAAAAGAAAAACTTGCCAAAAGGTCAATGGGATTTGAAGTTTGGACAAGTTCATGTGATTGTGCTGAAATTGAATCTTGATTTCCAAAATGACAAGAGTCTTGGGTCATATCAATAGGGTTTGGCATAGTTGAATTGGTCAAAGGTTGATAAGATAGAGTTTCCTCATTCCTATGAATGTTAACCAATTGACTCAATTGTTCTTCCAACCTATTAACAGACTCGGCATGTGATTTTTGAGATTGTAACAGAGATCCTACAAGATGTCTATACTCTTTTCTAGACTTGATGTTTCTTCAAATGGTTGCTCTAGAATGGGAGTATAGGAATCTTGAATTTGGAAATTTTGTGAATAGTGTGAGTCAAAAATGTGTGGTGATGGAAGAGTGGACTCACACAAGAAATCTTTACTCGTTTCCATGGCAAATGGTTGTTCATTAGAAAAAGGTGAAAGTAAGATTCTTGAAAATATGGTGGAATTGGAGAGGCAAATGGTTTTTGAAGTTGTTGCTCGACTCTCTGTAAATTGGCTTCTATACTCTTAAGTATCTCCGATTTTTCTTCAATTGGCGGAGTATAAGAAGGAGTATATGAAGCGGAATCAGGAAATGAATACAGTGGATATTGTGGACTTGGTGGGAATGGTGGACAAGGAGGTTGATAATTAAACTCGGGGGACTGGAATCCCCAATTACTCGGTGAAGAGTGGAAATTATTATGGAAATTATAATTATTAGATGGGGGGTATGGGTCATATTGATTCGGATAAGGCCAACCCGGTGTATGTGGTTGGTGCATATTGTAAAACACCGGGTTGGAATTATCCGAATATGAAGTTGGTGTGAAATATGGATTCATGTTCGGATGGAAAGAATTATTATTGTTGAATGCCATATCACAAACAATCACAAACAAAAAAGAAAAATCAAACAACAAACAAAAAGAAAAGAAAAATCAAAACCAAGCCAAAAGAATGGTTGACCTAGACCTAGACGACTCCTAACTGATTAGATCGTCCACGGGAGGTTTAGTGTAGACGTAGACCACAAGTTAATCAGCCAGGGAAGGGCAAGGTTGGTGGGAGGTTTTCCGTCAGAGACGTTCCTTAATTAAGTAACCAGCAACCTTCGGGCTTTCGGCCCTCAATCCCTTTCCTAAACACTGATTTTGCAAGAGTCTATTTCCAACACTTTTCCCCCTTAGGATAATCTCCTAGATGAGTCCGAGATGTCCCTAGGGCCAACGTCTATTTTTTATTTAAATTAGGCTTGGGTTAGTGAGTGCTTGGGAAAATGATTTGCGGGCTAAGGAAAGGGTAATGAAATCCCCCACCTTATCTTATTTATGGGTTATGCCCTTAAAATTGAATTGTGCAAGTGTACAAGAAATATAACTAGAATTCACTCAAAGCATGAAAATCAAGCAAGAGATGATTCCTAGTCTACATGCAATGCAAAACGTACCTTGCCTCCAGCACTCTTCAACAGTAAAAGTAAAGAATTGAAAGACACGTGCCTAAAAATGCAAATGTCTAAACAATTTTTAACAATTTCAACCAATTTTTAATGTTGATTAAATTAAGCAGGAGTATGGTGAATAATACAGGAAATTATGTATTGCAGCAGAAGTGTTTTGCAGAGAAGAAAGCCCTGCAGAAAAATTGTGAGTAGTGAACTCAGTATTGCCGCAGATCTGCGGCAAAATCCCAGAATCTGCGGCAAAACTGAGGGATCCTGGTCTCTGCTTTCTAGAGCAGAGGCCCAGGTCCACTTATATGTCACTGCAATGCAAGATTTCTGTTTCTTCAACCTGTAACCTGCAACAGAGAAGAAGATTCGTTTAGTACTTCACTTTAAACCTAAAACGTTGCTCTCCCCGGCAACGGCGCCATTTTGGTTAGACGAGAAAGGTGTATGTAAATGTGTTCGATGTATCCCTTTCTTATCTCCGTTATAGCATAAGGCTATACCGAGTCGATTCTCAGGGAGAGCTAGCGATAGAAGCGTTACGAATCGTAATGAAGTTGTTAAACGAGAATTCTTCTATGCTAATAAAAATAGTGAATCAAATGAAAAAGAAACTAAAGAAAAAGGTGGTTATGTTCATGGTGGAAAAGTTGGAAAAGAAATCAAGAGTGAGATTTGGTATTCACAAGAAAAGAAAAGGAAACTTAAAGAAGAAGCAAACCATGACTAGCTTACCTTACTATCTTACCAATACTTACTAAACTCCGTGATAGTGAACGCTTGCCTCATGTTGTCACTCCATCGGCGTGGATTCGTCTCGCGTGTTGATCTAATTACTTTCTCATTTGAAGAATGGGTGGTTTAACCCATCGGAGAAGAGAAGACCATACAACTTGCAAGATGAAATAAAGCAATCACCCATGAGTTAGTGAAGATGGCAAGGCTAGTGGTTAGCTAGTACATGGAGAAAGAATTAGCTACAAGCCATTAGAGAAGTAAAACAAAGCATGAAGTAAATTGCAAGGAATTAAAGAAAGCAATAAAGAAAGCACATAAAGAAAGCAAGTAAACTAGAATCAAGCTCAAGTAGAGGAAGGAGAATGGATCAATCCTTGTTGCTTCAAGTTGTCACCCTTGATTACACAAGCTCTCTCTCTCTCACAATCTCTCTCTTTTACAATGAATTCTAGGGAAGAAGAAGAGGGATCTAAAGAACTAAACCTAGAGAAAAACTAAACAAAATTACAACAACTAATGATTTTTCCTCTCTTCTCCATTCAGTCTTTTCTCGCAGGTCCATGTCCAGTATTTATAGGCCTCAGGTGAAGGATCCAGAACCTAGTTTGTTGGCGCAAAATTCGGGATCCAACGGCCTCCAAACTACCGCAGATCCTCAAGGATCTCCCAGATTCCACCGCAAAATCTGGGCCGTTGAGCCCAGATTTTCTGTTGGGATCTTCTTGTTAGGTGGTTATCCACGTGGCCTTCTGGATTCTTCATTGGGCGCGCGGATCTCTCTGGATCTTGAATTCAAATCTTTGGCTTATCTTAATCTTGAATTTAATCACTTTATTATTGCTAATTAAAGTGATTAATTTGCTATCTCTCCATTAGAGTGTGTACCTGCAAATATGTAGAGAAGATGAGTAAAAATCATATATTTATTTATTAAATGCATGGGAATTATGAAGTAAAATATGCAATATTGAGTTACAATCAATAAGCTCTAAAAATCAAACCGGTATTTTGTCAAAATGAAAAGTCTTTTCCAAAATGAAAATTCTTTTATGAAAACTCATCTAAATCAAGAGTGTGTGTGTATATGGTATACTTAAGCAATCCACCAACTATTCTATCTTTTACATTTTATCTAAAAATAAAATCTTAATAAAACGAATCTAGACTCAAGTCTTGATCTTGAAGGTCTTCACTTGAAGTCTTCTTCTCCTCTTGACTTGGTCCAAGATCCAAAGAGCTAGACTCCTCTTGAATACTTGATGTGGTCTTGATGCATAGGCTCTTGAATCAAACCATGCTAGCTCCAAAACTTGACTTTAAATCCTTTGTTAAAGCTAAACACCAACTAAGATCTTGCTCATAAATCTGAGACTAATTAAATATAAGATCATTAGTACTATGACTACATGAGTTGATCATCATCAAAACTAGTGTGATGGGCCTTTGGGCCAACAGTTGCGATACCGAGTGATCCGGTGGGATTGATTTTAGTGGAAATCCTTGTGACCTACATCCAGTCCCCAAGCCACCCGCTTGAGATTTTCCTTTATCCTTAATTTTGTACACCCAAAATCACAAACATGCACACCACTTGACAAATCTCCTTTGCCAAATGTGTACACCTTCTCTTCCACCAAGAGAACACCTTCTCTTCCACCAAGAGAACAAACTTCACCTTGTACAACTGCCTCTACACCAAGAAGCCACCCGTGTACAATGCTTGCTTTGAGTATTACAACTTTCCTATAAGCCTTGGTAATGTGTATGAACGTGGACAAGGTCAAGTATAGGAGAAACTTCAGAGAACTTCACAATGGAAATGACTTTTGGTGAAGAACAGAAGTTGGAATCAGTTTTCAGATTTTGACAGAATTTTGGCTTTGGAAAACTGAAGATTTTTCTTGGTATTTGGCCTTTGAAATAACCACCCTTTATATAGCTGAAGACTAGGGTAAGTTAGGGTAGTTATAGGTGCCTTTTGAATGATTGAAACGTTGGAAAACGTTGCACAAAAGACCAGATAACAAAAACTGTCCAACAGTCAGAAACTGCCTATAGTCGACTTGCCTTTTGAGTTACTCGACTATACAAGGCAAATTTCCTACTATTAGTCGACTAGGTTTGACTATAAGTCGACTAGGTCAAGTTAGTTCAAGTGACAGTTTTCTGGTTTAACTGAAACAAGTTGACTGCAACTACTTATAAGTCGACTGGACCAGATATTAGTCGACTAGGAGCAAGGGATTAGTCGATTACAAATGCAATTAGTCGACTACATTTTACTGTCAAGTCGACTAATGCAGAAACAGAGAGTTGGGTCTGTTTTGGACACAAGACTTAGTCGACTAGGGTTTGGGTCAAGTCGACTACACATGTTATTAGTCGACTATAAGGGACTGTAAGTCGACTAACAAGACTATGATATGTGTGTGTTTGTCAAGGCTTTTTACATGCTATTTCATCTTTACAAAATACATCATATCAACTCTCCTTGGGACATCTTGATCATGTAGAACTCTTGATTCGTCATGTGTTAGAGCTCCAAATGACATGCGTCACATAAGTCTTCATCAAAACAAGTTCCAACAATGAATAGTTGATCAAAACAAGTTTAATTGGTTTATGTATAGTTGTTTCATTCTATACATGCATGCTTAACTTTTAAACAAACTTATTTTGACTTTCCTATTCATGTATTGAAAAATACAAGTTTGATAAAATACAAGTTTTGGTTTTTGGTAAAAATGATAAGACAAAAAAATAGTTTCATATGCTTGATATTTGAGCTAAACTTTTTATCACATGTTTATGTATCAATGCAAAATGATAAAACTATTTTTGGGGGCTTTTACAAGACTTAAAAGAATTTTTAGAAATATTTTTAACAAGTGTTTCTGACCCAGAACTGTGGCTGACAGGCCAGGTCGGCCGACCGCACGGTCGACCGCACCAAGGGCCGGTCGACCTTGCGGTCGACCGACGTGCATAGAGCTGTGCACGTCTGGCAGCACAGTGGGCCGGCCGCCGGGCGGTCGACCGGACCAGAGAGCTTTGCTCTCTGTATCTGGGCGGTCGGCCGAGCGGTCGACCGGATGCCCCAACGGTCATATTTCTGACCGTTGGCGGTCGGCCGGGCCGGCAGACCGCAGGCCTGTCAGGCTGACAGATCAGCCTAACGGCTAGTTTTGTTTTGGGGCTATAAATACCCCATCTCTTTAGGGTTTTGGCTAAGATTTTCTGAGCTAATTTTTCCCTACTCTCTGGTTTTAAAAAGAAGATTTCAAAAGTATTTTAAGAGCCAAAAGATCAATCTTGTTTGTTTTTAAAGTGTTTTGTTATTTTCAAAGAAAATAGGTTTTTGGGAATTGGTTTCTTGTTCTTCATTTCTATATCTATTTGGTATTTTCCCAAGAGATTTTCTTTGATCAAAACACTTGTTTTTCCACACTTGAGCTATATCTTCTATCCTATTCTATTAGGATCTTGTTTTTGTGGAAAAGAAGAAAAAGTGAGATTGTTTGAGGTTGTTGTAGCCTCCAAGTTGTACACCCTTGCTTTTGTTGTATCCCTCTTTGGTAGAGGTTGATCGGGTGATTGGTTTGCTCCCTCTTTGGTAGAGGTTGAGATTGTTGGTTTGCTCCCTCTTGTGAGAGGTGGAGTTTGGTTTGTAAACCCTCTTCGGTAGAGGTGTTGGTTGTTGTTTGGCTAAGGGCCTACCCCTCGGTTGTGAGGCGGTGTTTGAGAGAGGAGTTCGGTACTCCTTGTGTTGTAACAAATCCTCCTCGGTGGAGGTTCCCTCGGTGGGAGTATAGTGGATTAGAAATCCTTCTCGGTGAAGGCGGGGACGTAGAGCTAGGGGCTCGAACCTCAAAACATATCATTGTGTTTGCGTTTGATCCATTGCCTCTTAACCCTCTCTCTCTCTTTATATTGTGCAAAGCATCATTCTTCATTCATATCATTCATATTGCTTGTGTTGTCTTGCATTATTTCATATTGCTTATCATCCTTATATGCTTGGCTTATTTGTGGTGCCTCACTTGTACTTAACCACAAGAGCTTCATATAGCACCTCAACCCATATCTAGGGGAATCAAGAGGAGTTAGTCCAGAGCCCTTCACGGGAAATTCGGCTACACTTGTTGGTTGTATTAAGTGTGATTGCAAAATAGTTTTTAGCTTCCGCATTTAGCGCATTTAGTTTCTAGATTAGCATTATCACCTATTCACCCCCCCTCTAGGTGATTTCAATTGGTATCAGAGCCTCCGCTCCTGATATCTAGGTTTAACCACCTAGGAGTGAGATCCTTTGTTTGCTAATCTATCATTTGCATTTGCTTGTTTGCACACATATAGTTGGACCCATGGACTTCATGACCCCACCTATGTTTGACCCTTCCAACATCATTGTGTGGAAGACTAAGATGTCCATCTATTTACAAACCCTAGGTTATAAGGTTCACCTTGCCATTACCGAGGAATCCTACTTTAGTGATAGCAAGCATAAAGGGGCCAATGCACAAGCCTTTGAGGCCATTAGAAGCACGCTTTCAAAAGATTATCTTATGCTTGTTTCTAACCTTGATTCCGCCTTTGCAGTGTGGAACAAGTTGTCAACCACAACCACCACCTCCGAGCTTCAAATGCCAATCCAACAAGAAGAGGAAACTAGTGGAGAATCCGAGTCACAATGCTTCATGATCCAAGGGAATGACTCCCTTGAGGTACAATCGGAACTCAACTAGATAGTTTTGATTCTAGTTCTTCATGTGATGAATTTGTTGATGCCCATGCTTTGAATGAAGAACTATCTATTATTTGTGAAAAATTGATTAAAAAATATAAAATTTTGAAAAAGAAAAGTCTAGGCCTTGTAAATGAAAATAAAAGTTTGCATTCTAAACTTGACAAGGTTTTGCAAGAGAAGGTTGAGGTCTATAATGAAAGGGATTCATTGAGATCTCAACTTGAACTTGCATTAAAAGAAAATAAAGTTTTAAAATCTAAAAATGATTGTGAAACACTTTTGAAGAAAAATGAAAATTTGTCTTCAAGAGTTGATTTTGTTTTAAAAGAGAATGTTGCTTTGAAAAATAAAATAATCTCTATTTCAAATGATTTAGATGTTTGTTTAAAGAAAAATGTTTCTTTACAAAATAATATTGATGCACATGTTTGCCATGCTAGGGTAGTATCACACACTTCACCTATTGCATGTGCCACTTCTTCTTTAATTGATAATGATATATCCATACTTAAGAAGAGTGTTGATTGTTTGGGCTCCACTTTGAGCCAATGTGTTGTGGGCCATACACGTTTGGAATCTTTGTTTCGAAAGAAACAAGTTCCATCTTTTATGCATGCACACCCATTACGGCATACACATGCTCCTCACGGACACCATCACACTATGTATGCTCATGTGTACATTTGTACACATTGTGGACGTAAGGGCCACCTTACTAAATTTTGTTTTAATCGTATACATGTTTCAAATTTAGCAAATAAATTTGTTTGGGTTAGAAATGATACTAACCCCATGGACCCAAAAGTTGTGAGTACCAAAAACCACCCCTCTTGTTTATAATGTAGGTGTGGGCTCTCACATGACGTGAGAGTAGCGGTACCTTAGAGTGGATGCGTTCCGAGCTTCATGGAAATCATTTGGATGCATCACTTTCAAGGGAGGTTTGGTGGGAAGACCACCATGTTTTGGAGACAAGGAGAGTTGCTTCTTCGGTTTTGGTGACAATCTTTTACTCCCGTTTTATTTACATACTTTTCATATTCATTGTTTATAGCATGTTTTGTTGTTTATAGACTATTTTGTAAATGCCATGATTATTAGACTCTTGATATACATGTATAGTATTTGAGACACCCATGTTTAATATGGATCATTATTTTAGTGTTCTCACCATTTGTTTAGCTATCATGTTTATCATAGGTCTAATAACATGTGAATTTACATAATGATCATGTTTATAATTTTCATGTTGATCTATGTCTCGTTTTATGCCTCATATTTTGAATATACGTTTAAATGTTAGTTTTCATTAAGACTAGAATTTATACTTGTACATAGAGTGGGCCACAAATAAATCTTTATATATGTTTGTGCTTGAATGCTTATTTGAACCCATTAGATGTGCTAGTATAGTATAGTTTTGATGATCCATGCATTTTAAACGTGTATTCCCATTTTGGTTTTGTTTTATGATCTTGTGTTTTCATTTCATGTATATGTCTATTTTGCCAAACTTTAAGATATACATGTATACCTCTTGAGTCATTTGCCTTTCATGCAAATCTATACATATGGACTCAATTGTGTTTAGGGATATGTATGTATACTTTTCGTGTTGACAAATCATACATATACATTGAAATGAAATTTGTTTTAATGAAAATTTAGTTTTTCATGTTTCCATGTGTTTATATTTAACTTCATGTATATGCCCATTTTATCCAAATTATTGTTATACATATACATTCTTTTGAGCCACGTGCCTTCATGCATATATCTTTGTGGACTCGTTGTGTTTGGATATGTATGTATACTTTAATTTGTATAAGACATACATATACCTTGAAGATTAAATAGTTTTGATGATTTTCGTGTTTTCTTGTTTCAAGGAATATTGAGCTTATTGTCCATCTTTCATGATTATGTTCTTCACATTGTATTTGTACACTCACATTTATTGTTTACTCATGTGTTTGTTTTCATGAGTCATATTTATGCTTCATTGACTTGAGTGTTGATTATCATGTGGATTTCATGTTTCATGAAAAATATTTTTGTTTTATTCCTTACTTGAAGGATTTCGTACTAGTTAACAAGTTTTCATTTGACTAGTTCGTATTCTTCGTTATGGTAGATGTTTTCAAACAAACCTTATTTTTCAAATCTATTTTTTTTGAAAACACCTACCAAATATGGGAGGTTGGATGGGAGATCATGCTCATGTATGCCTTATAATGAAAATCATTTTAACTTGAACATGGTTGGGTGGTAGCTATATGATGTATACATTTGATATTATTGTTGTTTTAATTGGTATCATTGAATTCTTTCAATTGGTATCAATTTTGACTTTTATTGTATACTCATATATTTTCGTATATGTATGCCTGCACTTCAAAGAATATCAATTTCAATTGGTATCTATTTTTCATACATATATATGTTTGTGTTTATGCTAAGCTTGAATTTCAATTTTGTTTCAATTGATTAATTTCAATTACTTTTCAATTGGTATCTCATTTCAAGCCTACGCATTGTTTTAGTTGGTTTTTCATAAAGGGGGAGAAAATTTGTTTTTGTATTTCAATTGGTATTTGGTTTACCTTTTCCACTCCCTTGCTTTATGAATAGAAAATAATAATTTCAATTTGGTATCATATGTTTAAAAAGCATAATACTTTTAATTGGTATCAAATTTGTTTTATTGAGAAAATTCAAAATTTTGTTTTAAAGAAATGTTAAAAATGTTTTGATATGATTGCCTATATGCAAGGAGAGCTTAACATCTCTTCTATATATAGATTCATGATGAGTGTATCTTGTATTGAAGAGCTTGACATCTCTTCTTTATGTGGTACACGTGTGTAGGGGGAGCTTCACATCTCCTCTTATGCATTGCATCGTGTACGTTATGTGAATTAGGGTTTGTCATCCCTCCTTCATGTAATGTATCTATGTAGGGAAGCTTCACATCTTCCTCTTCATGAATGTATATCGCATATAAAATTTATTGATCTATGTTTACTTTCAATTGGTATCAAGATGCTACTTTGACATATTTTTAATTGATATCCTAATTGATTGTCACCCCTTATTGACTTTGTTTTTGTTTTAGACAAAAGGGGGAGAACATTGTTATTATTACCCCTTTATTGATGATTGTTTCTTTGTAGTAAAAAGGGGGAGAAGATTTTGTTTTTGTTTTGATTGTTTACCCCTTTATTGATGATTGACAAAAAGGGGGAGAAAGATTTTGAGTTTGATTGTGTTTTATATATGCATATTTATGTCTTGCATATATTAAGTTTAATTTAGTTTAATTTTAATTGGTATCTAGAACATGTTTTGTTTTTGAACATTTCATTGTGTATCTAGAGCCTTTTATTGTTTATGCATATCTATGCATGCTTCATGTTTCATGTATATCATTGCATATTTATGTTTATTTGTTTATGCATGAGTTAAGGGGAGCTTCTTTGAAGCTTAACTTTAATCCATGCATATATAACTCCATGAGTTTTGTCATCATCAAAAAGGGGGAGATTGTTGGCCCGGAGGCCTTCCTCTCTAGTTTTGATGATGATTAACTCATGTAGTTATGTTTACTAATAATCTTGTAATTTTAGTTTCAGATCATTAAACAAGATATTAGTTGGTGATTGCTTCAAAAAGAGGAGTTTGGAAGCCTTCACTTGGTGATTCCCGTGCCCGAGCATCAAGATCATACCTTTGCACTCGGTGGATCACGTTTTGGATCGAGTTGGCTTGAAGATTGAAGATCGTCAAGAAGACTTAGGTATCCTAGTTTAGTGTGTTTTAGATCCATGTGTAAAGCTTAGTATAGTTGATATGCTCAAGTGCACAATACACACACGTTTTATGTTTGGATATTGGTTTTTCGGTTTTGGTTTAACCAATATTTGTTTTCATGAATGTTGGTCCTGAGATAATGTCAAATGCGGAACTATCTCTGTTGGCAATTATGGATCTAAGAATACCCAAGTCAACACAAAACTAAAAACAAGAAGGATTAATGTTAAGAAAATAAATAAACTTGCAAAAAGGAAAATAAATCTCAGAAAATAGACAAACGCAAACAAGAGAGATTTATCCTGGTTCGATCCTTGTGACCTACATCCAGTCCCCAGCCACCCGCTTGAGATTTTCCTTTATCCTTATTTTGTACACCCAAAATCACAAACATGCACACCACTTGACAAATCCCCTTTGCCAAATGTGTACACCTTCTCTTCCACCAAGAGAACACCTTCTCTTCCACCAAGAGAACAAACTTCACCTTGTACAACTGCCTCTACACCAAGAAGCCACCCGTGTACAATACTTGCTTTGAGTATTATAACTTTCCTATAAGCCTTGGTAATGTGTATGAACGTGGACAAGGTCTAGTATAGGAGAAACTTCAGAGAACTTCACAATGGAAATGACTTTTGGTGAAGAACAGAAGTTGGAATCAGTTTTCAGATTTTGACAAAATTTTTGCTTTGGAAAACTGAAGATTTTTCTTGGTATTTGGCCTTTGAAATAACCACCCTTTATATAGCTGAAGACTAGGGTAAGTTAGGGTAGTTATAGGTGTCTTTTGAATGATTAAAACGTTGGAAAACGTTGCACAAAAGACCAGATAACAGAAATTGTCCAACAGTCAGAAACTGCCTATAGTCGACTTGCCTTTTGAGTTAGTCGACTATACAAGGCAAATTTCTTACTATTAGTCGACTAGGTTTGACTATAAGTCGACTAGGTCAAGTTAGTTCAAGTGACAGTTTTCTGGTTTAACTGAAACAAATCGACTGCAACTACTTATAAGTCGACTGGACCAGATATTATCGACTAGGAGCAAGGGATTAGTCGACTACAAATGCTATTAGTCGACTACATTTTACTGTCAAGTCGACTAATGCAGAAACAGAGAGTTGGGTCTGTTTTGGACACAAGACTTAGTCGACTAGGGTTTGGGTCAAGTCGACTACACATGTTATTAGTCGACTATAAGGGACTGTAAGTCGACTAACAAGACTATGATATGTGTGTGTTTGTCAAGGCTTTTTACATGCTATTTCATCTTTACAAAATACATCATATCAACTCTCCTTGGGACATCTTGATCATGTAGAACTCTTGATTCGTCATGTGTTAGAGCTCCAAATGACATGCGTCACATAAGTCTTCATCAAAACAAGTTCCAACATTCTCCCCCTTTTTGATGATGACGCTTTATGTACACAAGTGCTCCCCCTGCAGAAAATATGTTATATTTTCCTCCCCCTGCAGAAATTGGGTTATAACAAATATGAAAAGACTTTGTTCTCCCCCTGCAACAAATATATTAGTATATATATGTATATGTATATATGTTCTTATTAACTTTTATATGGTACCTGCAAGATAAACATTAGATGGTACCAAACATAAAAGAACATATTAACCTTTAGGAGTCCAAATCCATTTAGAATTTGGTTTCCACCTGTTAGTATATACATAGTTGCAAGAATCACATATATCATGAATGTACGAAGCAATATATGTATTTTTATCATGAAAACTTAAATTCTTAGGAATCCATATAAACTTTGTCTTAATTCTTTTTGAAACATGATTAGACTTTCTTTTCACATATGGATTACTAACATATGAAGACTTTTCATTATATCCAATACCATAATGATTATCATGTGACAACTTCTGAAAAGATAATAAATCATTCAATTTTTCTTTTCCTTTATTGAACTTAGTCACATTTTGCAAAAGATCTTCATATTTCTTTTTGAAAACTGAAATATCTTTATCTAAAATAGAAATCCTTTTATTCAAAGATTCAGTTTCCTTTTTCAGAAAAATGTTCTCTTTTATAAACTTCTCATTTTCATTTTTCAAAGATGATATGACTTTTTCAAACTCATCTTGTTGAGAATTTATAGAAGATACTTGTAAAGCATAACATGAATTTTCCTTTAAAAGTTTTTCATTTTCTTTTGATAAAACTTTATTTTTCAATTTTTCATTTTTCAGATCAATAAACAATTCATGAAATGCATCAGAAAGTTTAAAAAATGATACCTCATCATCTTCTAGTGCCATGTAACATAGGTTGACACGTTCAGTGGTTTTTTCTTCATCCGAGGAAGATGAATCACTGTATTCTGATGATGCTTCGTAGTTTTTCTTCTTTCTGAACTTTTTGCTCTTGTATTTTTCTTTCTTCTTGAGCAAAGCGCAATCCATCTTCATATGACCTGGTTTATTACAATTAAAGCATTTGAATTTACCTTACTTTAGGAATTTCCTGAATTTCTTTGAAAGCATTGCCATCTCCTTTTCATCGTCATTTGAATCATCCGTGTCGGAAGATGCATGGAAGGCGAGTTCTTTCTTCTTTGAACAGTGTTGTCGTTCGTCCTTCTTCCTTTCTTCTAACTGCACTTCATATGCCATTAGATTACCGATTAGATTTTCTAATGTCATAGTTGAGAGATCATTCGCCTCTTCAATGGCGGTTGTCTTCTTCTCCCATTCTGGTGTGAGTGCACGAAGGATCTTACGAACTCTTTCAACTTGGGTGTAGTCCTTTCCAAGAGATGCTAATGAATTGGTAATGTCGGTGAATCTTGTAACCATTTCGGATATGGTTTCATTCTCCTCCATTTTGAATAATTCAAACCTGTGGACAAGAACAGATATTTTAGATTCCTTAACTTTATTTGTGCCTTCGTGTGTTACCTGAAGAGTATGCCATATTTGATGTGCAGAAGTGGCTGTTGACACACGGTTGAACTCTTCTTTGGTTAAGGCACAGAACAAGACATTCATCGCTTTGACGTCAAGGTTCGCGTTCTTCTTTTGATCTTCACTCCAAGCGCTGTAGTTGGTTGTTGGCTTGGTGTACGATGCTTCTACGATGTTCCAAAAGTCGTAGTTCAGCGATTGCAAGTAGATCTTCATTCTACACTTCCAATAGTTGTAGTTGGATCCGTCAAATAGCGGTGGACGTTATGTAGAATGTCCTTCTTTGAATTGGGATGATGAGAACTCCGTTGCCATCTTTGTTGTTGACTTGTACCCGCTCTGATACCAATTGTAGGACCTCGCTCTGATACCAAGTGTGAGACCTGCTCTGATACCAAATGTTGGTCCCGAGATAATGTCAAATGCGAAACTATCTCTGTTGGCAATTATGGATCTAAAAATACCCAAGTCAACACAAAACTAAAAACAAGAAGGATTAATGTTAAGCAAATAAATAAACTTGCAAAAAGGAAAATAAATTTCAGAAAATAGACAAACGCAACAAGAGAGATTTATCCTGGTTCGGTCCTTGTGACCTACATCCAGTCCCCAAGCCACCCGCTTGAGATTTTCCTTTATCCTTGATTTTGTACACCCAAAATCACAAACATATACACCACTTGACAAATCCCCTTTGCCAAATGTGTACACCTTCTCTTCCACCAAGAGAACACCTTCTCTTCCACCAAGAGAACAAACTTCACCTTGTACAACTGCCTCTACACCAAGAAGCCACCCGTGCACAATGCTTGCTTTGAGTATTACAACTTTCCTATAAGCCTTGGTAATGTGTATGAACGTAGAAAAGGTCTAGTATAGGAGAAACTTCAGAGAACTTCACAATGGAAATGACTTTTGGTGAAGAACAGAAGTTGGAATCAGTTTTCAGATTTTGACAGAATTTTGGCTTTGGAAAACTGAAGATTTTTCTTGGTATTTGGCCTTTGAAATAACCACCCTTTATATAGCTGAAGACTAGGGTAAGTTAGGGTAGTTATAGGTTCCTTTTGAATGATTGAAACGTTGAAAAATGTTGCACAAAAGACCAGGTAACAGAAACTATCCAACAGTCAGAAACTGCATATAGTCGACTTGCCTTTTGAGTTAGTCAACTATACAAGGCAAATTTCCTACTATTAGTCGACTAGATTTGACTATAAGTCGACTAGGTAAGTTAGTTCAAGTGACAGTTTTCTGGTTTAACTGAAACAAGTCGACTGCAACTACTTATAAGTCGACTGGACCAGATATTAGTCAACTAGGAGCAAGGGATTAGTCGACTACAAATGCTATTAGTCGACTACATTTTACTGTCAAGTCGACTAATGCAGAAACAGAGAGTTGGGTCTGTTTTGGACACAAGACTTAGTCAACTAGGGTTTGGGTCAAGTCGACTACACATGTTATTAGTCGACTATAAGGGACTGTAAGTCGACTAACAAGACTATGATATGTGTGTGTTTGTCAAGGCTTTTTACATGCTATTTCATCTTTACAAAATACATCATATCAACTCTCCTTGGGACATCTTGATCATGAAGAACTCTTGATTCGTCATGTGTTAGAGCTCCAAATGACATGCGTCACATAAGTCTTCATCAAAACAAGTTCCAACAATGAATAGTTGATCAAAACAAGTTTAATTGGTTTATGTATAGTTGTTTCATTCTATACATGCATGCTTAACTTTTAAACAAACTTATTTTGACTTTCCTATTCATGTATTGAAAAATACAAGTTTGATAAAATACAAGTTTTGGTTTTTGGTAAAAATGATAAGACACAAAAATAGTTTCATATGCTTGATATTTGAGCTAAACTTTTTATCACATGTTTATGTATCAATGCAAAATGATAAAACTATTTTTAGGGGCTTTTACAAGACTTAAAAGAATTTTTAGAAAATTTTTAACAAGTGTTTCTGACCCAGAACTGTGGCTGACAGGCCAGGTCGGCCGACCGCACGGTCGACCGCACCAAGGGCCGGTCGACCTTGCGGTCGACCGACGTGCACAGAGCTGTGCACGTCTGGCAGCACAGTGGGCCGGCCGGCCGGGCGGTCGACCGGACCAGAGAGCTTTGCTCTCTGTATCTGGGCGGTCGGCCGAGCGGTCGACCGGATGCCCCAACGGTCATATTTTTGACCGTTGGCGGTCGGCCGGGCCGACCAACCGCAGGCCTGTCAGGCTGACAGATCAGCCTAACGGCTAGTTTTGTTTTGGGGCTATAAATACCCCATCTCTTTAGGGTTTTGGCTAAGATTTTCTGAGCTAATTTTTCCCTACTCTCTGGTTTTAAAAAGATGATTTCAAAAGTGTTTTAAGAGCCAAAAGATCAATCTTGTTTGTTTTTAAAGTGTTTTGTTATTTTCAAAGAAAATAGGTTTTTGGGAATTGGTTTCTTGTTCTTCATTTCTATATCTATCTGGTATTTTCCCAAGAGATTTTATTTGATCAAAACACTTGTTTTTCCACACTTGAGCTATATCTTCTATCCTATTCTATTAGGATCTTGTTTTTATGGAAAAGAAGAAAAAGAGAGATTGTTTGAGGTTGTTGTAGCCTCCAAGTTGTACACCCTTGCTTTTGTTGTATCCCTCTTTGGTAGAGGTTGATCGGGTGATTAGTTTGCTCCCTCTTTGTAGAGGTTGAGATTGTTGGTTTGCTCCCTCTTGTGAGAGGTGGAGTTTGGTTTGTAAACCCTCTTCGGTAGAGGTGTTGGTTTGTTGTTTGGCTACGGGCCTACCCCTCGGTTGTGAGGCGGTGTTTGAGAGAGGAGTTCGGTACTCCTTGTGTTGTAACAAATCCTCCTCGGTGGAGGTTCCCTCGGTGGGAGTATAGTGGATTAGAAATCCTTCTCGGTGAAGGCGGGGACGTAGAGCTAGGGGCTCGAACCTCGAAACATATCATTGTGTTTGCGTTTGATCCATTGCCTCTTAACCCTCTCTCTCTTTATATTGTGCAAAGCATCATTCTTCATTCATATCATTCATATTGCTTGTGTTGCCTTACATTATTTCATATTGCTTATCATCCTTATATGCTTGGCTTGTTTGTGTGTGCCTCACTTGTACTTAACCACAAGAGCTTCATATAGCACCTCAACCCATATCTAGGGGAATCAAGAGGAGTTAGTCCATAGCCCTTCACGGGGAATTCGGCTACACTTGTTGGTTGTATTAAGTGTGATTGCAAAATAGTTTTTAGCTTCCACATTTAGCGCATTTAGTTTCTAGATTAGCACTATCACCTATACACCCCCCTCCCCTCTAGGTGATTTCAAGAAGATGTCAGATAGATGCTCCAAAATTACGAGTTGATGAAGAAGATAGATTCTACAGAGGAGGTCTCGGAATTGTTTGTCAAGGGTCAGAGGGAAAGATCAAAGAGTAGGAGACCCAAAAGAGATCCAAAGGCTTCTAAAAGTTTCTCTTGGTACTTTTGCAAGAAACAAGGGCACATCAAGAAAAAAATTTATGAAATATAAGGAGATGTAAAAGAGAAAAGGCGGTAAAGATTCTGATGGAGCGAGCATCAATAGAAAGTCAGATCAAGCCCAGATTGTCGAAGAAGCAGATGAGTATTCATGTGATCTCTTAACGGCCAAGTCAGAAAAAGGTAAATACTCAGATGTTTGGTTACTTCACTCGGGGTGCATATACCACATGTGCTCAGAAGGGAGTGGTTTAGTACTTACAAACCTTATGATAAAGGCTCTGTCCTGATGGGAAACGATATTGTGTGTAAGACTGTTGATTAGTCTACAATCTGCATTATTATATCGCATTTCCCTGCCTATTTATGAATAAAATATCGGTATAAATCATGTTTTGGTCTCTCTTACAAATAATCAAGACAATGAGGGCAAAAGGGTAATAAGAGCTTAATTAAACCCATTTTTAGGTAATTAAATCCAGATTTCTTGGAGGCCAAATAAGGAAACTTCTAGAAGATGCATTGAACCTAGACCTTTGCGCACGTCAGACGAAGATCCGAACGAATATACCCGAAATCGAATATACCAGGAAGGTCCTCGAAGTCAGGAGACGTTTCTCGCCAAAACCAGGGATTTAGTTCCCTGGTTTTGCCACGGACACGCGGCAATTGCCGTGTTTCCGCGGCAATGTAGGGGGTCCATGTGTCGATCTTCGACGCGTGGCCCCGTCTCGCCTTCCAGATGCTTCTTTTGCCTATAAATAGGGTAGGGTTGGCCAAAACGCAAGGAGATTTTGTTTTTAGGCTAGGTTTCTCTCTTCTAGTTGTAGATTAGGATTTTTTTCTCTTTCATTTTGTATTTTCATTTTATTTTTAGATCTTGTAGTAGGGCTAAGAGATTCAGAGAGAGATAGAGAGATATTGATGTAATATATGGTGATAATTTATGTAAAGGTGTCTCCTTTCTTCTTCAATGTAATCCTCTCCATCTTCTACATGATGCTTAGCTAGATTTTCTTCTCGTGGTGACTAACTACTAACCACTAACTAGCTAACCACTTACTTGATAATCTACATGAATCTAGTAGCCTCTATAAGGCCTTGCTCTTGTAAGAGCCATTGATGGCTCATGATGATGGGATCTAACATCTAACTTGCTAACTTGCTAACCAAGCTAACTCTCTTATTTCATACTTGCTTCTAATGGTTTGATGATCTAATGTTTGTATTAGCTTGCTCTTGATGCAAGTTTGAATGTGAAGAACCATCTTATTTGTCATGCTCTGTATCGTCTCTTGAAGCCAAGGACTAGTGATGGCCAAAGATCTATGTGAGGCAACTATCATTAAGAGGTTAGCATGTTAGTGGAGAAATTAGTAGTTAGTAGCCATGAGTTTTCTTTTATATTTGTTTTAAAAATTATTTTCAAAATCCTTTTATCATTTTCTTCATTGTTTTCACCAACTTCTTATTTCATCTTTGTTTCATCTTCTTTTTTATTTTGTTTTCAAACCTCTTCTTATTTTTTTTGCACATCGTTGTTTCGTCGCCTTCTCCACCAATCACTTCTGCATTTATTTTCTTTTATTTTTCTTTTCTCATTCTTTAAACAAAGAAGAATTGTTAACATAACATGTGAACGGACTGTTAATGCTTCTATCGCCTCCCGTCCCTGTGGATTCGACCCGTTGAGCCAATGCTATAACGAAAGTATCGAGGGAACATTAACATGCTTGCTTTTTCATTGATTTCATAAAACACACATTTTAAAGTGCTCATTCCGTCCCGATTAAATTTTTGGCGCCGTTATCGGGGATGGGAATGGTTTTGATATCACGTTTTTGTTAACATTTTCTTCTCTGTTTTGGTATGCAGGTCAATCTTTGCAAAAATATAGCATTGCAAAAGTACAGTCTTACTTGCATATCCCTGCTCTAGAAAGCAGGGACCCAGCTTCTAAAGAAAAGCCGCACAAACGCGACTTTTGTCGCGCAAACGGGACGATTTTGTGATCATTGTGTATCTTGTTGTGCTGGGCTGTGTTCATTGTAATAGCTAGTGGATGTATACTATTACTTTCCTGCTTTGATTGCCTACACACTGCAATAAATTAAAAAACTAAAATACGGTATTTGGACGCTTTTAAATGGTTTAGACATTTGCATTAAGGCGCGTGTCAATTCAATTCTAATATACTATATTTTGTTCTTTTGTTGTGATCCGGATTGAGGCGTATATATTGCATTGCATATAGCATAGGACAAACACGTGGGTGATTTATCGCTTTGTGTTATATTCTTGTCCATATTGCACACTCGCACGAATTAACTTAAGGAAAAAAACCCACACAAGATAAGGTAGGAATTTCATCACCCTTCCTTAGCCCAAAAACCACCTCCCCACTCACACAATCCAGCCCTAATAAAAATTGATGGATGTTGGCCCCTGGGACATCTCGGACTGACTCATTAAGAGATTGACTGAGGGTGAAATTTGTTCTTAATCTTACTCTTGTGAAATCGGTATCTAAGACTGGGGATTAAGAGGTTACTGATTGATGCTTAAACCTGCACAAAAAATACGGATTTTTAGATCTTATAATAAAAACGTGCAAGTGCTCAATACTTCCGCTATAGCAAGTGGCTAATGCGGGTCGTGATCCACAAGGAGGGTTTGCGACGGAAGCGTTTACAGTTTATTGAAATCGTTATCAAAACTAAGCGAAGGTTCTTCTCTATTTTTAAAGTTAAGAAAAAGAAAAAGAAAGTTATAGTTAAAGTTAGAGAGAAAGCGAGAGATGAAGAAGGTTGAAAATCAGAAAACAAAAAAAGCGACTATGTACAAATGAAGTGGAGGAAAAGATCGAAAACGATTGGGAAGAAGTGGTGAAAGAAATCGTGTTGGCGATCTATACTATAGCGATAAAAGAAAAGAAAGAAAGTTAAGAATTACTTACCTAGTTTGGTGATGACTTACTTGGAAACCTTTTTTGCAAGTTCTACCTTTTTTGCTTCGGAGGCGTTCAACGCATAGATCATAAACTCGAACTCGGTCCCCGCACATTATATCGTCAAGCATAAGAAGAACGAAGTGATGCGAGCTTGAAGAGGAGAACATCTTCATGAACTATCGCTGGCTCTCACGTAGCATCGGTGTACTTGCTTTAAAGTTCACTTGTAGACTCAACACATACAACCAGGAGAAGTAGAAAAGGAAACGAAAAGCAAAACAATGTAAAGGAAAGTAAAGAAACGAACACAAAGAAAAGTTTACCTTTATTGCTTACTGAGACAATGAAAGAAAGGAGAGGAGTACATCGGTGTCACTCTCAACTTCAGCCTCTCTCTCTTACTTACATGAATCATCTTCTAACCTAAGCCTACATACAAGTTACATAAAAAGAAAAAACCTAAACCTAGAAATGAAAAGCTTGGCTAAGTCCTATCTCTGTATTGGCGTCCATTTTCAGTGCACAATATGGCCTTTTATAGGCAGAAACCCTAACAACCAAGATCCCGGGGAGGTCGGGGGAGTTCACGCTCCCCGTAACTCCCCAGGATTGCCGCAGAATTGCGGCTTGGGCCGCAATTCTACGGCAAGGGTGTGGCCAGGTGGCCACACCCTGTTGGTGGGTCTGTCCGGGTCTTCTTCTGGCTTTATCCTTTGTTGGTTTGTCGTTGGAGCTCCGGAGCTCCGGATTCTGACGAAATGACCTTGGATTTCTTGGCTTTAACCGATCGATTCTGAGAGGATTCTTCTCAACCAGTTTCAACCTCTTGATTTTGCCCTGATTTTATTTGTGCGAATTAACTCTAATTTAATTCAGAATTCTGGTAGGCTTTTGGCTCATTTCTCTTCATCTCCTTAAGGATTGGGCCTGCAAATAAATTAGACAAACAATTAGGACAATGCAGGCTTTTATTCTAAAATAAGTATGGAAATGTGACATTAAATATGCAACATTAGTGACCAATCACACCCCCATACCTATCTTTTGCTCGTCCTCGAGCAAAACAACTAAGCTATACTAAGGATTATTAGACCACTTTCGCAGGTCACGCGATTGCACTGAGCATGTGCAACAAGCCGTTAAACCTCTAGGTTCCCCCTAGAGGACGAGTTTTGTCTCGTGAGGGTTTTCAGCGGATTGCACCCACAAAATCCATAAAGAAAGGGAAATAAAGAGTTAGTATTTTCGAAAAGCATTTTGAAAGAGAAAAATATTTGAAATATGATTGTAAGATCTAAGCAATCTATAAGTTATAGGAAAACCGTATTTTTCATTCCTAAACTTAGTCTCTACTCAAAATTTGTTATCAATAAAAGTAAGGAGTCAAATTATACTTCTCATCTAGTCTATTACTTTACCCTAAGTCATATGCACCTTGTGACTGTGAAATTTTGACTAAGGGTTCATTAACTCTAACTCTTATGCCTTATTTATTTATGTATATACTTTTTTTTTTGTGGTATTATTCCTTAGTTCTATTAGGCTTTCTAATCTGCCCATGTAACGAGCCTCTAATCGATGACTCCCAAACCAAACGGTCTTAGGGCACCAGGTGAGAAGACACCCCTAGGACTTAAGGACTCGAGCAGACAAGGCCACAAAACTAAGGATTTTATTATATGAACCTCTTTTAGGCGTGAATACTCATGCTTTATTAGGCACAGATACCCAGCTTAATCAGAGGATCTAATCATCTTTCGCATAAATACTAAGGCTTGCTTAGGCCAAAGCACCTAGCTAATCAATAATTAGACTTATTCATTTTTTTTCTCAAACTTATCTAATTATCTTTCGCATAAATACTAAGCTTGCTTAGGCCAAAGCACCTAGCTAATCAATAATTAGACTTATTCATTTTTTTATATATATATATTTTTTTATAAGGCATAAGAATCTTTGTTTTTGAACCCTAAGTGTGTAAGTGTATGAAGTGTGCATATTTCATCAAGGTAAAGATCAAGACTAAATTACTTTGACAAATTATCTTCCTAACTCTATAAATCAAACAAATAATCTTATTTTGACCAAGTATAAGAAGTCCTAATTTGGATTTTCCTATTCCTTAAAATTAACTTAATTTCTTACAAAGATAAGTCAAAATATTGTTTCTATTTTTCAAAATGTTTTTAAAAGTAAAGAAAAGTGTTATTTTTTTTTATTTTTTATTTTTTAAAGAAAAAGAAAAGTTATGTTAGACCCTCCCCCACACCTATCTCATGCATTGTCCTCAATGTATGAATTAATGCATAGATGCATGAAAAGACGAAAGGGAACATTAGCACGCTATAACGGAAGTATCCAGGGAACATTAGCACGCTTGCTTATTCATTGATTTCATAAACACACATTTTAAAGTCTCGTTTCGTCCCGATCAACTATTGGCATCGGCAACATCCGTACGAGAATTTTTGATGGACAGGTTCAAACCTTTATGAACGTTCAACATGTTCCGAATTTAAAGGAGAATCTTCTCTTTTTGCGAGCTTTGGAAGCTCGAGGGTACAAGTTTTCTGGTATAGATGGAGGAATCAAGTTATTAGAGGCTTGTACAAGTTGATAGGAAGCATTATTATTGGTGATGCTTCAGCAGCAACAGAGAAGAAGATACTACAAGACTTTGGCACATGCGTCTTGGGCACATGAGCGAGCAAGGTCTTCAAGTCTTACACAAAAGGAATGTTCTACCAGGTATTAAATATTGCAAACTTAATCTTTATAAGTTTTGCATTAAGGGTAGGCAACGTAGAGTAGCTTTCTCTATATCTCAGCACACGACAAAGGGCTTGGTAGATCTCATACAATGGATGTGTGGGGCCTTCGCCAGTAGCATCCATTGGGATGTTAGTGATCGGTACAAAACAAGGTACAAGATGTTATTGCACAAGAACTAGGTATAAAAGATATGGTTCAATGTTTAGAGTTCACCTTTGGTTCTTGTTCACTTCAAATATGTAATTGATATACCTTGTTCCAATCTTCCGCTATAGCATAAAGCTATACCGAGTCGAACCACAAGGAGAGCTAGCGTAGAAGCGTTACGATACTCGTGAGAAAAAGAAAACGAGAATTCTTCTCTTGCTTAAAAGAATGAATAAAACACAAAAGAGAAGGAATTAAAGAGTGTATGGATATGTTCATGGTGGTAAGTGAAAAGAAATCAAGAAGAGGTTTGTTGTATTCACACTAAAAGAAAAGAAAACTTTTAGAAAACTTGAATGAAAGAAAACCATGACTAGCTAACCTTAACTACCTTGCCAAAATACTAAACTCCTTGATAGTGATGCATGCCTCATGTTGATTCATTGGCATGGATATGTCTTGCTTGTTGGTCTAATTACTTTCTCACTTGGATGATGGGGATTCATTCTTGGACTTGTCTTGTAGCCTCCATAGATGGTCATCGGCCTACAAATTAGACTTTCAATAATGGAAACAAAGAGCTACACTCAAGGGATGCTAATGAATAGGCATACAACATTCAAGAATCGACATAATGAAGTTGTACAACAAATAGCATATTGGTGATCCATCTCCATGTTCCATCAAGGCACTAGTTCAAAGACTAGGCTCCAAGTGAGGCACACATGAATCATATGGAGAATTACAACAAGATACTTGCCAAGAAATGAAAAGAAACCCATCGGAGAAGAGAAAACCATACAAATTGCAAGATGAAGTAAAGCAATCACCCATGAGTTAGATGTTAGCAAGGTAGTGGTTAGCTAGTACATGGAGAAAGAATTAGCTACACATCATTACAAAAGAAAAGCTAAACATGAATTAAATTGCAAGAAAGTAAACAAAGCAAGTAAGGAAAGAAATCAAACTAGAATCAAGCTCAAGTAGAGAAGTAGAGAATGGATCAATCCTTTATAGCTCCAAGTTGTCACTCCTTGGTGATACAAGCTCTCTCTCTCTTACAACTCTCTCTTGCAATGAAATCTAGGGAGGAGAAGATCATAGAGAGCTAAAAAACCCTAAACAAAACCTAGCAAAATTACAAGCTATTCACTAATCTCTCTCTCTTCTCTGATCAGTTTTTTCTCGCAGGTGAAGGTCACATATTTATAGCATGGGAGAGAACCTTCGAGAGCCTAGTTTGTTGCCACAAAATCCGGATCTCAACAACCCCAAGATTGCCGCGTTTGGGCGGGAAAACGCGGCACGATCTGGGCCGTTGATCCAGATCTTTCTGTTGAAGATCAGTTACAAGGTTGTTAGCCACGTGGTATATCTAGAATCTTCGTTTGTTGCGCGGATTTCTCTAGATCTGGATTTGAATTTGGCTTTATCTTTAATCTTGATTAATCACTTAATTAGTGTTAATTAAGTGATTATTTGGCTATCTCTCCTTTAGAGTGTGTACCTGCAAATATGTAGAGAAGAGGAGTAAAAATCACATATTTATTTGTAATATGCATGGGAGTTATGATGTAAAATATGCATATTGGATACCAATCACACCCCCACACTTATTCTTTTGCTCGTCCCGAGCAAAACAAAGAAAAAGAAAAGAAAAATCTAAACTACCAATTTATTGCACCACTTTCGCAGGTGACGCGATTGCACTGAGCATGTGCAACAAGCCGTTAAACCTCTAGGTTACCCTAGAGGAGGAGTGTTGTCTCCTGAGGGTTTTCAGCGATTACACCCACAAAATCCTTAAAGAAAGAAAACAAATGTTAGTGTTTTGAAAACGCATTTTGAATAAGAGACATGTTTACGAACTATTTTTGCAAAAATATAAGTGATCCTAGGTCATAAGTCCACCTATAATTATTCTTCCTTAAACTTAGTATCCATGCAAGATCTTGCTTTTAATTAAGGTAAGAATTCAAATTGGATTGAATACTTTATCCTTCATAAAACCTAGATAGTATGCACACCGTGTAAGTGAAGATTTCTGGGATTTCAACTCCAACCATAAAGCCATTTATTTATTTATATATACTTTTTTTTATGCTTTTTTCTTCCCTTAGTTTAGGCTTTCTAGTCTACCCTTGTAACGAGCCTTTAACCGATGACTCCCAAACCAGACGGTCTTAGGGCACCAGATGAGAAAACATCCCTCGGGTTTAAGGTCTCGAGTAGAAAAGGCCACGAAACTAAAGGGGATTATTTATTATCACCGTTAGGCGTGAATAATCATGCTTCTTGAGGCATAATTATCCAGCTTAATAAGTGAGATCACCGTTAGGCGTGAGTAACCATGCTTCTTGAGGCATAGTTATCCAGCTTAATAAGTGATCTTTTATTTATATTTTTTTTTTTTTATTTATATGGCATTTTTGGTCTTTGTCTCCATCCCAAGAAATGTGTAAGTGTAAAGTGCATATTTATCTAAGGTAAAAATTCAAGATAAAAATATCTCACCAATTTTACTTACTTAGTCTATAATTTCAAACAAGATCTATTACTTCAACTATGTTTAAGATGTCATAATTAAGGCTTTCTTAATTTCTAAGATACATCTTAATTTTCTTAAAAATAGAACAAAACTTTGTCTCTTATTTCAAAAAGTTTTTATTTATTTATTTTTTTATTATTTCTAAAGAAATGTAAAGAAAGAAAGGAAATGTAAAAGAAAGAAAGTCTAAAAACTCTATGTTAGTAAACCCTCCCCCACACTTATTTCATGCATTGTCCTCAATGCATTATGATATATGTATGCATGAAACAAAAATGAAGAGGGAAGGAATTATTTACAAGGAATATACAAGTGTAACTCTCACCTGGGCTTTTGGTCGCTTCCCTCTGGCCCGTTTCCATCGTTCCAATGTGTTCTCTTCTTGAGCTCCATTGGGAAACGGTCTGAATTATTCTAACCCTAGGTGTTTCCAGTTTCAATTGGTTGTTATTTTCATTCATACTCATTCCACCACATCGTTCACAAACAAAGTCCTTATCACCACTCTCACTCAGAATCTCATCACTTCCAATTTTAAGAAATTTAACTCTTCTCCATATAATTCTTCAAAACTCAAATCAACATCCGGAAGTGGATAATTAGCTAACTTACCCCGAGTTGACTCATCTAAACACATGATCTCATCAGCAAACAAGTCTTCAAAAGATATATCAATTGGAGGTTCTAATACACTCTTAGTTGGCTTATTGAAAGTGAAAATATCCAAATCAACTTTCCCCGTTTGAAAGGGTACTCGGATAAGAGAATCACAAGATTGTGACTCATCTTTTGGATTTTCACTTTCCTCCTCACAATTGTTATTAATGAAGCTAACCTCAAATGTTTGATCTTTTGTTTTGTGAGGCTGTGTGTGGAAGACATTGTGTTCATGTGTCATGTTACCAAAAGTCAACCTCATTGATCCATTCCTGCAATTAATGATTGCATTTGCAGTAGCCAGGAATGGTCGTCCCAGAATGACAGGAATTTGTGCCCTTTGATTGAATTTGACACTGGTTTTGTTTCAAGGACAACAAAGTCAACAGGATAAAAGAATTCTCCAACTTTGACCAGGACATCTTGAATTACCCCCTTGGGTTTAGTAACAGAGCGATCAGCCAATTGGATGGTCATTTGGGTCGGGAGGAGATCACCTAACCCCAATTGTTGGTATACAGAGAAAGGTAGGAGATTAATGCTGGCCCCCAAATCAAGAAGTGCCCTATTTATTGTAGTCTGTCCTATGATGCATGAAATGGTGGGGCTCCCTGGGTCTTTATATTTTACAGGAATTGGACCAGTGAGCAACTCAGTGATGGATGATGCTAGGAAGACTTTTTTAGGGAATTGGGTCTTTCTCTTCTTGGTGCACATTTCCTTCAAGAGTTTAGCATATGATGGCACTTGTTGAATGGCATCAAGAAGAGGGACATTGATTTGGACCTTATTGAATATTTCTTTTATCTTCTCCATGTGAGCATTTGACTTGTTATTTCTCAGCCTATTTGGATATGGAGCAATAGGCTTGTATGTATGCTCATCTACCTTTTCTTCACCCTTTGCCTTGGAAGTGGATGGCTCTGAACTAGAGGATGGTTTTGTCAAAAGTTGGTTGTATTGGGACATGAGATGTAGGCTTTGGTACTGGATGAGATTGTGGACTAGAAACCTTATTGTCAACTTGTTTACCAGATCTCAGGGTATGAATGGCATGACAGTGACTGGGTCCTGAATTTTCAACTTTGGGATTTAGCAATGGCTGATTTGGGAACAAATTTCTTTGATTCTCAGCCAATTGCTCAATTTGGACCTTCATTTCATTCAACTCCTGCTGCTGGTTTTTTTGTTAGGTTTCTATCATTTGTTTCAACTCAGATATTTCGAATTATTTTGGGGTGGATGTTGAGGGTATGGAGATTGGAATTGTGATTGGTAGAATGGTGGAGGATTCTGATAAGACTGATATGACTGTGGTGGACTTTGAGATGGATGAACATACAGTGAATTCTGATCGAAACTGGATGGATGAAACTGAGCATTGTATGGATATGAAGTGGTAGCATATGATGCTCAGACCAGACTGACTCCATGAAAAAATTGGATGGTTCTGCCATCCTGAATTGTAAGTGTTTGAGTATGGATGATGATTGGGTCTGGTCAATACTGCATTCATGTTCTCCTGATATGAGTGGAGCTGAGATAATGGACACTCCTCCAAGACATGGCTAAGGTCATGACAGTTGGTGCAACCCGGTTTAATCAGAGGCAATGGTTGACCTGGTTGACCATAGAATTCCCTTTTGACTCAAGCAGTTCTATCCTCTTTATTAATTGTGTGATCTTGGTTTCTGCAGCTAGAGAGGATTCTTTGGAGTGTGTACCAGTTCTGGAAGTGGTGGGAGTCGGTCTATCAGGGCATGACTCCCACTGAATGGTTTTCTCAGCTAGGGTTTCAAAGAGATCCCACCCCTGATGTTCATCTTTTTTCAAGAATTCCCCTTGGCACATGGATTCTAAAAGTGTTTTCGTTTGGTAATCTAATCCATCATAGATAATCTGGCATAGACGCCATTTCTCTATGCCGTGATGGGGACACAGGGCAAGAAGGTCTTTGAAACGCTCAAGATACTTCCAGAAAGGTTCATTTGTTTCCTACTTGAATTGCATTATGTTCTTTCTCATGAGGGCTGTTTTGTGGATAGGATAGAATTTCTTAAGAAAGACTTTAACAAAATCCTCCCATAAAGATATGGAACTGACTGGAAGATTATAAAGCCCATTTCTTAGCTAAATCCTTAAGTGCAAACAACATATGAGTACAATTATAAAGTTATCACAGGATGAGATACAATTTTAAGAATATTACATCACTGAAAGCGTAAATGTGAGAATACAATGAGATATACAATTAAAAACAATACAAAAGTGCTCACATGTTATGAAAGGAAAACTTAAGAGACGAGCAAGGGGCCTGGAAGGATAGAGCCCCGGACTGGTCAACTGCAGATCCACGATGCTACCGTTGTGCAACTCTGATCACCAGGAAGTCCATCACGGTCCAAGCTCCAATATCTGAACATGCAGGTCCAGAAGAGTCAGAAACTCCCTAACGAGTGGTAAGATGAGTGTCAAATGGCGTGCAGGGACAGGCATACGTGTATCGATAAATTTGAGTCAAAAGCATGTATTGAAAACATTGTCATGAGCACAGGAATACAGGAGCAAGCAATAGACAGCAAGTAAAGGGAATGTGGCAAAACCAGTTATATGAGCCCAAATTATCGATCCGTGAGATTAGTACATTGAAAGATTATTCCAAAGAAGGAAACTTATATATATATATATATATATATATATATATATATATTATATATATATATATATAAGATATCTATATATATCTATATATATATATATACCTTTTGCCTCACATCACCGTATCCTGAGTTCATATAACCCGAGTTGTCTCCTAAACAAAGAAAACAGCATATAATCGATAGAAAATTAATAAAACTGATAATACAAATACAACCAACTAGTTGTACAAGCTCAGTTTATGACTTCATAAGACTAGTACGTTGAAGGAATAATCCAAATAAGAAAACCCTCATATATATACCTTTTGTCTCTTATTATAGTAATCCGAGTGTATATGACCCGAATTGCAAAACAACATCATGAATTATTAATTAGAATTTTATTATTACTACTCGTCTGACCCTATATCTAAGTATGTGTTACCGGTACACATATATTCATATATGAGGAAGTCGAGATTGGTTATTGAAAACTGATGATGAAACCAACGGGTTATGTTACAGTGGGTTCTGTGCATGCCTAGTACCACGGTCCAGGGTGTTCTATTGTTGGTGTACGGAACAAGTCACAAGGCGAACAGGAGGTGGGTCTTATATTATGCCCATTCAGGATTATAACAGGAGGTAGGGAGCCAGCGTTCCCCTCAGAACATCTGGAGGCCCTCAGGTAGAACCGGAAGTTTGAGTTGTACAATACCTAATACAACCGTAAACATATTCACCACTTGAAATCCACCATTTCCCCTTATCTGATGTAAGTTGTTCTTTTTATAGTTTATTATATAATTATCAATTTATGGGAATAGCAGGAAATGACAGGCTCAGGAATCTAGGAGTCCAAAAGTACTGGGATACAAATCACTGTATATAATACATGATAGCAGTTACAGGATTCCCGTAATATGATAATCACAGTCAAGAGGTATGTAACAGATGGCAGGTGATAAATTATATCAAACAAGTGTCAGATGATAACAAGCAGGTGCCAGGTGATAGCATGCAGGAGTCAGCTGTTAAGTAATAGCATGTCAAGTAATAATCATAGTAGATATCACTATCGTATGTCACAATACAGAAAAATAGTACAAATACAGAAAAATTCTGATACAGGGAATTGTATGAATACGAAAAATGGCACCGATACAGGAGATCTGTACGAATACAGAAAAATGATACCAATACAGGAGATCAGTATGAATACAGAAAAACAATACACTTTTAGAAAACAGTATAAGTACAGATTTCAAACTCTTCACAACCATCAAGAAAAGAATAATAGTTAAATTATCAAGTAAGCAAGCGGCAAGTAAGTAAGCGAACATCCAAGCGGAGCTAAACAAAGTTGGAGCGAAGCTAACGTACAGTGCTAGACGCCATCACGTTCGGCGTGGTTACCGCTCACGGTGCGGCTAAACACACACGACAGAGCGAGTGTATGAACGCTATACTACCGCGCGTGGCGAAGTCACGCTCACAGTGTAACTATGCTCGAATGGAGTTAGCAGCTGTAACGCCTCGCCCCATCGATTACGGAGACGCTACTCCAACGTACATATGCAGGGTGAAAATACCCTCACATATGTACGCTAAGCATATCAATACACTTATGAATCATAGTACGGAAGCATAGTGGTAATATACATTCTAACATTACAGTCCAAGTACATTGTTATCACAGTATGTGATCCAATATTACATGAATATTACATCACTGGAATGTACCAAAATATGAATTACAAGAGATTTATCAGATATAATACTGGAAGAGGCTTCTGAGTTGGAAAGGAATCTCGAGAGTCAGATAGAGGAGATGGGTCTGGAGGACCATAGGATATGTTCCGTAACTTCAGCCTGGTTCTGATCTTGGGACATGTGGGTTATGGGTCCACCATGTTTCTGTTGCGCCACTCTAATCAGCGACATGAACTTCTTCAACATCACAGCTCTAGAATCTGGACATGCAGGTCCAGGGTTATCAGAATGCAACCTAACGAGTACATAGGAATGCCAAGTGGCGTACGCAAAAACAAATACACATGTACAAAAAAATAAATAAATAGAATTACGTGAAAATATGTTTATGTATGCATGAAATCATGTTTAAATCATATCAATGGAAGCATATGTAATTCAATAACTTATATGCATAATGTAACTGTAGGCAAAACCAATTGTATAAACTCAATCTTTGGATCTATGAGATTAGTACGTCGAAAGGATAATCCAAATAAAGAAACCCTGATCTATATACCATGTACCTCACTTCACTATCAACTGGGCATATACAACCAGAATTGCTGATAATAAAGATGTCAATATATCTGTGATCTATGGTTCTAGTATTCTGTCAGTAGTGTTCCAGTAGTATAAGGAGTATTAATTATGTTTGGGATTCTTGTATAGTTGATAGTTGGAATAACTTAATTATATAATTAATAATAATCAGTATCGATGGTTATTATAATCATTCCCCTCAGTGTCCTATACCACTGGAAGTTACTGGAGTCCGCACTTCCAGCAGAACACATCCGAATTCTGATAGGCGGATACCATTATCCGGACGAGAGAGTGATCTAATAACATCCGCTCTTGACATTATTATTATTAGATAATTAAGTTATGCCAGATGTTAGGATAATGTGTAGTACATTATGTTCTGCAAAAATGATTATCAGTACCGCGTGACATTTTATCATCTTCCTACAAGTGTCACCCATCACTGGCAATCTATACCAGAGTAATACCAGTGTACAAACCCTAATAGAAATTTCTCAGATCTTCTATGGGTGTAACAGAATCTGAATAAAAAGAAACCAAATATCACACGTTCCTAATATCATTACTGTTGGGTTTCTACATTCTTATTATTCATCCGATCCATATGTCTAAGTATGTGTTTTTGGTACATATACATCCACATATGAATAAGACGAGTTAATTTATTGAAAATTGATGGGGATTAACTGTATCAAGTTTCTAATGGGCCCCGAGCATACCCAGCACAACGGCCTCAGGACATCTGGGTTTGGCTCCTAGAACCGGCTGCTAAGCCGTAACAATAACAGAAATGGATCGAGTTAGGGGTGCAAATTCACCCCAACCGGTCCCCTGTGGCCTTAGGTGGATCCAGAACAGTAGTTGCAACATCGAACCATTATGAAGCCGTACATATTGAAGTCATCAATTTCCCTCATCCAAAGTGTATGTGGAATCAGTTATTATAACCAATTCATTGTACAATTCTCAGTGTATGTCCATAATATACCGTTTATGGGGATCAATAAGAGTACATTATCAGGGAGATGTGGGATTCTAGAGGTGGTCCTTGTGGATTCAAGAGGTGACCCCCACCACAAAGACGTGTGATGTGGAACTTTTGTTCCGCGTGGCACTTAGTTCCACACATCATGCCAGTAACAGGAGTATCAGGAGTATATTCTTGTCCAGGATTCAGTATTTCAGGAGTAATTACCCGTAAAGTGATAACATGATTCATATATTATAAGCAGTCAGGTATAAGTAATAGTATCAGTATCAGTTGACAAAGCAGGAATCACTATAATGTCAAGTATCATGTATCAGGTGTTAATGTTATGGTCAGATATCAATGTCATATCAAGTGGTCAATAACCATATCAATGCTCGAATCAATATCAATATCAATATCAATATCTAGTAAATAGAATAAAAGTAGCACTTCAGCTATGCACATACAAGTGGAGCAAAGTAGTTGTTGGGCACAGTCAGCGAACAATGTTTAATCACTAAAGCGTTAGGCGAAGCTACAGGAATGACTCGGCTTAAAATGCAAGTCTAAAATCCAGTAGAGTTTCGCTTAAGCGAGTCTAGTGATAAACCGCTGAGCGCAAATACGCCAACCAGGCTAAGCAAGAACGTCCGAGGATGTTAAACCTCAAGGAGGTTAAATCCGGAGGCTATAGTATGGAACCGCAAAGCGGTTAAGCTCGGAGGATGTATAAGTACCCGCAGAAGGGGCTAGTACCACACAACGGGCATAAAAATATAATAATCATAGTCATAATCACGGCACGGTATTCCTGAGCTGAGTGGGCGAACCCTCTGTCCCCAGTCACCACGAAACCTAAAGGTAATGGGTGACCTTCAAAGCGGCCTCTCCGATGATATTCAAGAACGGATAGAGAATCCGAAGCATAGAACACCCCCATCCGGCTACCTCGAAACCCTAATGGTGTTGGCGGTGGCGATGGTCTATTCCCCTTGGATAACTGAGAGGGGTTCACAAGATTATGAACCCCAGAAGGGAAGTTTGTCCCGAGGGTCTTTATCTGCAACCTGCACCACTGTTAGTCCCAAATGCTAAAAATATAGATAATTACAGAAAATACATATAAATACTAGAAAATACAGAAATTTCTTTAAAATACACAGAAAATTTCTAAATACACAGAAAATACATATAAATATGTAGAAAATTTCTAAATGCATAGAAAAATCCTAAAAATATACAGATAATTTCGAAATACACACAATAATTCTAAAAATATATAGAAAATTCCTAAAATACAGAAATTCATAGAAATGCCAGGACAATTTCTAAAAATTACAAAAAATTCTAGAAATGCCCAGAGTATGAAATAGGTATGCACGTGTACAAATATACGTGTACATGTATGTATGTTCACATATGCAACTAAAAATACACCTAGAGGGGGTGAATAGATGTATGGCTAATCTAATGACAAATGATGCGGAATTAAAACTAATTCAACACACTAAGTGTAATCAAAGAGTGTAGCTGAATTCCCGGTGATGGGCTCTGGACTATCTCCTCTAAATTCCTCTAAATAAGAGTTGAGGTGCTATATGAAGCTCTCTTGGTTCAACACTAGTATGGGCACACAAATAATACCAAGCATATAAGATATGAGCAATATGAATCAATGCAAGATATAAAAGAGAGAGAGAGTTTAGAGATAGTGGATCAATCGCAAACACCGAGATATATTTCTAAGTTTGAGCTACTGCTCTACGTGCCCGCCTTCACACAAAAAAGATTTCCACTATATGTCCACACAGGACCTCCCACACAGGGAACCTTCACTGAGGATTTGGCAAATACAAACTAGGAGTACACAACTCTTCTCTCCAACAAAACAACCTCTACATAAGAGGCTAGGTACAACAACAATCACCTCACACAAGTGGGATAGGCACAAAGCCAAACAACAATCACCTCTACACTTAGAGGGATAGGGCACTAAGCTAAACAACCAACTTCACCTCTTCACAAGAGGGATAACCACAAACCAAATCACAATCTCAATCACCTCTACACAAGAGGGATGAACTCAAAACCCAAAGCACAATCTCCTACTCTCTACACTTAGAGAGATAGGTACAAACCAAAGTAAAGAAAGATTACAACTCTTGGTAATCACAAAGATCATAAACAACTTTAGTGATCTCAATAGACCACAAACCAATTTTCCCACAAAAATAAGATCCTATAGATAGGATAGAGATGATAGCTCAAGTGTGAGAAACAAGGAGTTTAGAAATCAAAATCTCAAAGAAAATACTTGAGAAAACTACAAAGATGAAATAGATATAAAGATCAAAAACTAATTCCCAAAGACTCTCCTTTTCTTTGATTTTTTCAATCCTTGAAAACAAATAAAGATAAATATTTTTAACCCAAAAACTCTATGAAACTCTTGCTGAAAAATACTTGAAAGATAGAAAATTTTCTCTTCTCAATTCTTATTCAAAACAGCTTAAGAGAAGGCATATATATAGCCTCCGAAAATTTCTGCCCGCTGGCAGCAGATATGGTCAAAAATGACCTTCCAGTCGACCGCTTGGTCGACAGGCACAATGGACATATTTTTTGACCGTTGTGCCTCCAGTCGACCGCCCAACGACGACCGCCATAGCCTTCGGTCGACCCGCCCGGTCAACCGGCCAGCACCCGAGAATTGGGTGCTTTCAGTCGGTCGACTGCGGCGGTCGATCAGCCTTCTATGGTAGGCCTGTGAACGTTCTTCCGTGCACATTAGTCGACCGGTCCGGTCGACCGACTCCAGGTCCGGTCGACCGCCAGTATAATCAGGCTGAAAATCTAGGACTTGAAACTAAGGTTATTTATTACCAATTAAATCCCATAAAATCACATTAATTTCACAAAAATAGTTCTTATAAGATATTTGAATACCAAACATGTGTGATCAAAAATCAACACATATTACTAACTATTTGAACCATTTTTGTGATATAAAAATTAGGCTTAAACACAAAATCTGTATTTTTTAAAAACCAAACTTTGAAATGGAAATCCAATTGTTTTCAAAACTTATATAAATACAAAAACATGATATTGAAACAAATTTGAAGCATATTGTATATGCATAGAATCCAATGCATATATAAGATATAAATCTATATTTTTGATATGAATTCAAAACCAGTTAAACCGAAACCAATACTTTAAACTTTTGTGTGTGTGTGTGAACTTGAGCATATCTGTAATACCCCGTTCCCGGAATACGTACTTAGTTGCGTATTCAGATTTTCGTCGTATTTTTTTCGATTTGTTTCCTGTATTTATTCTGTATTATGAATTCCTTATATGACTGTTTTGTCTTGGATTTGGATTCGTGGATTCAGAGTCAGCCCTAGTCTGAACCGAAGGCCCGATCCTAGTGTATTACTCGATTTAGTCTTTCCGGTATTCTGATTTGACCGAATTCTGTTTCAAATATCATTTCCAATATTATATTTTCTATGATTTTCTAGATTTTTCTGGAATTAAAATGAAAGTCTTCAAAACCGGTGTCGGCCAGTGCCGCTGACCGATTCCTAGATTTTTATTTCACAAACAATTTGGAATTTCTAGAAGGTCCTTTAGGCATTATTCCTTAGAATCATATTTTCTACTTACATTCTTTTTCTGAGGATTTTATGAATTTATGAAATTCCATCGGAGTCGGTAGATAACTGATTCCGGGATTTTTAGTTTTAAAACTATAAAGTATTTCTTCAACGGATTTCACTATTGGTCTTTATATATTATTATTGATTTTTGGTAATTATTTGGGTCGTTCCGAGATACTTGAATTTCCGGACGATTCGGTGTTTTCCCGAAAGATTTCCGCATCTGCAACTGAATCCCGGGAATCCGCCACTTCCATTATTTTCATCTTCTTTCCCAGAATATCTTCTCATTATAATTTCTTTCCATTTTTTTTTTTCCTTTTCCTTTATTTCTTTCCTTCCTCCACAAGCCTAGCTTTTCCTATTTTCCAAAATCCCAAAATTCTTTTTCTTCCACCAACTTCCACCAAGATATCTCCACCACAAATATCTCATTCTCTCTCTCTCCCCATGGCCGGCCAAGTGGCCAAGAGAAGGACACTCACCTCACCTCCCCACTTTACAAAAACCCCCCTCTCTTCTATCATATTTGCACCTCCTTCACAAAAGTCAAAACCTATAAATACTTTTCCTCTCCTTTCTTTATTCATTCTCACTTCAACTTTCTCTTTCTTCTCTTCTCTTCTCTTCTCTTCACCAAAGCCCTAATCTCCAACTCCTCTTCATCTCCATCACTACAACAAAACACCACCAACTCCCTAAGGAACAACAAGGTCATCTTCTTCCTCCTTCATCTCCATGGAAGCCACCACAAGGTCATCAACTCCAACAAAAGCTCATCTCCTTCTTCATCAACCTCCTTCAACTACCACCATCAACCACTCCTTTTGGTGGGTAATTTTCATCACCAAAGACTTAGTCTATTTCTAGTATACCTATCTCTTCGTATTATGTACACTTGTGCCATCAAAATCAATGTTTTTAGATCATCAAACACAAACCCTAGAAAATCTGTTCTGTTTACTGTTTCCAGTCGATTAGTCGACTTGACCTAGCCATTAGTCGACTAACTTATTCTGTCCTGTGAAACACAATTCTAGGAAACACAGTATTAGTCGACTTACCTTAGTTCCTAGTCGACTAGAGACCCTTAGTCGACTACACCCTTGACCCTAGTCGACTAACCTTTCCTGAACCAGAAACCTTAACTCTCTGTATCCCAGATTTAGTCGACTTAACATAACTATCAGTCGACTTGTCATGTCTGTTAGTCGACTACCCCTATGACCCTAGTCGACTAACTTTTCCTGAATCAGAATATCAACTCTCTGGACCCAGTATTAGTCGACTATACCAGACTGTTAGTCGACTAACCCCTTTATTAGTCGACTACTCATCCTACCCTAGTCGACTAATTCTGTCTGTTTGTTACAGTTATTTACCTTCTCAAACTTGGATCTTATACTTGGTTTATATGTTGTATATTATACTTCTTGACTTGTATCTTGACTAACATCATCTTCACTTCTCTCTTTCTCTCTCCTCTTCACTCTACATATATATATCATAGTTTATGGCGTGCCCCGGATTTCGTGGATTTCGGATCTTTCGGCGCTTTGAGGTTTAGGTGAGTATTCTCACTCGCTACTTTCTTGTATGCGAGTAGTCTCGCTCTTCTCTATTTGAGTTTCCTGTTTTGTCGGATCGATAAGTATTTCGCTTCTTATTTCCATATTCATGTATTGCACTACAATTGCTTATATTATGGTAGCTTCATCTTGTACTTGTACCATGCTTATGATATGTTTGTTTCTTCATCATATACCATGCGTGGCCGACCCTCGTGGTCGTTGGACTTGGAGTCACTTCCATGTTATTACTTGCTATTATTTCAGACCTGTCGGTTGCATGCTTCCTTTTAACACATGTATATCACCTGACCATTTAGTATGTATCACCTGACCACCTGACATGCCACTATCTGGCAAGACCATCTTGTTATGTCATGACTCACCCAGACTTATTATCAATCATTGTTATGCATGTTACTTGATATACATCACCATTTATCATGCTATCTCTTGACACCAAGCATGATACACCGATTCTTATAATTATCACGATAAAGGGAATGTAGTACCTGATTACTGTTATGTACTGATCACTGTTATGTATTCTTGTTATGATATTGCTCATTCCCGAAATCTGATAATTATGTTATAAACCATAAAAAGGACAACTTGTATGGGTATGGAGGAAGTGATGGATGCCGGAATGATATCTTGCTTATAGTGGTGGGGTATAAAAGTATGTATATACATATATAATATATATGTACTGGCGGTAGTGAATCTGAATTACTGAATAGGGGACTTTGGGCCTCCAAAGCCGGTTCCAGGTGTATGGAAACCACTATAAGAAGTTCTATCAGTTCTCCATCTACTTCCGTTAACAACCCTCGACTTGCTTATATATGGATGTATGTGGGTTGGCCGTACACCAGGTCACATACCGAGATATATGGTCAGACGAGTAATAATAATAATAGGTGTTTCCTGTGACCCCAGTTATGATTACTGTTATGATTCCTGATTTGATACCTGTTATGCACTCTTGTCTCATCCGTTATGTATTCTTGTTATGACTACTTTGCAACTCTGATTCTATACGCTTAGATATTCGGTGGCATGAGAAACGGTATATAGATGAGGGTTTCCTTGTTTGGATTATTCCTTCGATGTACTAGTCTCCTGGGACCGTAACCTAAGCGTATACAATCAATTTTGCTTGTGATCAGTTTTACTTCGGATTTCCTGTTTTACGATTTTACGTTATACCCGTACTTATATATACTTCATTTGTGTTCTAAACCTCCTGTCTTCTGTACTTGACACTTGTACTCATCCTGGCTCGCCACCTGGCATCATATCCTACTCGCCTGGGAGTTTCACTGACTCCCCTGGATTCTCATGTCCAGGTCATGGAGCCCGGAGCGTGTGGATTCTCACCGTTACTGCTCAGAGTAGCGCAGCGGTGGCGTGGACCTCCAGCCGACCTTTCAGAGCTCCATCCTTCCAGGCTCCCTGTATGCCTCCCGAGTTTCCTCTTAGCAAACTCGTGAGTGCCCTATTTCTATTTACACTTATACTTTTCCTTCTATACATGTATGTGAGCTCCCTTTTGTACCATTCACATATGTATATCTCTTGTACTCTCGCATTTGCGCATATCTGTGATGTATTATATTGTAATATTCATCACCTCTGGTGATAACCTGTGATTGTATATATATATGTGTTGGAATGTATAATGCACCATATGCTTCCGTACTCTGATTCTTGTCTGTACTGATGCTTAGCGTATATACGGGAAGGTAATTCGGACTTACGTATATACGTCGCAGTGACGTCCCCGTATCGCCGGGATCGGGGCGTTACAATATCAACACTATCTACCTTTACACAAGATCTAAACTCAATAAACTAAACACAAAACAAAATCTTTTTGTAGAACTCCTTCTCTAAGTCGACTTGATCCAACGAGGTTGACTCCAACCTAGTGCTAGATGCGATCTTGACGCGCGAGCTCTTGAATCAACACGTGTAAGCTCCAAAACTCCTTTGTTGAAGCTAATACCTACTAATATCTTAGTCAACAACTGAAACTATATAACACAAAATTATTAGTAAATTATAACTACATGAGTTAATCATCATCAAAACTAGAGTGATGGGCCTTTGGACCAAGAATCTCCCCTTTTTGATGATGACAAAACTCATGAAATTATATATACATGGATTAAAGTTAAGATTCATAGAAGCTCCCCCTTAACTTATGCATAGCAATAAACATAAAGATATTCAATGAAATGCATAAACCAAAATAATACATATATGAATAAATGGAAATAACATGCATAAACAACTCACCAAATTCTTTTCCCCCTTTTGTTGGCCCAGAGGCCTTCCACTCTAGTTTTGATGATGATTAACTCATGTAGTTATGTTTACTAATAATCTTGTGATTTTAGTTTCAGATCTTGTAACAAGATATTAGTTGGTGATTGCTTCAAAAAGAGGAGTTTGGAAGCCTTCACTTGGTGATTCCAGAGCCCGAGTATCAAGATCATTCATAGCCATGCTTGTTGGATCACAGAGTTTGGACCGAGTCAACTTGAAGATGAAGATCGTCAAGAAGACTTAGGTATCCAAAGTTTAGTTTAGTTTGTTTTAGATCCATGTGTAAAGCTTAGAATAGTTGATATGCTCAAGTGCACAACACACACGTTTTATGGATTTTGGTTTTCATGAATAGTTTAGATCAAAACAAGTTTAAATGGTTTTTATGTATATTAGATGTGTTCGATATACATACATGCTTCATATCTTAAACAAACTTATTTTGATATGCCTATTCATGAGTTTTAGGAAAAATCAGATTTCCTATTGAAAAATCAAAGTTTGATAAAATACAGTTTTGATTTTTGGTAAAAATGTTAAAACACAAAAATAGTTTCATATTGCTTGATATTTAGTTGAAATTTTTATCACATGTTTATATATCAATGCAAAATGATAAAACTATTTTTGGGGATTTTTAGAAGTTTTTAAAGAATTTTTAGAAATAATTTTAACCCCAGTATCTGACCCAGAACAGTGACTGACAGGCCAGGTCGGCTGACCGCAGGTCGACCGAACCAAGGGCAGGTCGACCGAGCGGTCGACCGACGTGCACAGAGCTGTGCACGTCTGGCAGCACAGTGGGCCGGTCGACCGGACCAGAGAGCCTTGCTCTCTGTATCTGGGCGTTCGACCGGGTTGCCCGGCGGTCGACCGGCCAGTCGACCGCAAGCCTGTCAGGCTGACAGATCAGCCTAACGGTTAGTTTCTGGTTTGGCCTATAAATACCGCATCTCTTTGGGGATTTTGATAAGATTTTTGGAGCAAAAATTTCCAGATTCTCTGGTTTTAAAAATAAGTTTTCAAAAGTGTTTAAAGAGCCAAAGATCAATCTTGTTTTGTTTTTAAAGTATTTTGTTATTTTCAAAGAAAATAGGTTTTTGGGAATTGGTTTCTTGTTCTTCATTCTATATCAATTTGGTATTTTCCCAAGAGATTTTCTTTGATCAAAACACTTGTTTTTCCACACTTGAGCTAATCTTCTATCCTATTCTATTAGGATCTTGTTTAGTGGAAAAGGAAAGAGGTTTGTGGTTGAGACATCCACTTGCTGTAAACCCTGATTTCTTGTATTGCTCCCTCTTTGGTAGAGGTTGAGGTTGTTGTATTGGGTTGGTGTTTGCTCCCTCTTTGGTAGAGGTGGAGATTGTTGTTTCCCCCTCTTGGTGAGGTGGAGTTGGTGCTTGGTTGTAACCCTCTTCGGTAGAGGTGTTTGTGGTTGTTTGGCTACGGCCTACCCCCGGTTGTGAGCGGTGTTTGAGAGAGGAGTTCGGTACTCCTTGTTGTAAAAATCCTCCTCGGTGGAGGTTCCCCGGTGGGAGTCCTCGGTGGACAAGATAGTGGATTAGAAATCCTTCTCGGTGGAAAGCGGGGACGTAGAGCTAGGGGCTCGAACCTTGGAACATATCCTTGTGTTTGCGTTTGATCCATTGTCTCTCTAACTCTCTCTCTTTACATTTGTGCATTGCATCATTCATATTGCCATATCTTATTTGCTTGCATTTGTGCCTTGCATATATTCACATTGCCTATTCATATTACATGCTTGGTTTGTTTGTGTGTGCCTCACTTATACTTAACCACGAGAGCTTCATATAGCACCTCACCCTTATCTAGGGGAATCAAGAGGAGTTAGTCCAGAGGCCTTCACGGGGAATTCGGCTACACCCGTTGGTTGTATTAAGTGTGTTGCAAAATTATTTTTAGCTTCCCGCATTCTTCCGCATTTAGTTTCTAGATTAGCACTATCACCTATTCACCCCCTCTAGGTGATTTCAATTGGTATCAGAGCCTACGCTCCTGATACTTTAGGTTTAACAACCTAGGAGTGAGATCTTGGTTTGCTAATCACCATTTGCATTTGCACATTTGTTTGCTTGCACACATATTGTTTGGACCCATGGACTTCATGACGCCTCCTATGTTTGATTCTTCCAACATCATTGTTTGGAAGACTAGGATGTCCATCTATTTACGAACCCTAGGATATAAGGTTCACCTTGCCATTACCAAGGAATC